>JACDJE010000239.1:283769-437655 GCA_016647715.1 Pavo muticus
AGAAAAGAAAAGAAAAGAAAAGAAAAGAAAAGAAAAGAAAAGAAAAGAAAAGAAAAGAAAAGAAAAGAAAAGAAAAGAAAAGAAAAGAAAAGAAAAAGACACTGAAGAAATTCTGCTGAAATTCATGGAGTTGCAACAAGAATTGATATTGATTACTTCACCATATTCCGCTCTAATTAGCTAGCACAACACTGACTGTTGTGAAAACAAGCATGTGATTTGACCCAATAAGCGTTTCTTTTAGGAACCAAAACCAAACAACAACAAACCTTCTGGCTGACCAGATGGAGGATAAATTCTAACCTGATCATTCTGACACAAATGAGAAATTATGTAGGTTGGAACTGCATTCCAAAGCAGAGCATGTTTTTGGCTTAGTTGAACACACAGAATTAATTTTTCTTGCTGATTCTTGTTACTAAGTGCAGGTATGAATTGGTTCCCTTAAAAGAAGTCCCCAGAAGCCATGGTCCTCAACATGTCTTCCCAGATTAGCAAGGATGAACGACTGAGCAAATCAAAACCCAAGTTCAGATCTAAAAGCCTTCAATAGATTTGCTAAATGAAACTACTAAATACTGTAGAAGTTGACTTGATTTTGAAAAAGAACAGGATTTCTATACATATGCAATCTCTGTAGAACATCCTGTAAGTTATTGAGGCACAGATGTAAATGGGGAGTTAGATGCCTACCTCCACTCAAGCCATTAGAAAGTAGATTGTTAAACACGATGATAGCTGACCTTAATCCCAAATATTTAGGTTAGTCTGTATTTGTCTCTCAATCTAAGCTTAGAGCATTTGTACTAACTTAACTGAATTTTTGTTTGGTGGTATTCTGGGCAAATTTCAAGGAAACGCTGACTCTGATGATGATACTGCTCTGTTCCTTAGTTGTTTATGGTGTTAAAAGGTTAAGAACTGTAGCAGGACAGGGAACTGTCAGTTTGCTTATCCACTTCATGCTCTCTATTATCATCATCATGTCCAACTAGCTGGGAACAGGGTCCTTCCTGCAGAGGAATTTGGAGAGGTTTTATCAGCAGGAAAGATGAGAGAGACTGCTTCAGAAACTGGGAAGAACTATGACTTTGCAGCTAAGCGAATGTGTGGTTATAAGATATGGAGGAGGTAGAGTGATTACCAGCAGAGGATGTCTAGAAGCTGGAGTGTGACTGTCAGGACACTGACAGAGCAGTACCCTGCTGGGTGAAGCCATCCATTAGCAAGTGCGTGGGGTTTCTCTGACAGGGGAAATCTTCAGTGTAGTACAATTGCAATGCTCTGTCCAAATAATCCTCAGTTTTGTTTACAAGTGATAAATTAATGCAGAAAGTAAAGGCTGATGAGAATTCCTTCATGTCAAAGAAAATACGTCATATCTTGGAATGGTTGGAACGGACATTAAAGCTCACCCAGTTCCAACCCCTGCCATGGGCAGGTTGCCACCCACCAGGTAACACTGCCCAGGGCCCCATCCAACCTGGCCTTGAGAGCCTCCAGGGATGGGGCACCCACAGCTTCCCTGGGCAGCTGTGCCAGGGTCTCACCGCCTCTGCATAAAGAATTTCTTCCTAACATCTAACCCAAATCTCCACTTTTAGTTTAAAGCCATTCGCTCTCGTCCTATCACTATCAAACAGTGTAAAAAGTCCATCTCCCTCATGATCATAAGCTCCCTTCAAATACTGGAAGGCCACAATGAGGTCTCCCCAGAGCATTCTGTTCTCCAGGTTGAACAAGCTCAGCTCCCTTACTATTTCCTTACTGGGAGAGGTGCTCTAGCCTTCTGGTCATCTTCATGGCACCCTCTGGACTTGCTCCAGAAGCTCCGCATTTTTCCTGTGCAGGGGCCCCCAGGTCTGGATGTAGTTCTGCAGATGGGGCCTCACAACGGCAGAGCAGAGAGGGACAATCCCCTCCCCCTCCCTTCTGGCTACTTCCCTGTTGATGCAGCCCAGGATACAGTTAGCCTTCTGGGCTGCAAGCACACATTGCTCGTTCATGTCCTGCTTTTTGTCCACAAGAACCCTCAAATCCTTCTCTGCAGGACTGCTTTCAAGTTATTCTCCCATACTGTACGCATATTTGAGATCACCATGACTGAAGTGCAACAACTTTTTGAGCCTCATTACGTTTCCATGGGCTCACTTTTTCAAGCCTGTTCAAGTACCCTTGGATGGCATCCCTTCCTTCTCTCATATCAACTGCACCACTCAGCTTGGTGTGATCTGCAAAGTTGCTGAGGGTGCACTCAATCCCACTTTCTACGTCACTGATAAAGATGTCGAAGAGCACACAAATTCATTTTTTATTGCAATTATTGAATGGAAGAATATTAAGATGCAATGGAAGGCTGACGGAGTGGGAAAGGTGACTGGGGTATATTTTCCTAGAGATTTCTTATTTATTTCTCCTTGTCTATAATTACACTCTGTTTAGTTACACTGTCCAATGAACACTTAATATAGTTCTAATAATCAGTCTTGGCAATGATAATGAAGGAACCCAACTGCTCAAAGCCTATTTCAAATAGTAGTACTGTACCACAGGTTCTGCTTTTGAGGCAGAAACAGCAAGAGCTGATCTCAAAAAAATGCCTATGAAACTATGCTTATAAACTCTGCAAAGCAGCAACTTGGCAGTTGAATCTTCTTAAGGTCTAACAATTACTACTGAAAACAATATTCAAGGGTGTTCAAGGCTCTTCTCATTTCCTTTATCAAGTAACAGCTCTTGTCTGGTATTTGGAAACATTAATACTAAAATGACATCTGTAAGTTGTTTCAATACCACTCTGTATTCGGGATTACATCTTTTCTTCATATTCCTTAGAAGTGGGATTTCTTCTCAGTAATTTATCATCAGCACAGTACCAGGTAACATCTGTGATGATATAGGAAAATGAGTGCAAGTGATCCTCAGGTACACTGATGCAGCATTCAGTGTTTATGGTTGATATGAAAAATTCCATCAGTCCTTTCCACTTCGCTGATCCTAAGGATGGCAGGAGCTAATTCAGACCTTCATGGGAATAACAGTACCCGAGGGTAATTCTCAGTTATCCTGGGAACAAAGGTCCAAAGGGCTTGCCTGCACAGTGTGGGTGTACCACTGTGCTGGACAGAGGCAGCAGAGCTGGCCAGCAATGTGCAGCAGCTGAGAGCAGCTGACTGCTTTCACCCTTTTGTTCTACTGCACTGCAGATGAAGATGACAGAGTAGGGATGAACGTTTAACAGCTTTTACAACTGCTCTTATCTGCTTTTTGTTTTTCCTCCTGTACAAATCTTAAGTTTCAAAATGGGCTATGGATGTAACCATCAAGCACATGTTACCAAAAGTGTTAAGAAAGATAAGGTAGATGCTGCCGTGGTACATGAATGGAAGTCCATATTTTACAAATCTTACATGGAAAAATGCCTTTTCTGATTGGTATGACCCAGAATAGCATAAATGAGGTGGTTTCATTATTAATTTCAAAGGTTTTGCAAAACAATACTGCTCCAATGAAATTTCAAAGGCTTTATTTCAATCCACTAAAAACATATGATGCAAGTTTAAAATATGCAACCAATCACAGTATCAAGGAAAAAAAAAAACAATTTGAAAACTGCTGTATCTTACATTTCCAGCTCTGATGTGGCATACGTTAGATACTGCTGAACATAAAAAGTAAAATTTTCAATTCCATCCTGCTTAGGACTAGTGGTCTGTTTTATATTACACATAAATGTGATTGGGAAGGAATCCAAGATGGCTTGTACAGAAGCTATGTCTGTTTCTCACTGACTGCACTACTATGTGATTCCTACTTGCTCAAACTTCAACAGCTGTCAGGGGATGCTTGTGCAAAGACTGCAGGATAGGAACTAAACATGAACAACTACTAGTACAATGATAAATACTAACTGACTACAACAGTTACTCCCTTAGGGTATGGTAAAGCTTCTTTCAGAGGCACCAAGGCAGGCAAAAACCTGATGTTCTCACAGGATAGCATTAGGCACCTTGAACCTAGAACCATACCTGCTTAGTAACAATATAAATACTCTCTGTTCACAGAATCCTGATCCAGTTTGCTTTCTTAAGCATGACATAGAGAATATCTCCTTGGAAAAGTTTTATTTAGCCCTGGGATTGGGTATTTTATGTGTGTAATATGGAATATGAGGGTAAATATATCAGGCTATGCTGGAGAAGGTGGTCCCTAGTGAATGTAGTCCCATACACTGATTGCTACAATCTTAAACCACATTCTGCAAGTCTTTTCTGTACATATTCTCACACACTGTGCAGTAGAAACGTGAAAGTAGGTAGACTCAAACACAGCATTTCAACTCTGTATCCAGGAACCACAGGTTTGTGCATCTGTGTGAAGCCCTATTAAGGTCATAACCACGGTAAAGCAGAGGAAGAAAATGAGCGACTTCAGAGGGTCAGTGCTGTCACAAGGCAGAAGAAGTATCGGTGGTGTTTGGGAGTTGCCATCACAACTGCAGCCAACTTTTAAGGCTTCACCTGTAACTAGGCAAGTGCTTGCCAAAGAAAGAGCCATGAACAGTCATTTTTCAGTGCTGTACTGCTTACCAATCACATAGAATTCCTTCAGTCCGTGTTTGTTTCTTCGCTAGAAAAATCTGCAGTAGCATTACTACATGGCTGTATCACCTGTCTTCAAGCTCAGGGGTCTAAAGTGGAGACATCAAACAGGAAAAAAAGAAGGGATGAAATTCAAATTAGTGGAGCAGAGTTTTGACAGATGGCACCATCAACCATGAGCTGGAATGTCTGCCACAAAATGCTCTTATACACCTGAGAGATACCTCCCTCTCAGGAACCTTCTGACAGTTAGGAAAGGTCACAGCGATGTGCCAAATATATCTCTCAGTGCAAATTTCCATTGCAAAACATGAAAGGTAATAAGGTAGTTGTGTAAGCAAAATACAAAAATCTGAGTCCTAAGTGAACTGAACAAACAGCTCCAAAAGCAAAGATAATGTTTTTGTCAGTTATCTAACTTTTTTATAATTTTGGAGGATGATGTGAGAAATGTGATGGAGGTGATGTAACTTTCTCTTACCTTTCAATAAAATTTCAGTCAATTTCAGCATTTGTATTCTCTTCGGGTCCTAGCTTTGCGTAACTCAAGGGTAGATTTAGACCCACAACTGGGCCTACTGTACTTAGCCACAATACAATGTAATTTCTGTGTCTAAAAAAAGAAAAAGACATAAAGAATCCATAAAGATCTTACTCAGCTGTTTTTGGATTACAGATATAGTTGACAGTCATAAGGTATTTTGAAATGGGGCTACTCCTTCACTTGAGCTGTATCAAGTGTGTTATAATTTTCAGCAGTGAAGTGACCATACAGAATCCCCTTCCATTTGGACCAAGAAAGTTGTTCTACCCATGTCCACTTCCCAGCTGACTTATTTTATCTACAGCATATAAACCTTGCAAAACACAGTAGTGTTTCTCACCTGTTGTCTTTTTGTGAACCAGCCAGTACAGAGCACATGAACTCATTAGTCCGGCAGGGGTGTAGAACAAAAAATGGCTGTCCAAGTAAGGGGTGCTCCTAAGAAATAACGTCAGTTGTTTTATTATACAGAAAGAAAACAGAAAATATGTCATCTGCATTTGAAAAAGATGTAGAAGGGTTCATTTGATGCAATTTTTCTCTTTTCAGAACTTAACCCACATTGTTTTTCTACTAAGTCATTAACAAATCAATACTTAACAGCACATTATCTTACCTAAAAAGAGAAGTAAAACCACCAAGCACACTATGCCACAGTTTTAGCTCAAATGTAAAGGTTTCCAAAAGCAGCTCACTTACTGTATCAGTAACGTGGAGTAATTTCTCCAATGCAAGTAGGCAAAGCTATTGTATTTGATCACATGTTATATATAAAACAAAGCTGCTCCATGGAAAATCTCTTTAACATAAAGACCTGTCAAATTTCTGCTGGGAATTAAACAGAGTTTAATGTGGAGCTTGTAAAGGAAAGCAAAAAAGGAGGAAGAGTCACGGAGGTGGCTTTAGCTTCCACTAGATGGCATATCCTCATTTAGGCAGAAAAATGTCCTGAGCTGTCACTGTCTGTCAGGAAGCCCAATCCAAATTATCCTGAGGAAAAAATCATTTTGTGATTTTTAGTTAAGTCTGCAGTCAGACACACTCCCCACAACAAGACTTTCTGCATTCCTTTCCAACTTCACACGGCACAGGGAGCTGCTGAAAACTCAATCCAATGTTCCATAAAGTTTTTGCTTTCTTCTCTAACAGCCACTCACTCTGTGTTCTGACTTAATCAAGCTTGCACTCAAGTCCCGTCTGTAACAGGGATCTCACATCTGCTTTTACACCAGTGATACCAGGAGATCAGCACATCTGACTGTCTCCATGCAGCATGCTCTGGGGAACTGATTTTCCTTAGTGCTGCTGAGGTCACTGTTACTGCTTTCCACCAAAATAAACAAATTCTACCTCACCCTCACACTCAGCAAGGGTGTAAGCACTTAATACAGGACAGCAGGGAACAGCTAGGGGGTGATCCCAGACAAGGAGGATGTGAGACACAAAGGGCTAAGGTAGCCTGTGTACAAGTTAGCACAGTGTGCGTGGCCATCTGCCAAAGCTTCAAAGCACCACGCACAGGAAGGGTGAGGAGGGAACCAGGCACAGGCCACCAGGACTAAACAGCAGGGTCATCACCTCCATACTGTGTCCTCTGTGACATGAGCCTGGCTGGCAGCACAGGGTTGCTCACTGTGGCCGCAGCAGATACCAACAACAAGGACTGATCTGATGGGCAACTGATCCTGGGCAAAGACCCTGTACAGTTTGCTTCTAGTGGTGGCTCCGTTTCTGGTTGGTCAAGAAGAAACTACACAAATTTAATGCTTTGAGACATATTTATTTCCTTTGTCCAGGCTGTTGCAGCCAAAGTTCCCTGGTTCTGTGACTGCATTTTGTGACTGCACTGCCTGCACTGAAGAAAGAAGGCTCATCAAGACTTCTTGCTACACAGTAAAAACTCCTTCTCCAACTTTTTGCTTACAAACAGAAAACAAATCCTGGCCTGTCATCTTCAGCAAAGAGGGCATATCCCATACTGTCTCTTTCAGTAAAAGGACAGTTGGTTATCATGCTAAAAACACACTCATGAGGAGCCATCATTTTTTGTCAAAGAGAACTTTAAAAAACTTCCAAAAGCTTCAGAACACATAAAAATAATGTTCAGAAGGCTGTGTTTTTACACTGCAGTGCAAGTAGATAACTTATGCATTAATGCTACCATCTGCTGTTGGTAACAGTGAACTGATGCTTTTTTCCATTGAGAAATACTGACAGTTTTAATAAAAAATCCATTCAAAATATCTGCTAGCTTAAATCAGTTGTGCTAAGAAATTCTAGAAAACACACAGCTTGTGCCAGTGTTAGTCCTCAAAGACAGTAAGAACCGTTAGTTAACAATGTTTACAAAATAATTAAATGAAGAAAAAAAGCAGCAATTTGAGTCAATCTCCTTACATAAGCAAAGAGCGTAAAGAGTTAATACACACACCCAAAAAAGAATGGAGAAGATCATCTGGGATTTAAATGTCTTAGCACTCTGAAANCAAAGCTGAATATTGAGCCTGAAGTCAATTCCAACCATCTTGTGACATGGTATTTCATTCTACCCCCTCCCACCTCTCGGTTGAGCAAGCTACCAATGAGTGACAAATGGAGGCCAGAGGTCATTTCTTAAAATAACTAATTAACCTTACGTTCTACATTTCTCTTTTAGTTTTTCCTCTTCTTACAAGAAGACATAGTGAGACTGAAGAACTCCCCAACTCTAACAATTAGATGTCCTTACGAAAAAGCAGAGTGCATTGCTACCCAGTTTTCCAAGAGGGTAAAATCCTTTGTCCTATCTTTAGTGTTAACATATGACACATGAGCATGTGATAAAGGTTCTGAGAACACTTGGTTTGGTTTAGTCAAACCCTCCTCTTCCCAAGCCTTCCATATTCGTCAACTTATCAAGAGCTGCTTCATGCAGTTTCTGAAGCAACAGAAGTGCCAGAGTGGTCCAAATCTTGCTACAGTGCACATAATTTTTAACGTCAACAATGATGTGTCCACGAAATCAGGAAAGCTTATTACTGTACAGATCCTTCAGCAAGAAAGTCCATAGGCATAATGTCAAGCAAACAGTCGTGTCTTAAGCGCGAAATTTTCAGTAAGCTTATTGCATCAGTTTATTTTTTCCACCCTAAATAAAAGGAATGAAACTGCAAGAATGGCACACTGTTCAGAACTGTTCAAAGCCTGAAAGATAGCGATACATCACACACTGCGTGTCGGACAGGAAAAACACAAAAGGAGAAGAGATTAAAAGAAATACCAAGCCAAGGCCCATTATCAGAAGTCTCTAAAAAGGGAAATGGCTGAGGCAAGGAGGAGAGCTGCTGAGCGGTCAGGGAAAACACTCTGAGAGCACCAGATCTGGTTCAGTCCAATTCTGAATTCCAAATCCTGTACACAATGGACTCCCCATGAGGCTTAATGTATACTCAAGGTTAAATGACTGACACAGCAGCTCTGAGGAGGAACTACCAGACAGCTGCCAAAAAAAAAAAATGCAAGAGTTATCAAAGCTCTGAATGATTTCAGAATGGATATCGAGCTACCGAGCCTTTTTTATTGTCAGGTCACCAGTTCAGATTCAGCCTGGGCTGGCAGTGGCTAGAACTCATTATTATATGATGGCTGTATATGCAACTGTCTGGCTTCACACAGGCCAATTGGCATTAATTAGTGCTTTGGTGGTGGTGGCTGCAGATGAGTCCAGAACTAAGGGCAGTGGCTTATCTTGTCAACCCAGGGGTAGTCCAGGTAGAAGCAAAGTGCTCTGTCAGGAAATGTAGGCATTGTGCACGTGAGATAGTTTTCTGAGTAAAATGCTGGGACAGCAACACTAGCCTTCAGTAAGCCTTTTTTGTGTACCTGTTAAGTGGAAAGCATAAAGTCCTACCGAAGTTTTACACACAAAAAAAGATCACTTTAAATAACAAAGAGTGTTCTCATTTTTGATCGGTCATATAGCAGTGCCTTTTACTGTGTGTGTGACTTTCAAGTCACTTCTCACAATTAGTCACTGGCATTGTATAGAAAGAACCCATTTAGAGGTTGTTCTCAACTCTTCTGGACAGCAATGCTTGGGCAGTTTGTCTGAAATTTGCAACTTTATCTCCTTGCAGCTATCCCTACACTGACCTGTAACACTGCTCAGCAGCAGGCACTGCAGTCCACCACACATCTGTGTATCTCTGAGTCTGAACCAACTTTAATGGGAAAACAGATTTTTATGGGGAGCAACTAGCTCCAGTGAATGTGAAAGCTCAAATCATTGCCAAGTTTACTCCCTGCAGGAAACTGTCTTTACTAGGTAACTTCATGAATGATCCCAAAGGATGATCTGCACCCATTTCTGTATCTGTTTGCTCAGCTCTCCCATATAAAATCACATAAGAGAGGTGGAAGAGAGCTGTGAAATATTTCATTGGTAGTTTGGTGATGAGTGTACCTTTGTTTAAGGATGGTACAGAAGACTGAACGTGACTGAGCAGTGTGACAGCTTCCTACTTGTTCGCCAAGCAGCTAGAACCATCTCTGCAGCTGGGGTGGGCTTACTGAATTATGAGGTCAAACTGGCAAGCTTAAACTTCTTTCACTGAGGTTTATGTTAGGTAGTGTGCCTGAGCTCTTGGTAACAACAATGAAAACGAACACAACTGGCTACTAGAGACTGAAAAACACCTCTGTTTTAGAAGCTGCTTTTTCTAAGTGCTGTAGAAAGGTCTGCTCTCCAAGTCTGTCAGGAACACAAAGGCTCCGTTACTGTCCTTCACCCATTCTGTCATCATTTACTAACACAACTGGATTTTCTTCACAAGATTATGAAGAGTGAAGGTGTAAGCTTCATCCTCTCTGTGCAGTGCCTGTAACAGTGAAATGATAGACTGAACAGTGGCAAAAACTGGGTAGTTCCTAAGTGCAAGTAGAATAAAATACAAAACTTCCACTAGATTGGATTATGTCACTTTATCTAGCAGTGCATGTAGGAAATACTATCCATGTCAGATTTAAATTAAAAATAAACATTACTTCAGGTAATGGGTAATTGCCTGTAGGTAGCTGTACTGTGCCCTGCTCTTCTCCCCCCAGCCAGCAGGTATTTTGTTGTCAGTACATCTGTTGTAACAGCACTATTTATCTTCTGTGTCATAACTGGAGATTGTCCAGTAGTAATGGCTTCTATTTTCTCCAGTGCTACATTAACCTGCCTCTGAGCATACATCATAACTTTTATGGCCATTTACGATAGTGCAAGGGATTTGTGCCTGAACTACCTCTGCCCAGATCTAGTTTGCATGATGTCACTTCACAAAAATAACTCACCCAGGGATGTCAGAACTTCCATGTGGGATACCTTACCAAACAAACCAGAACCAATTGTTTTCAGGTATCTTCCCAGCAGTGTTGGCAATCCCAAACAGAAAAAGATGGTAGAATTAATAAAACATGATCCCAAAATCTCTTCCACTTAGTAGTACGAGAATAGTGACACAATGAATAACTTACTTGTCAATAAAATCAAATTCCTCTCATTCAGAGAAACAGTAATAAAATTTTGCTTTTCAGATCGAACACATGTCCCACAAGCAGAACAATAACTGTACACATGCAAAATCTAATATGTGTTGAACTTGAGGTCAGAGAAGACTTCATGCTTCAATTACACATCTGCCCCAGTTCAGGTACAAAAAAGCAAGTAACAAGCAACAAACCCCCATGAAAAAGGGCTACGGGAACGTCAAGCCATATGCACATTGTGATTACAAGAACCAGCAATGGTGCAAAGGCAACAGGACAGCAACAGCTGCCAGATGAAAAACATTCCAAATGCTTCTCTCCTACTGCTTCCTTCTTCTTACACAAGTTTTTCCTCTAACAATGCAAATACTAGAACGGAAACTCCATTACTATGCTATTGCTATGTTGTAGAAGCAGCATTATGAAAATGCAATTACACCAGGGCCTTTTATCACTCAGTTAGAAGGTGCAGATTGTAGCAATAAAGCTGTTAGAATACTAACTGTATAGCACCTTTCCATTCTACTGACATGGGTCATAACACTGCTATTAATGCAGCCACTTCATAAAAATAATGTTTAAGTAATAGGATTGGTATTGGTTACAGAGATATGATAATCAAAAAAAATACCTTCAGAGATGGCAAAAAGGGTGGTGAAAGAAATGTGCTTGCTGTAATAGCTGTTAGGTCAAAAAAAAAATAATAATGCAAAAGCTCCTTTTATCTTAGGGGGCACAGTTTATTACCTGGGATGGGTAACATATTTAGTCACATTGATTCCAATTTACAAACGGAAGCCAAGTCATCCTCCTGGTATAACTGAGGAAAGTTTCTGTAACTTTGCAGTAAAACCCAGAGAAGCACTCCTACTGCTAAGCCTGCTGAAGATGAAACAACCTACTTCTGTCTGTAAAGACTGCTAAAGAATGACGATAAAAGTGCAGTTATCACTATTTTCCTGCATTTTCTGAGATAAACAAAATAAATCTGCACTGATACTGAGCTAGGGAAAACTACAGACTGGCTAAGGACTCCAATGAAACAAAAAAGTGAAAACCAGATCAAAAAAAGCAAGTTTCTGCAATTACTGAATCACTTTTTGGAGATACCTCCAGAGGGATTCTGATATATGCTCAAGTTCTTTGCAGAAGAGTAGTTGAAACTGTCCTTATGATTTAATAGACGTGTTCCCTGTGTATCTCTAAAGACATACCAACTAACTTCAGTGGCAAGTTTACATTAATCCTTTTATTACTACAAACCCCACACAGCCAACTAAGCTTTCTTTTTGCATCAAGTTTAAAGTCAAAGTTGAAAAAGCAATTAATCAAACTGCTAAGATTTTTCTTGAGGAAAATGGAGTTGCTTTGGCAGACTCCACAACACAAATACACGATGTTACTCAATACAGCCAGAAATTCTGCGAGATGAAGCACACCTACCACTTTGTACCTGCTGCTTCGAATCCACCGTGACCAAGAAGGTGGAAATTCTGGTTCTGAAGAAACAAACACTTCATGGCACAAACTGACAGTGCTTTTTCCATAAATGACATCTAAAACCCTGCTAATGACATTAAGCCTGAATGCAGCCTTCTGTCTACATTTTACAATAAAATTGTTTTCTTGCTTTGGACAGAGATCTGACCACCATGTTCCACACACACGTCACTTCCATATTGCCAACGTATTGCTACTTGTGTTGATAGCTGTAGCTCCTGCTCAATGTGACACTTCAGCATGTCTGCAGTCAAATGTCGCAAACACATCAATCTTGCTTTTCTGTTTTTAAAGCTATCAGAACTATCAGAGTGTATCCAAAACCAGAACAGTACTTCTGTCCACAATCTTGGAAGACAGCTTTTTGCTTCTCCTGTCTAATGCACAGCACAAGTTAAAAAGTCACAGACAAAGCCTGCTATCCAGAAATAGTGTTTTCAAGGGCAGCAGATGGAAATGAGTTTAAATAGGAACTTTTACTTCAGTTTACTTAACATCCTAGGTCTTTTCTACTTCCGGTGTATTCAGAAGATAAACATCATCTCCATGAAGTGATTTCTCTAACTAACAACAGTGGTAACAACAGAAATTCTGTAAGATCTGATGTGTACGTGTACTTTTTGTGCACAATTAACAAATTATTTTAATACTTTAAGAGCAGAGAATTAAAAAATGCAATAAATAACCAGATAACCAAGATCTAGTATGTTTCATTCCTGAAATCAATTAATCTGACCAATTGCAGAACGATGAGGTGATGATCCTTTTTTACAGTTAATATAATACTGTATTAATAATTAATATAATACTATATTAATATAAATTT
Source organism: Pavo muticus (assembly GCA_016647715.1). Taxonomy (NCBI): domain Eukaryota; kingdom Metazoa; phylum Chordata; class Aves; order Galliformes; family Phasianidae; genus Pavo; species Pavo muticus. The sequence goes on from JACDJE010000239.1 coordinate 296,752, forward strand.
AGTACTTTATTTAACATCTAACACAATATCCTTGAAAGGCGTATCTAAGACAAGCATAACATAAATCAAGAATAGACAACACTGCTAATACTTACATATGTAAAATGAGGTTTTGATTATTAAGTTTAAGAACAATTGGAATCAAAGCACTAGGTGACGCTCAGACAAAACTATGTTTTCAAAGCCTAAACTTCTCACAAGCATGTAACTTGCATTTAGGATTCTTTAAGAAAACTCTATAGCTAAAAATTGGCAGGTCCATAATTACATTGTCAAAAAATGGCATCCCAGCCATTTCTCCAAGAAAATAAACAGATGATTCTTCTTCCATGCTTGCCAAAATCAGATTAATTCAGTTGTCACAATTTTAGTTATGTAGCATATAGTCTTAATTAATTACTATTTAAAATCTGTTCTTAAGCTAAGAGATTCAACTAAGGCGCAAAGCTGAAAGATCCAGCAAGCTGTGGAAGTATGGAAAGATACTGCGGACAGATTTCCCACCCTGATTAAAAAATGGTACATTAAAAAAAATAATAATCTGTAATAGCATTTGACAAATGCACCCCTAAAGGGCTCACTTTATAGTTCCAGGAGTTCCTGGACAAAAAGATGTTGGGAAGAGAGGTTTCATTGGAATTTTAAGCTTGAAATACTGCAACTAGCAAATGTGATGGCAAATATTTCCACCTTCTCTTTATCGTTTACCAGTAAGATAGTATGACTGATAGCTAGAGCACAATCAAACAGTTAAGAGACAGGTATCACATAGTAATGAATGGAAAGCAAAATTCTGCTGCAGTAAAGCAGTAGGATGCTAATTTAACTCTATCAGATATAAGGAAGCAATAAAGGGTCCATAAAAGTGTGAGTCAAACCTCATCCCGAGTTTGGGCCAAGGGAAGGCTTTCTTTGTTCCTCATCTCTTCCTGTAATGCCAGATGACTGCTTTCTTCTCCTTCAGTTAAAGCACTTTGTGTTGCCTGTTACTTGAAATACCATTTGTTGGACCAGTACTCTGAACAACTACTGAAACTGCAAATGTTATATTCTTCCACAGACACTGTAACACTGTCAATTATCACAGCAATTTTACTCATGACAGGCTCCACAGCAGGCTACTAACAGTGCATGGCCTACAAGCCTGACCTGTCACAAGTTTGCTGAAGGTAGTCAAGGATCTTCACACACAGTCTGGCAGAGGCAGAAGTTTAAACTGGGATTAGTATCCAAGAGAAAAGGAAATGCTGGCACAACAAAGGTGGACAGCAGAAAATGCCCAACAGAAATGAAATTGTCTCCAGCAATACTGAGGAGCCTTCTCAGGACTGCAACTCAATGCTTTGATGACATCGGTATCCAGAGTTTAAAACAGGCTGTGTCAGTTTCTGTGACAGCACAAGTGAAACACCAGACTCTCTTCTGAGACCAAAAGCTTATGCAAGTGTGAGCTCGCCTTTTCTTCAGGAGCCATAGCTCCCATTCTGCAACGGCATTTTTGGTGGTATATCCCCTTATTCTTGAATTACGCTGCAACGCAGCCAGAATGCAATATACAAAAAGGGGAGCCATAGCAGGGCTCCAATCAACTTTCAACTTTAAGAGCCGTCAGCTGGCTTTGTGAGCTTTGGAGCCTCCACGCCTTAACTACTCTGACTCTATGGAGAACATTCATCTCCTTTGACGATTTCATTATCTTTCTTGAAGCTCAGACTGCCTTAAGAATGCAAGAAGCGCCTTACTGGATTGGACTAAAGGTCCACCTAGCAACATATCTTGCGTCTGACAGCAGCAGTTGGAAAGGCTATTTTAGAAAAACACAAGTTTGGCCCTTCTCTGTGGTTCATCACCCCTGCGCTGTTTCAGCATGTTTGTTGTACTAGTGCGTGTGAGGTAACTTTTTGTAGCCATTTATGGACAAGTGGTTCCACGAATTTCTCTAAATGCTTTCGAGCTGATAGCATCTGCTTCCAAAACTTGAGAGCACAGGTGCTTAGGCATAAATACCTAAATTCCATTTGAAATGGCAATTTAGGAGCCTTATTAATAATAATTTTTAAAAAATTAAAATCTGCAGAAGGGCTTGACCAAAAGCCATGCTGTAGAAACAAAATTGAACAATCTTACGAAGTTTACAACAGTTTTATGACCATGCCAGCTGTCTTTCACATGGAGTTTAATTGAATGTGACATATACGATAACCACTTCTCTCATATTGTGCAATCAATGTTGCCGTGTGTTTCAGAATTTTTCATAAAAACATTCAATAAGAGGCGAACATTCAGTACCCAGCTTCACTCCAGTAATAAACTACTGGATCCATACAGGTCTGCTGCAAGGGAAAGACACCTCAGCTCACAATGACTAATGTCAGACCAGGTAGAAAATACTCTATTTCATCTCTTTCAAAAATTCTCTACCAGAGGATATCTGTGGAATTCCTTTTACCAGAGAAACTGCAAATGTAACATGTAGCATTGACACAATTTTTCTACAGAAGAAGAACAATGAGGATCAATACTATTACACTGTAATTCATTTAATTAATTATGAATCCGTGTTGAAATATTATTAAACCTCTATTTTAGGATAACTGATCAATTCAAGTACTAGGCCTGAATACTAGGGCTTGAAAGGCTATCCTGAACTGTATGCTGGCGATTGGCAAGGATCTTCCTACCACTTTTTATTTCTATATGAACATTATCAGCTAAGCCTCTTTGTTTATTTTACACCACTTGTACTAGTCCACCGTTTGGTCCTATGAAATTAGTCAGACTAGGTTTATGTCCATAAAGTCCTACTGGAAGAAACTTGACTCATTGTGACTATACATTATTAATTAATGCTTAATTTTTAAACAAAACTTACTTGCTAGATCATACACTACTGTTCCTTGTTTTCAGCCACAGAATTTTAATATATCACAGAAACTTTTAGTTTTAAATAAGTATTCACTCCACTTCTTCATTCTTAGATTTTTTTTCCCTTTGAAACAACCTTTCAATCCACGCTGGTAATATTCCCTTTCCTCAGGATGTTGTACTAATAATTTTCCAAAAATATTAGCAGGGGATCCATAGCAACTGTTGATATGACTCAAAATGATTTAAGAGCAATCTTAGCAACCTTCTGTTAAGATATACTTTATACAGCCTCCCCCACTTAGCAAAATCCCACAATATGGCAAGAAAGATTTGTATGTCTAAGAATAGCTACCTACACACATTTTTCAAGATGACTGAGCCATAATGATTTAAATCCTCCCTACCACAGTTTCAGCAAGATGTGCCTCTACAACACTACATCAATGTGTTCTGCTCAGAGTTTTGAATCTTTTTCCTTTTCTAAATCACACCATTAACATCCCTGCCATTTTAGAAATAATGTTTATTGATTTTTCTGTTAACACTGCTATAAATTAAGTGATGTAATGGACAGGATTATTGAAGTACTATAAAGAATATGTCTTTCAGATATTTAACTACATATTGAAAAAGCACAGACACTGGAAAAATACTGCAGCTCTCTGCTGTTCTTGGAAGTTTAGGTTTGGAAAGCTACTTTTTATATGACAAAATGGACATGTAAGAGAGATGATATTACAACTATCTGCTAAGTACCAAATGACAGAAGAAAAACACATGATTCAGATGAAATTGACAAATAAATATGGAGAAAAAAGTCAGAAGTAAGAAAATTCCTTATTACTTATGATTCTGAAACTTAAAATCAGTAATTTGTGGGACAGAGCTGCTAAAATCCCTTTTTGTAGTACAGGCATTGTTAGTAAATGCCAACAGCTTTGATCATTGTAGGTGAAGAATCAAAAAAGAGCTGAATAGTCTGAAACACACAGAGACACACAAACAGCACACAAGGAAAACAGTAGAATCACCACCAGCCTTCCTCAACTAGTGTTGGTCTCTATTTATGGGTTATACAAGGTGAGCTTTTAAGCTAAGACTTGAAACATTGCAGAAGGTCTTTTAACAGGTTACCGCGTAGACAACAATAATCTCCCATTCGTAGGAATTTATTCGAGGTTCAGAACAGCAGGACCATACCAAAGTAGAAATAACCCTTTATGGAAGATGTATTCATGAAATAGAGCCATGAAGCTGTGAGGGGTCTGGAGCACAAGTCTTATGAGGAGTGGCTGAGGGAACTGGGATTGTTAAGTCTGAAGAAGAGGAAGCTCGGGAGAGACCATGTCACCCTCTACAACTGCCTGAAAGGAAGTTGTGGCAAGGTGGGGATTGGCCTCTTCTCCAGGGTAACAGTGACAGGACAAGAGGGAATGGCCTCAGGTTTCACTAGGGGAGGATCAGGCTGGATGTTAGGAAAAAATTATCCTCAGAAAGAGAGGTGAGGTATTGTGACAGGCTGCTCAGAGAGGTGGTGGAGTCACTGTCCCTGGAGGTGTTTAAGAAGAGAGTAGATGTGGCATTTATGGGCCTTGTTTATAGGCACTGTGGTGATAGGTGGATGGTTGGACTGGAAGATTTTAGTGGTCTTTTTGAACCTTAATGATTCTGTAAGTTAGACCACTAGATTAATCTTTTCTACAGTGCCACAGAAAAGATACTTCCATATCAACGTAACCATTGGAAACTTCTTAATCTCAAAAGTTTTTTGCACCCATTTGGGAGCAGAATTCCAGGCTGACAGAAAATGTGAGTTGCTACAGTCCTGAAATTCAGGCCTGCAGCTGACCTCACCAGTTACTGCACTTACAGTCAGTATCTGAATGCTGTTGATGTCTCTCTTTCTGGGGCATCTCCAAAGCACTAAAACATACATGAAACTTGTCCACTCTCATGCTTAGGGACACACATGCAGATTCTGAATTCACATTTTGATAATAGATACACCGGGTCTGAACTGTTTTTAGTAAAAACTGGCATGGTATGGAGAAGGAGGGAGGGAGCACACAGTCTGTAACTTCCATAATCCTTCAGAGCCTTGAGTCACAAATTAGTTTTTTAGACTGTTTCTACAGGACCTTCGAGTCACCAAGCTTTCATTCTTGTTTTATTGGGCAGTTTTTCAACTGCTGAACCTCCCATTACAATGCAATTCGATTTCTATCCTTGGATGTTTGATTTTACATTCCATCATCACTAAGCATTGATTAAGCCTTAGCTCATACACTTGATTGTGATTATGGGTTTCTCAGACGAAGGTCAGGGTTTATGACAACATAACACTCACAGTTTTGTTTTTGTAACAAAACTTCTGGCGATGCTTGTTCCTGACTGCATCAGATTCATCCACCAGCTTTTAAAATAATCTCGTTTGCTTCAAAACAGAAACAAAAAAAAAAAAAAGAGACTGGCACAAGTGAGAAGAACAAAAAAATGGACTTGGGCACACATTTTCAGGGGTATATATCTAACATCCTCTAAAATTCTCACTCAGCTTCTTCCTAACCTTAGAAATATCTCTTTTTCAGACGGCCAAGTCTGTCCTCCCCCAAAAAAAGAAAAAAAAAAAAGCAGTTTTCTGCTTCTCAGTTGCATAAACAACTACAACTTGTGAAGAAGATCAACATCTGGCCTATGCCCAATCTGACTCCTACCATATGTCTGCAATGTGAGTTTTCCACAGTCCTTCATATAGCAACCCCACCAAACCTGGTCTCCCATAGAACATATCAAATAGGAAGAAGAGATGTTTGTTTTACCCCACTTGACTCTACAAGGAAGGAGAGAACTCATCTAAGATGCAAGAGACCTAGATTCAGCTTTCTTTTCTGCTTGCTTTTCCTAGGAGAGCCATTCACTATCAACCTACATGGTATTTTGAGGTAGGAACATTTCACTTTCCACTACTGAAGTTGTTCTATCCTGGACACAGTTTTATAAACACCTGTCAGGACAAAGACAAGATGGAAACTAATACTGCCTTCACCTATTGCCCAATCCAATAAATATTCCAATACTTCATAATAACTTCTAGAAGGTGTCTGGAAAATAAATAGGTCTTTATAGTTCACCTTTTAATAGGTAACTGTATGCATCACTGGGCCCTAAGTTAGAAAAGAAGACAAAATTTGACATTCACCAGTACTTATGGGCTGGCTGTAACTATGTAGTCACTTTTAATTACTGCACATTCACATGAGGGGAGATTTCCAAAATGACAGAAGATAAAATGTAGCCTTTTTAAATGAACTTAAGTTTAGTTTCCTCTGTTCTATAAATTTCTGGTTGATAAACTATACACTACCCATGGTAAAATCTGTTTAACATTAAGGTATCTCCCCCCTTGCTTCTTTTCCCTTCTTTGCTCTCTACTGTTTGGTCTTGATAGTTTCTCCTATACTTATGAGTCTTTTCTCTTTTAAATTGTCTCATTATTTAGCATTGCACCATGTCACTTCTGGACTTCTGCCAACTTTGGATGCCTGTGGTGCATCGTACCTAGAAAATGGAGGACCATTAGGTTGGAGCTTTTATACACAATGCCACTATGTATCTACCTAAAACAACATTCGATTTCTCTGCTAAATATCAGAGCATATGTGAGACTATGTGGTAATAGACTTCTATTACCATTTACCTTAAATTTCTTTTAGCTGAATCCAGTTACTCAAAGCTTTGCAGAATGTTTCTTGTTTTGTTCTCTACTATGAATTGAAATCTCTTCAGGACCTTCAAAGTTATTTTCACATTCATCCTGTTTTCAACTTCTCTTGTGATATTTTTGTTTCCCCCCAGTCCACCCTCCTGAACATTTACACCTCTTATTCATTCTAAAGGCCAATATATAGCTGTCTTAATAAGTACTTTTGAAATGCCATGCAACCAGGGAAAAAAAACATGGCTAGAAGCCTGAGGAGTCCAGAAGGTCCCCTAGGATACTGACAAGGGGATGCAGGGCTGGGATTTCATCTTAACTCCCACAGAACAGAATAAACCAGGTGCAGGACAGTTGAGGAAAGCTATTTTGTTTGCATTTCAGGAGAAGTTACACCAGACACTCAGAAAGCAGCTTATTCAGAAAACCCCATTTCTAGCATCCATTAATTCACAAAGGCAAAGAGCCATTCTTCTGAAATACGTAGGGAGTAATAAGTAATACAGATATCCTCAAAAGCACTCACCAAGTTACAAGAAAACTATTCAGGACACAGACATGCAATGTCTGCAATTCCATTTCTGACTTTTCATAAAAAGAAGCTAAAATCACAGTTGGCAAGGGTTCTAAAATGCAACAGTAATCCATAAATACTCCTTAATTTTCCTGTCATTGCAGAATTAAGCTACTTCCAGCTCACACAGATCTTACCAGGTGTGCTAAATTGATGTCATTATAAACCATCAGGAAATACCCACAGAGACCTGTAGCAACATTTAGAAGTTTTGTTAAACAGCTGTGTGTTATAATTGATTTGTATTATTTAAAACAGCTATAGCAAGTTATCTCCGGATGTAGAAAAGGGATGACTGAAGACTCCAGGGAGATTTAACTCACAAGAAAGCCAATCATAGGAACTTCATTTGAGCATTTTAAGATTATTACTAGAGGAAGTGCAATTAAATCATCACCATTTATCAATTATCATTATAAAATACTATGCAACCTTATCATACTAATTTATTTATGAGAAGGTAACTAGATGATTTCTGCTTTCTGCAATAAAAATCATCTAGTTGGTAAAAACATTTGAAGGCACTTTCTCTGAAAATGAATGTGACTTTCCAATGGTAATCAAAGGTAACAAAAAAAGTTTACCTAAAATCGTTTTTAACTACATTGGCAACGTAGCTGCCAAATACCTAAAGTCTTTGGAGCTTAGGCAGTGTTCCACTTCTGTCTCAGATATGAAAGGCAAGAGTATGTACATTTCATAAAAGACACAGAATATAAGTCCCAAATGCTCAGTTGACACTTGTGGATCTGTGACTTATAAATGGCAGTATTACTTTTTTTTTTTTTTCCCCTAACCTTCCAACCCTTTAAATCAAGGCCTAAAAGTTAAGTAATATTATCCAATGTCAGTTTTTTTGTTCATTTTTCACAATGGTGAATTGCTTGTAGAATTTAAAATTTTTGTTCTGTTCTGGAGCAAAATCCTGAATGTTCTTTCTCTGCTGCTCACGTGTTCTGGGAGTTCAAGCTTGTTTTGGTGAGTTTGCCCAGTGACTTGCATTATATGATCTGTGTCCCTGCAGGCAAAGCGTAACCCACATAACAAAATGGGTCAGCAGAAATGCAGAAGAGAAAAGAAACTGTGTATTTCAGTTCAGAACCCTGACCCACTTGAGGGCAAAAAACACGCTTTTTCTTGCAGACTTAACTTGTTTTGATCTGAGCCTTGCAGGCTATTGCTTATAGTATGTTTGTATTATCTTTTATAATTCCTGTGAGAATTCTCTGATTTTCACTGTTGTCTTAGATACAATCTGGCACATGTATCTCTCAATTTACAAGGGGAAACATTATACCAGCAGTTGCTGGCATTTATAATGCTATAGTGTTGGCACTGCTAATTGTGCTGGTGCTTTCCCTCCCTTCCGACTTTGTCAGAGATGTACTGAAAACCATGCATTCTCTTCATATTCTGATCACTGGACTGAATGACCATGAGTGAATTCACCCTCACCACCTAAGTGCCTTCCTGCTTTCATCTAAAATTAAAACTACAGACCTCTTAAAGCTGCTTTCCCAGAGGCTCTCTCTCACAGACATGTAAAAAAGCACATTTTCAATCCAGGAACGCGGCTGGGGCCTACAGACCCTGATCAATACTGATGTGAAGCAGGCCTACCTCACTCAAGACAGTGAAATTCAACAGCCTTAAGCCACAGGTAGTCTCCATGGAGAAGACATGTACAAAAGGTGTAGGGAAAAAAAAGGTAATTCTAAATTACATGTTTAGTAGAACCGCTTAAGGATCTTACCATCCCCAGCTTCTACCTGCCAGCAGTTCCAATATCATGCTTGAGGCTCAGTCTGTATTATTCTAGAAGAAACAGTTTAACTTAGTCTGCAGTGTCCTTATTTAATGGAATAACGCCTTAACATGTTATGTTCAAAAGTATTTTTCTGTATAACTAATTATTTCTCTGAAATATTCTTTCTTATATCCTAAGTTCTGTTTGTCACTGGACTCATATGGGCTGAACTGCCTCTGGAAAAGTGCCACCAAGTCAAGAGGTTCAGCACACCATACATTTCACCATCCATAAAACGTGTATTTATAAGCCTCATACACATCTCCAGTTATAAGATGCAGGACAGTTTTACTTCACTGTTCATTAAGAGTAATCTCGGTGTGGGCGTTTTCTGTTTTTCCTTTTGGCTTCCAATACTCTGGTTATACACATTTCAAACATATTCTTTAGACTTCACTCTCAGTAGCACTGCATTATGATTTATTACCTATACAGGGTTGTAGGTTCTTGCAGTGCTTTGCATCAGACAGAAAGAAAGAAACTGTGCTTTCCCATCTACAAGAAGGGCTGTAAGGAGGATCTGAGGAACTACAAGCCTGACCTCAGTACCAGGGAAAGTTATGGAGCAAATCATCTTGGGTGAGATCACACGGCACACGCGTGGCATCCAGGGGATCAGGCCCAGCCAACATGGGTTCATGAAAGGCCAGTCATGCTTGACCAACCTCATCTCCTATAACTGGGTGAGCAGACTGGTAGACAAGGGAAAGGCTGTTGAGGTAGTCTGCCCAGACTTCAGCAAAGCCTTTGACAGGGTCTCTCACAGTATTCTTCTGGGGAAACTGGCTGCCCATGGGCTGGACAGATATACCCTCCTTTGGGTAAGGAACTGGCTAGAGGGCCGTGCCCAATGGGTAGTGGTTAATGGAGTTAAGTCCAGCTGGCGACCCATTTCAAGTGGTATCCCTCAGGGATCGGTACTGGGGCCCATCTGGTTTAATATCTTTATTGATAATCTAGATGAAGGGATTGAGTGTACCCTCAGTAAGTTTGCAGATGACACCAAGTTGGGAGGTGATGTCAATCTGCCTGAGGGTAGGGAGGCCCTTTAGTGGGATCTAGATAAGCTGGATTGCTGGGCTGAGGTGAATGGGATGAGGTTCAACAAGGCCAAGTGCCGGGTCCTGCACTTTGGCCACAATAACCCCATGCAGCACTATAGGCTTCGGGCTGAGTAGCTGGATGACTGTGAAGAAGAAGGGGACCTGGGGGTGTTGGTTGATGCTCGGCTGAACATGAGCCGACAGCATGCCCAGGCGGCCAAGAGGGCCAACGGCATCCTGGCCTGCATTAGAAATAATGTGGCCAGCAGGAGCAGGGAGGTAATCATCCCCCTGTATTCAGCACTGGTGAGGCCGCACCTCGAGTACTGTGTTCAGTTTTGGGCCCCTCACTACAAGAAAGACATTGAGGCCCTGGAACTTGTCCAGAGAAGGGCAACGAAACTGGTGAGGGGTCTGGAGCACAAGTCTTATGAGGATCAGCTGAGGGAGCTGGGATTGTTCAGACTGGAGAAGAGGAGGCTCAGAAGAAACCTCATTGCACTCTACAACTTCCTGAAGGCAGGCTGTGATGAGGAGGGGTTTGGCCTCTTCTCCCAGGCAACAAACAGGACCCGAGGAAATGGCCGCAAGTTGTACCAGAGGAAGTTTAGGTTAGACATAAGGAAAAACTTTTTCTCTCAGAGAGTGGTCAGACACTGGAATGGCCTGCCCAGGGAGGTGGTGGAGTCGCCATCCCTGGCAGTGTTCAAGAGGCGTCTGGATGAGGAGCTACGAGATATGGTTTAGTAGCTTGTGGTACCAATGGCAATGGGAGGATGGTTGGACTAGATGATCTTGCAGGTCATTTCCAACCTTGTGATTCTATGATTCTATGATTCTATTGAATGTGAATGTGGCTTTGGGCCATAGAGGAATCTGGAAGGGTGTACAGAAGGCAAAAACACCTCCAGAGTGCACACAGCTGACACTTCTATACATTTTTGCATGTGGAATATAAACTATCCACAGATCAGAACAACTCAGCTGGGAAATACTAGAAATGATAGCACTGAAGGATTCCTATCATCTGACTGTAGGGTTACTGGTCTCTATCGACCAGAAATGCAATAAGATGCATTCAATGAAGGCAAAGTTAATTGAATCCTCTGCCTCTCTATGCCGAAACAATGATCATTTTGCTACAAATCTTAAATTTCAGCTATGAATCACAAAACTTTACAAACTGAAGTATAAAACTTTCTTGTACAGATAGACAGCTACCTGCTAGCATATTATTTTATTAAAATCTAATTTTCTCATCTTCATTCTGCAGTAGACAAGCTGGGTAATTAACACTTTATTTAAAAGCATCTCTTATGAGAGAATCTGCAAACTCACAATTAGAATTCAGAAATGCACAGCGAACATTGGATAACCAATGTCTGTGAGATTCCCAGGGAGCTATTATAATACAAATAATAGTCTGTGGCTGCAAAAACATGAATGTTGCTTGTGTTCCCATGATTGAGTACCATTTACAAACAGTAATTAAGTTGTATTAGTTGAATTATGGGAACACCTGTAGACCTCAGTTGAGGTTACATTCCTGTTGTGCCAGCTGCTGTACTAAGAAACCTGCGTACCTGAAAACAGCTAAGATCAAGAAGCCAGTGATTGAAGCAGTAAAAGAATAGAGGCATCAGTGTCTTCCTCTGATGATAAAAACTTCACACCTGGAGAGTCTCCATTCTTTGTCCAAACTTGCACTGCAGGCCTGGAGCAATCAGCTCTGCTCTGAGCCATATGTCACTTTTCCTATGCACAAGTGAGACTGTTTTCAAGACAGCCACCATGCAACTTGAGGAACATGGTATAAATTGTTGAAATAATCTAGTGACTTCAAGACCACTTCAAATAAAAGTGATTTGAATAGCTCTAAAATAAGGCAGTGATAGCAGAGTTCACTAATCTGTTTCCTCTTGTAAAACACAGTATTCATTAACCACTGATTCTTAAGCACAGTTTTCAGGAATAACATATTATTTGATTGAGAGATAAATTTTCTCTCCTTCAATCCTAGGAATTGCAAGTTTATTTAAAATCAAAAATTATACAGTCTTTTTAGTAATTTGATTAATACACAAGCTGGGAAATGTTGCATTACTAGACAAAACTTAGGTAAGTAAGACTACTTTTTTATTTACCCAAATCCATGATTCCTCAGAAATCCCCAAAAGGTTTCAAGATTGGCTTTAGAAAAGTATTTTAAATGAGAGAGATTGTCACATTAAATTTTAAGTGGTGAATTCTTCAAAATCCAGGTCTGAAACTGTTGTTGGTTAAGTGGCTCAAATAGCACCTCAGTAAGACGTTTATTTGCATACGGGAGAGAAATAAGACCAATGAGGATTTGGGCATATATTGCATTCATCAATTGTGTAAAGGACTAGTGGCTTCTCACCTGCTGTGTAATAGTGTCCCATGGCCCTTCCTGCAGACGACCCTGGTAGCACACATGAACACTTTTCCATATTTCATCCAGCGTTAAAGGTCTTCCATCTGTGGGAGTGGGAAGGGGAAAAACCACCCACAGTTAACAAACTTAAGGAGGCTATATCTTTAGTAGAGAGCAGCAAAAGTAAATACAAAAATACTGATTCTCTAGAGGAAGAGGGGAACAATCACATCAAAATGTGGTCTCATAACTCCAGAACAGCACAGCTCCAAACTTCTGGCCTCATAACTCCAGAACAGCACAGCTCAAACCCTAACTGAATGTGCGTATAAAACTATCCTGAATTCTCAAAACTAACATAAATACTCTGATCATCTTTATTCTCTATCACCTGAGAGCAACAACTTACTTTCCAGGTTGCAAGTTGTAAAGTTAAACTAATTATGTAAAACAACACTTGGGTAAAAGAGATTAAAAAACACTGCCCTTCAGTAACCTAGATGGCTGCATTGTTGCAGCAGGCTTTTTGTTAGGATTATGCCAAGATATTAGTGTCAACCATTTTGAAAATAAGCATGTCAGTTTTTTTTCCTGAATATTTGTTTTTGACAAACAGCAATAGGATATTTGGATATACTTTCAATAAGTAGCTACATCTTAGCATTTATTAGGTGTCAGAGACTATTATTCTGTGATAACTAGTTTTATTCTACTGACGTTTTCACGTCTGTAAAATGAACAAGATTTATTCGCCCAATTAACATTTGAATACCATGTTTAGGTGTAAGTTAAAAACAGCTGCCTACTGCTTCTGTTTCAGTCTCTGCACACATTTTATAATGCAGCTCCAAGTTTTGTCCTTACAGAAGCATGACATAGCAGGAGCATTAAGATATGTAGCAAATGAAGTATCAGTGAAGGCAACAGAATATTCAATGGACATGATAAGCCATCCTCGGGAAGGTGAGACCTGCTAGATCTTCATGTCCTACAGCCGATGGCAGATATCAAACTTCTCTGGAGACAGTCTAACATCTACTAAGAAATTTGGTACTAGCGTGAAAGTCAAGTTTAGAAGGAAATATGTGCGCACAGATCATCAGTGTATAGGTAGTACAAAATGCCATGGATGCTTTCAGTTTTCTGATTGCCTGCAAAGGCAATCCAGAACAAGTCCCAGTGCAAAATGTAAAATAACATTTCAATAAAAAATTTCATCTGCTCCTCTAGATTTTGCTTTGTACACCTTTGTATTTGTGAATTGTTGGAACATCCCTTGAGCAAATGCAGATTATACACATGGAATGTATTATTCTAACCTTAACTATCTCTAACTGTTTAACTAACTTTAACATCTATAGAAATGATCAAGTACATAACAAGTATTAAGCACATTATAGTTAAAAATCACCAGAGTTTTGCTTTTACTTCATGTGTGAAAAGCAGTACATGTTCCATCATATTTCAGTACAGAGTTATTTTCATTTCAGACAAAAATATGAATAAATTTAAACTAAAACTTTTACATTACCTAAGTGAGATCACAGTAGAAAATGTCACTAGTTATTATAAACTGACTGCAGTGTTTCATATAGGAGCAAAAAAACTGATCTGGGCATTCTGATCTTGGATTTACATAGTGAAATATGTTTGGATTCAAGCCCCCCTCAAATTTTGAATTTTCATCACAAATTTAATATGTTTCACTAAACTTTAAATGAGTTTGAAATCAGTCGTTTTTTTTATTTTGATTGAGTGAGGTTTCATACGTACTCCCAAGTAAATTCCTATAAATTCTTAACTGAGCTTGACCAGCTTGGTTTCCCAGAAGACGGGAAGACAAATACAGCAGGAAAGAATAACTTCTCTGTACTCTACATGGACATGAGGTTCAGCCACAAGCTGGAAACTCTATGACTCTTGCAAAAGGACAGGTGATTAACGAGCAGTTTCCACATTGCCCCTTGCAGGATGAGGACCTGAAAGGCTAGCATTTTCTCTCTGTGCTAATGAAATAAAATACAATAACCAAACTAAAACAAAATAGAATAGAATAAAAAATACATTAAGATCTGTGACAGAAGTATGAGAAATAGAAGAGTTTGAAGTTTTGGTAGTCTGTTTTGTTTTTGTTGCTTTTTTGTTTCCATGTCAGAATACAAGTATTTATGATAAAACTCATTTCAGGTAATCTGACTGGATGTGCGTCTTACATTTTAAACTCCTTGGCTTGTGTGAGGACAATACAACTGAAGCCATTTTACTCCCAAGCTCCCACCCTTGCACAAAAGGACACATCTGTATTCTCCGGGTACTTTTACTCCATCTCTGCAGGGCTGCCAGTGTTCACAGGTTCAGCAGCCCATTTTGCATCTCTGCAATCCTCGGTCATCCAGCTGGGCAGATAGGCCGGTCAAAAATTGTTGCTGCTGGTAACGAGGGGCCTGTGGCACCCGCCAGGCCTAGCAGCCATTGGGCCTTGCCACTGCTGCATCTCCACACTCAGCTCTCCACAGTGGAGCTCAACTCAGAAAGCACTGCTGGAAAAGGAAGGCAGCATCAAGCAAAGAGACGTGACAGCAGAGGAAGGTGTGGGCTGCAGATTCACTCAGCAATGTATTTATTTATTCACCAACCACCCAGAGGCTGAGGTGTCTGCTACACATCCCAAGCCCTGCACTAGGTTTAGCTGGAAGCTGGTGTGTCGACAGAGGAGAAAATTTGTGGTTTTGTATAATTCAGCTTATTAAATAATCACACAGTTTGCCACAAAGAATGAAAGGAAATGTATACCACACAGCAGGAGATGTGTGTGGGCCAGCCCAGGCTTACTGTACCTTTTTGAAACACTGTGCTCATAAAGCCACAAACCTGCACATAAGCCATTATTTTAGTACCAACACAGATGAAACGCAGACTTTGATGCGACAAACACGACATCTACCCTGCAAGAGAGGCCAAAAGTGCCTGAGAAACAACCAACAAAGGGTTTTTTTTAAGAGAAAGGTGCTAAAGGACAGGAATCAAAAACTCCTAAATATTGGTTCTGCCTCTGCCATTCACTAGCTGTGGGCTTGAATCAATTGGTTCACCTGCACCAGCCACTACAGCCTTCCTGTCGGAAGCTCAGATTGCTATGATTTAGATTGTCTTGGCTACAATAAACTTTTCTGAGAAAGCCTTGTTGAAGTCAGCTGGGGTTAACTCACTCATGTCACCATAAGCTAGTTGAGAATACTTTAAAAGCAGATGGGCTTTTTTATTTGTTTTTGTTTGTTTGTTTGTTTGTATGCCCAAAACCATCATAAAACTCATTCTTACAGGACAAGGTCTTAAGAAGAACTATTTTTCTGAGAAAGAACAGAGTGGCTGCATGCTTCCGACTTCAGAGAGTAAGCCTGATTTCTGGAAAGCGCATCCATCAGGCTCAGCACTGTTATGAATACAGAAAGTCATGCCTTCGGGGTTGGAGGAAGTTACATTATCTCACAAGCTGTCTCTCTCTAACCACTGATTAGCATGGCTTTTATTGGCAGGGACCTATCTATGTCAGAGAGCTAGACATATTTTGAACAGGTCAATTTGAAAATCCCCTCTCTTCGCTCTTTTCTAGGTGAGTGAGGCTGTAGTCTTTACTGACTCCCATTAGTCCTGCTCTTTTCGGTGCTTTGCCAGTATTAACGATTGTTCCTCTGCCTTTGAAGGAAAAAGAAGAAGCAAACTGTGAGACATGTCATTCTTTTCTTGCAGGGTGTTTCCTGACTTATGCCTGTGTGCACCTGTGATTTTGTTACTGCTACCTCACTGTCAGTGCAAGAGTTGCTTGAATATAAGGCTTTAGATGAAGACGGTTCAGGAAAAGAACAAAGTTCCTTGACATCTTAAAGATGAAGAAAAGGGGAAAATACTCTGCTGATTAAAGAAAGCTTACTGGACCTAGCCCAGCCCATCTGGCTGATGCCAGCACTGAAGGGAAAGGCTAATTGCCTAGACCATCTGTCTCTAAGAGGGCTAATTGCTGACATCAGATCTCAGCAAGGGTTCGTGCATTTCTTCAGCTACCTCTTTGGTAATCTCAGAAGCCAGAGAAAGAAGGGCCCCTGCTTTTGAAAGGTATGGCATAGATAAAACTGATTTTGGAGAACAAACACCTAGTTCTCTGACACTCTGAGGTACCAAGGACCACTGCCTTAAGCTCCTGACACAGACTAGGACTTCATGAGGTCTGAATTTGGGAAAATAAGCCACAAGGGAAGGATCATGAAGTAGTGAAAAACGTTTCTGAGATGTATATATATGTATCCTAAAATCATCTTCTTGTCTCCCACAATGTTTTCAATCATCCTTCCAGGCAGTCATCACATTTCATCATTTTCAGTTGAAGTATGTCCTTGCACAGAACAAGATTATCCCTGCAAAAAGTTCAGATACTCTGAACAGCTCTTCAGAACATTTTAGTTCTATTGCAATTGTACTTGTACCTTGTACTACCTTACATATTTAACTTCCTCTGACCAAAAAAAAAAAAAAAAAAAAAAGGGTCTAAAGATGAATACCAGAAAATAAGTTATCACATGCAATTTAAAAAGCAGCAAGGATAAAGATACAATGTAGCTTTGCAAATTTTGCCTTTCTCCAGGAAGGACTAACCTGCATTTTTTTTTATCACAATTGCTAGCAGAAAGGAGTGAAAACCAGACCACTTACACAAGCTCCTGAAGATGCAAACCCTGCCAAGAAGGATAGGAAAAAAACTCCACAGGAGTATTTTCTGGAGTCAGTGAAAATTCACATATGATGGAAGAAAAGAAGGATTTAATTGCTCTAGAAAAGTTCTTAGAGTCTGTTTGGTATACATTTACTCCAAAATTCATACGGCACATTTGGACATGCCGGCACCAGCTGCTATCATAGCATACAAAGTGAGGAAGTGAATAATTGCAAAATAAGCAAAACTACTTAGTCAGGTTGAACAGAAAAATTATTATTTCCTAGGCAAGCCTCGAGTTGTAATGGCCACTTAACATACTGCCAGAGAGGAAGCAGAGTGTTAAATCCAACCTCCTTGCTCTTCTGCTGGGGAAGACAAGACAGGGCAGGGCTGTGAAAACACTGAAAGGATTATAACTCACCTTCACCTCTTGCAACATGCTCTAATTAGCATGAGGATCGGTATGGACAGGATTCAAGGGAAACCATGAGTAGCTCACAAGAGACTTGTGAAGAACCCATTCTGCTAGTTAATCTGCAAACAATAGCAGGAATTTAGAGTGGGAAATCAATGCAGGTTTCAGAAGTTTCTTCCCTGTCTATTTCAGATAAAGAATGCAGTGAGCATTTCTAGCTGTCTAAGAAACACGGTCAGGAGCCTATCACAAAAAGACTGTGACCCTTGTGAGGAAAATAATATTAGGGCTTTGCCTAGAGTTTCCTACATGACAGACTCGGGGCAACACAAAAGATACCTTTCTTAGATAGCTCAGATGGCTGTGACTGCACGTTTCCGGAAACCCCACACTGAGACCTTCAGATATCATGGGCACAGGCAGGTAAATTATCTGCAGTTATGACAGAATGTTTTGTTTTCAAAACTAAACTATCCAGAACCAAAACCAGAGAACATTAGCTGAAAATATTCTTGGAGAAGTCCTTACTACCAGTGTTTAGTAACCTTCTCTCTTCAACAGCTAGAGAATGTTAGGTGTTAGAAGAAAATGTTAAACACGAAAGACAGGCTAGGTGACTTAAGGAATTATCTGAAAAGATCACTGTTTTCCATCGTGAAAGGTTCTCAAGAAGCATTTTAAAACCATAATCTTACTTGCAAGAACAATAACAGATTTGTACTGCAAGGGGAGCTGTTGGCACATAATACTACAACTGTGCATTAGATCATCCACTAGCTTCTGTAATATCCACTTCCAGATATAAGGAGTCATGTTTCAACACCTCCGATTCCCTGATGCTGACAAGCTAAACAACTTGTTTTGTCTCTGGGAGCTCTTCTCTGGTGATTAACTGCTTATGGTGAATACTAATTATATGAAAGTACAGTACAGTCAAAATAGTGTCCTATTTCTTCTACCTGCAGCATCTCCATCCTCTTCTGTAGAGACTGTGTGCTATTAATTCAGCTAAATCCAAGATGATGACATTTTTCAGGACCACAAATAGGTTAATCTGTCTCTTTCAAGCAAAACTTCCCTCATCCTTCTGTCTGCACAGTAAGTTTAAAAGCAAAACACTGCACATTTATAAATCATAGAATCATAGAATCTACGATTCTATGACATTTATAAACGCCTGCAATAGAATAGAAATTTGCAGCAGGATGTGTGCAAATGAGTTCTGGTGGTGGAAGGCAGAGCAATGTCCCCTATTCCCCATGTCTCGGTTTGAAAATTTGCCCCAAATTATCCATTCCTGAAACTGCACCTCTGACTGAAACCTTTTCACCAGGGAATCTATGAGAATTTGTTCTTCAATTTTAAATCTAAAGTGCCTTTTAAAATGCTAACACTGCAAAATTAGAAACCATTAAACAATATAAGGCAGAGAGTGATTAAATCTACCAAACACATTCAAAGCAGCTTAAGCTACTTTTTAATTAAAAAGAAAAAGATATCTCTGGCAACATTCAGACATCTTTATCTAGATAAAGTTAGGAGATTATTCAAAACACAAAAGATACTGATGCTACCATGCAGGAGACTGAACAAAATGACTTGAAGATTTCAATCCCTTAGCCCTTGGTACACAGTCCTTGGGTACAGAGGAAGAGAGCACAGCCAGTGCTGCAGTATGATCACTCTATGCTTGCTGATTAAATAAATGACACTAATGTTGGCCTTGGAGGGAGGCTCTGTGTTCCTCCTTCCTTCCTGACAGGATGGTGGCTGAAATCACAGTGGCTGTAGCAATTCAGTAACGCATAACAAGATGTACATCTTAGGAGGAAAGAATATCTGTTAGTTTCAAAATCCAGTTTTCATAGAGAGAAAAAGGCAATACTTTATCACTACTGATTTTTTTTTTAAATGAGCAAAGTTAAATAGAAAACAACATACATATTTAAAGGTATACTTAGACCCCAGCCTTGGGGCTCAAATTCAGGCTTCAGAGACACAGACACAGTTCTGCTGAAGCACTGTAATTATGTCCACTTATTTCATAGCCAAATTCAGACCTGCAGCTTTAAGGTTTTTGTATTCATTTAAAGAAAAGAACAAGAAAAATGACCAGTAGTTTTAGTCAACCACAGGCAAGATGCCAGGAGCCAAAGTTCAGCCTCCTTCAGGCTGAGATGATATCATCTATTCCAAGGTCCTGAAGCTCTCTGTCTCGAGTATTACAAAATTTACTGGTGAACAGCCTCATCTCTTACTTTCTTATTACACACGATCATTACTCTGTTTCTCTGTTTAATATAAAATTTGAGTTTTTAACATCTATAGCATCTGACATTTTTCTCCATTACTGTCTAACAGAAAATGGGTCTTACCTAAAAAGCAAGCCCTAAAATAAAGCACAGGTACTTGGTAGCTGCTGGAATACAAGACATGATATTCATAGCGAATTACTTCTTCTGTTGCACAGACTCCAGCTACTTGAGAATCATCCGAAGATTCCTAAAACAATAAACATAAACACAAAATTATATCAAGTTTTGTATTTCTAACAAGAGGAAATTGATTACAACTGTTCTAATTAATAAACATACAGAACAGAAAAAAATAGCAATCATCCCTTTCACAGCACTCGAATTTTAGTATGAGCAAGAAGATCACAGAAGTCCAAACCCTGCAAAGACGTGTTACACTTAACTTTTATAAACTGTGAACTCTGTGTAAGCACTTGCAGAATTGAGGCCTTTCTAAACGTGGGCTGCTTATGTGGGCAAAAGAAAAAGGCAAACGCTTTCTTAAATCTTTATGGCAGAATACCTGTACAATAAGGTAACCACATCTGCACCTCTTCTGATTGCAATTATTACAAACCATTTTAAAAGTGTATTCTTGAACAATCTGGTTTTGCCTGCCAAAGGACAAATCAACAGTATCCACCAAAAAATCTTTGTTCTTCTTTCTTTCAAGGCTTTTTGTAGAAGTCTGGTTTTAATAATAACAGTTCCAAAGGGGGAGACTGTTTTTCTCCTGTTACTGTATATTTTGGGTGCAAAGTAATTTATATACGTTGCAGGCCTGAAATAAATCTGAAGAGATGGAACTTATTGCATTAAAATATTTCCCAGCTGGAGCAAAAATCTCTTGTGTATTAATTTTCTTAATTTCAAAATAATATTTAAATTGTGCTAAACACCCAGCTATTTCGACTTTTCTAAAAACTGCCAATTCTTCACAACTCTGAAATTGGAGACATTAAATTACTAATGCCATTAAGATTAAATGTTAGAACAAACTTTCCAAGAAGACATTATGGGTGTGGACTTGTTTGGTTTTCAAACCCCCAAATTTTCATGCATGAACTAAGCAATGATAATGCCCCACAGGTTGGGCGTTTACTCCGCAAGTTTATTATTGCCAACCATGAATATTGGTTTGCTGTCTCTGTCCAAGCACAACAAAAAAGACTGAATGGAAAAGAAGAAGCAGCTTTGAATCCCGTATTGGTTCAACACACAAGAAATTCAAAGAATTTTGCATTTTTATCTCACACTGGCAGCTAAGCCATGAATCAATCTACGAGGCGGTACAGTAACAGATAAACTATAGTGGTAATGACATGCAAAACACTTTTTTTTTTTTTTTTTTTTTTTTTACTAGTCCACATAGAAGATATTTCTCTCATATTTAGTATATTAGACAGCCAGTGCAGCTGAATGAAGCATGTGGATAGGACATCACGAATGAAGAGCCCGGACCGTGGGAAGCTACAGACCAAGTTACTGTAAATACAGTTTTGGACATGCAATGACAAAATCACAGATGGTCACAGAATAGAAGGTTTCTGGGAAGTTCTGTACAGCTGCAGCTCAGGAAACAGGTATATAAAGCACTGAAAGGGAACATTAAAGCAAATCCTCTCCGTGTTAACCTACTTATAAAAGACTGTATGTGAAGGGATACTAAGGACAACACGCCAGAAGGGACAATGATGATTGCTGTATCTGACTTCAAAGGGCAGGTGAAGTTAGTTATGCCATGCCTGGCTCCTATAAAACCATTTAAGAGACTAAGAAAGACAACTTTTCCTCTTCCCACATGTCAGAACATCTGATCAGATGTCAAATACAGCAGAATACCATTAAAATACATATATCTTGAGGAAAAGACAGACTCTCTACAGTAAACAATTTTATTTAAATCTGTTTTCAGTGCTTCGGTCTGAATAATCAAAGAAAACCAGCAGCACGTGGTAATGGAAATCAAAAAACAACTTGGCTTCTGAGTTCATATAGGTAGGAAAGTGAAAGAATCCACATTCAGAACGGAACGCAGATTGAAATCTGCAAAACCCTTGTGGGTCAGCCTTTTGGAATCAAAACAATGCTGCTTTACAGACATAAATTCTGCATCATCTAATGCTTAGTCACTAGCTTACCTTGCCCTAAAAACTACTGGAAATGGCAGGATTACCTGGACATGTATTAAGTACTGTTGTTCTATCACAAAAGCTTCATGTACACACACACTTCTCTCTCCTGCTTTGTGTATGTAAGGTTAAATAACTCTAAACCCTCACATAAACATTGACTTGTGATAATTTCAGACTGAGTGATAAAGGAGTCACACTCTTTACTACCTGCAAATACCTAAGAAAATAAATAACTTAAACTCAAAAATTAAATACTCAAAAGCTGCATGCCCTTAGGGAAAACATGTTTTGTAAATAACCTACTTACTATCTCAGTAAGCCATAAATTAAGCTAAGAATAACTTTGTCATCAAGAATTCAGATTGCTGGGTTAGCAAGGATTTCAACTGGTAAGCAACTTCTATCTTCATTTTTGGGATGTGGAAAAGGAAAGCAAAGGAGTCAGCCAGTCCTTCTAATTTTATTGTTCCTTAAGATGGCCAGAGAGAAAGCTCTCTTGAGAATTCCCACCATTACCAGGATATTAGACAGTGGGCCACTTACCAAAACATCCTATTACTTCCAGAGAAAGCTGATTTTCTGCAGAAGTGGCCTTCTCAGAAGATGTATGTAGTCTGATGGCAGGAGAAGCAGCAGACAGGGAAGAAGGCTGTATAAACAGCTTTGCTCTAAACAAATTACTGCACTGGAGAGCAGAATGTTTGTGCACACATTCATTTTGCATTATCCCAGAGTTCTCCGACTGATGGTTTAAGCAGTGTCTGAAATCAACTACTCTGCTCTATGCAGAGCTGGAAGAAGCTTTGAAACTGACATTCTTCTGCTCTGTTACAAGACAGACTTGGGTCTACTACCAAGTTTCTATGCTTATTCAGAATAGTTTCTGATAATCAGATCTCTTTTCGTGCCATTTCTACTGACAAGTGGGTGCATTGTATTTGAGATCTGCACAGAAAGACAGATAGCTGAATCCTTCTTAGGGCTATTTCTAATCTCCTTTCCTTTTGGTAAAAGGCAGTGGCAAGACTTCTTACATAAAAAATGCAGCACTGATGTGTAATCCTGTACTTTACAGCCTCTGTAAGTATGATGCATAGGATTTATCCAAGGAAAGTACATCTTGGAGCCTAAACGTTCTGATGGTATCTCTCTCACTGATGAGATGAACTTTGCTGATGAGAGGAATAAAATGAGTACAGTCACTTTAGGCGATCTCTGGAACATCTAAAAATTATGCATGGCTGAATAAGGCCATGGAAGCTCAGAGAGTGTTATATCAGCCCAAAGGAAGAAATTTATTTTTTCCTCTTTAACCAACTACTGGTAAAGCCACAAACATAAAATGTAGGTGTAACTCATAAAAAAAAAAAAAAGAAATCACAGAATTTTCACTTGATAGCCTATTTAAACTTTTCTTCAAGTAATTGTTCTACATTCCTTTTCAATGTATACGGTTGTTCTACCTCCTTCAGCTAATACAAAATTTTAGTTATTCTAATAGACAACACTGAAATCAATTTTAACATTGGGAGACTGCATAACTTTTACAAAACATTCATACATGTGCGTGAATAAGAAAACAAATTCATAATTTTGCTTTGATCTTCTCAAGACAAACACACCTGCATAAAGAAAAAAGTTTATTATTATGTTAACAGAAAAGGTCTTTTGACTAACTTGCTACCATTAAAGATGAGATGAGATGAGATGAAATAACTGAAATAATTTGATTTCTCTCTTTTTTTCTTTTTTTTTTTTGTTTCTGCATTGCAATTTGCTTGCATGGTTGCCATGCTTCACATTAAAACTGCGAATCCAGGACTCACCAACTGTTTCCTAAACAAATTGGGAATTTGTCATCAGGAAGCATCTGCTACTCTGTTGCTCTCATGTAAAATCGTTCTTGTGCTACTATAATGGACTGCTGAGCAGATGTTTAAAAGCAATGTATCTATTACAAAAAAGATAAGCAGCAACCACCTAATTAATTATATTAGTTCCATCATAAATGAATTATCACTAATTTTAATTGATACAAAATTGTTCTCAACCTTTAAGTATCCCCTAAGCAAATTAAGTTGATTTGTCCCTTTTAAAATGCTAAATTATTTAAATCAACAGATCAGAAATGACACTGCGCATCACTCTGAAGGCAAAGTAATGTGTTTGCACTATTTCCATTCCTCCTGATGAAGATGACAAGTCAACAACCGCTGGTGACATCTGGGAGCAGGACAGAGCCTCCAGTGTGCTCTGACACTGCATGCGATCACATCAGACCCGGGATAGGGCAGCTTGCTCCTGGAGGGAGGGCTGCAATGGAAAGGGAAGGGACAGGAACAGGCAAGGTGAAATGGAAGGTGGCAGAATCACCTGATGGAGAAGGAATTTTCCTCTGCTGACGCCACATATTTCCCTGTCTTCACCTCACACGCAGAGACTGGCTGAGCCAGCATTCCTTCCTCAGCCCAAATTCCCTTTGAAATGCTAAAGCAGGCCCTGAAGTCTTTTTTGGGGGAAAAAAGGGAAGAGAAGTGGTTTGAAAGACAGCAGTCACGCTTCTGGATATCACATCTGCCTTTCTCCCAGTTCTCATGTTCCTCATCTCTGTTTTTGGCATCCTGACCTCTATTTCCTCCTGCTTCCAGGGAGCCTCGTAGGATTCTTCTAACACATAAGCGGGGCAGGATGGGGTCGTGGGCAGGGAGGGGAGGAAGAGAAGATGGACGAGCAGCCGCTGGGACCAGCAGCCTCATTACTGGGGGAAAATGAGATGCAGTCCAGATTAATAAGAAATCTGTTTTCATTCCTTAGAATGTATTTACACTTAATTACATTTTGGCCTCCAAACTTGAAAACAAATGCACCTCTTTAAACATTTCTCCAAAAATGACTGTGAGCTCCCATGTGAAACACAAGAGCTCCACAGAGCAGCTCCCCTCCCAGTCCAACACTTTCCCTGTGGCAAATACATGAAAATTGAATGGCAGGACAGCATTCATCAGACAGAATTAAAGCAGAGCTTAATGTGGAGGGTGCGGCAGCATGGTGAGATTGTATCTGTATTCTTTATTCTTCCTCCTGGGTGTTCTCCACCTCTATTAGGATCCCATCTCCCTTCTTTGCCTGCAGCCCCACCATTCCAGTCTCTGCAGGTCACTTTGCTGATGATTTCGTATCTCTAGCACAGACTCTCGCATCATCCCAGGGCGGTGAGGCCCTGGCAGAGCTGCCCAGTGAGCTCTGGGTGCCCCATCCCTGGAGGTGCTCAAGGCCAGGTTGGGTGGGGCCCAGGGCAGCCTCACCTGGTGAGGGGCAACCAGCTCACAGCAGGGGCTGGAGCGGGGTGGGCTTTAAGGGTCCTTGCAGCCCAAGTCATTATGTGATTCTATGGTCCCCACCATCACATAGATCCTGGCTGTGATGGCTGAGCGAAGGCTGAATGAGCTGTGGGCCTGGACTCTGATCCCAGAACAATCCCTGATGCGGATGCTGCAACAACCTACAAAATGCAAAAAATCCCCTTGCAAAAATAAACATTCTGAGGACAAGGGAAAATTAAAAAAAACTTTTAAGAACCTCAAAACCACCCCAGCGCATGTTCTTCATTTTAATACAGTAAGAGAACTTC
Source organism: Pavo muticus (assembly GCA_016647715.1). Lineage (NCBI taxonomy): Eukaryota > Metazoa > Chordata > Aves > Galliformes > Phasianidae > Pavo > Pavo muticus. The sequence continues at coordinate 322,340 of JACDJE010000239.1, forward strand.
TGTTTGCATTATGTGATTGTATTTTCCTTTCAACTATCAAATACTCACATTATGCTAAAACTCACAGGCTCTAACACACTTACCCCACTGTATCTGGTCTGTAAAAATGCATAAAAATGTGGACATTTTCCTGAATATGTTAAGTATGAATGGTGTACAAATGTATTTGCCAACAGTTCCAGCATCTTCATAACCATTAATAAATTGCTCTTTTATCTTAAGCATATACCAGGAATCCAGCAGTCTCTGTGTGCTTTCCAGGGCAGCCACCGTTAGTGACAGACAAGGCAGAAAAATTACAACAAAAGAGACCTGTGGAATGACTAAGTTACATTACGGATTTATTTCCTGTAAGCAGCTATAGAATGCTCCCTACTGTCTTGTGTTTCTTCAAATTCAATTAGCCCGGCGAGAACCTAGCTAAATACTGCCCTTTGGTAACAGAAGAAGAAAGCAACCCTGACTACAGTCAGTGATGCTGCTAACACCAAGCCCAAAGAATTCTGTTCTGGAAGACACAGCCTTCCGGAGAAGCTACTAAGCCTGCTATGGAAAACAGACACACGTTAAGGTAAACAAGGAATGGATTCCTACAGGCACATGGATCTAGTAAATAATTCATTTCCCAAAGGAAAACCTTCTAACTGCAAGTCAGCACCCTGACTGATGCTGCTAAAGAATCCAGGGATTATCAGAATGGCTGTTTTTCCCCAAAATATACAGGTTGCTAACACAAAAAACACAGCCTTTCGTCATGCAAGGCATACCAAAAGAACAAAACCAACAGTTCCACCCCAAAAAGATGCAGCACATAAAATTTTAGTAGTCCCTCATGCATTAACAATCGTTTCTAATGGTTGGAAATTAGATTTGTCTTTTGATTGCTCTAAAACTGTTATCACAAGTGAAAGCAAAATCTATTCAAGTGAAAGAAGCAACGGACCATGAAAACAGAACCGTTTTGAATTTTTTTTAATCCCTTCATATAAAGGTGGGGAATTCTTTCAAAATCAACTCTTCATTCTTTTCCTGTGTCACATTCAAATGCAGAATTTAGTGGCTCCTCTCCTCCCCCTGAAGAGGTATTTTCTTTTTCTTTTAATGTATAAAATAGGGCTTAGGTAGAAAATCCCTCCTGGTAGAAATCACAGCACACACAGCTAAGTGCTGGGCGAGAGGCTAGCTAAGCTGGCAACACAGGAGGCATGTCCTAAGCCATGGACATACATCCATGGCCTGATGTGCGAGCTGCAGGCATGCATTTATGTAAACTCCATCCAATGAACAATAGTCATTATCAAAATTCTTCCTCCACCTCAGGCATGTGCAACAGCCCTTCTTTTGGCTGACAAGAAGGCCTTCGACATGGTCCCTCATAGCATCCTTCTCTCCAGGTTGGAAATATATGAATTTGATGGGTGGATTGTTTGATAGATAAGGAACTGGTTACAGGATCAAACCCAGAGAGTGGTGATCAATGCCTAGATGTTCAGAGGGTGATCAGTGACGAGTGCTGCCCTGGAGGGATCAGTACTGGGACCGGTGCTCTTTAATATCTCTATCAATGGCATTAACAGTGAGATCGAGTACACCCTCAGCAAGTTTGCGGATGATACCAAGCTGTGAGCTGCAGTCAACACACTGAGCGATCGGATGCCATCTAGAGAGATCTACACAGACTGAAACCGTGGGCCCAGGAGAATCTTGTGAGGTTCAATAAATGCAAGTACAAGGTCTTGGGTCATGGGAACCTCCACTATCAGTACAAACTGGGGGATGAAAGGAATGAGCACAGTCCTGCCAAGAAGGACCTGGGGGTACTGGTGGATGACAAGCTGCAGGCAAGCCAGGAATGTGCCCTTGTAGCCTAGAAAGCCAACTGTATCCTGGGCTGCACCAAAAGAAGCGTGGCCAGCGGGACGAGAGGTGATCCTGCCTCTCTGCTGTGCACTGGTATGACCTCACCTGGAGTACTGCATCCAGATGTCCTCAGTACAGCAGAGATGTGAATCTGTTAGAGTGTGTTCAGAGAGGGGCTACAAAAATGACTCATGGAATGGAACACCTTCCCTACAAGGACAGGCTGAGAGAGCTGGGTCTGTTCAGCCTGGAAAAGAGAAGGTCCAGGGAGACCTGGGAGTGGTCTTTCAGCACCTACAGAGGGGGCTATTAGAAAAAGAGGACAAACTCCTTAGCAGAGTCTCTTGTGACAGAACAAGAGGAAGTGGTTTCAAACTAAAAGAAGGGAGATTTGGAAGGGATATAAGGAAGAAGTTTTTTAAACTAAGGGTGGTGAGGCACTGGCACTGGTTGCCCAGAGAGGTGGTAGAAGCCCTGTCCTTGGAGACACTGAAGGTCAGGCTGGAGGGGGCTCTGAGTAACCTGATGGAGCAGTAGGTGTCTCTATTCATTGCAGGGGAGTTGGAATAGGTGGATTTAGAGGGTCTCTTTCAACTTAAATGATTCTATGAAGAAGCAGCTGGAGATGGTGGCGTTCCTATCTCTGCTTTCTTGCCACCAGCTTTCCTGTAAGAATTACCATGCAGCACAGATGAGCTGCAGGGATCACTCTACATAGGTCCAGCTGCAGGGACAGAAGCCTCAATCTTACTCTAGGTAAGCAGTGCAAGCATAAGGCCAAAGTCCTTCTCTTGAATTTTGTCCAGACAGACATAAACGAAATTGCAGCATTTTCTCATTATCTTTATTATCTTGAATTTGTACAAATTATAAGAAGTTACTACAAGACTTAGCATTATTATGTAAGATTATTGCTTTTTTGGACCTAACTGCTTCCTGGATTGAGCTCTATGCTTCATAATTGTACACTTTATGGTAGGCAAAAAAGAAAAAATACCGATACATCAGAAGAGAAAGGTAACAGTTCAGCTGTATTTTAGGTCAGTTTTATCTTTTTTGAACAAGATTATTATTTCTGCATTGAGAAGCTCAGCAGCAACCCAGTTTTGGCCACAGTTAATTCAACAGGGAGACTGACAGAAATTCCTGCAGCTCTTTACTTTACAGAAGACAAACTCAAATCCTCATTAATTTCTCAGATGGGAAACTGTATGAAAATGGTGCCAAGACTGACAGTGTTTAGCAGTAATTGAAGTGAAAAAGTTACAGACAGAAATGCTCAAATTGTCACAAAATCTGGCACGATAAAAACAAGAAATTTAAAGTTACAGGTTGTGATTACGAGCAGCTGGAAGGGAAACGATGACGGCACAGTCCAGAAGCCGTGTGCCATGCAGAGCCCCTAATTAAGTGCATGTCTGTCAAAATGATACCGCTTGGCCATAAGCTGTACTATACAATCACAACAATTAGAAACCATGCTCATAAACCAGGTAGCTTAATAACAACCGACTTATTTCAATACGAGCGCCGATTAAGTTAAACATACGTTAAGCCTGAAGCACATACATTACTATCTTATTAAGACAATAGGAAGAAAAAATTAGAACAGAATGGTCTATTTCAAAATCAAAATAATTGTAATTCAAAAAATGTAACTATCACGCAAAATAATTATGAACTCACTTGTAACTTCTCAAAAATACTCTGATTTGTTCCCACACTTACATAAAAATCAGTATCACATTAGGACCAGTGATCTTTTCTTTTTGGAAAGGTGTGAGAATAAATATTTTCTTAAGGAACAGGGCCAGAGTTTACCAAGTCAAATCAGTTCAGCTTTTATCTGCTCAGAAAAGCTGTTTATTAATATGTGATGTAATACAGATGGACTTGCTGTCTACTCTGCAGTCACTGCTACATTGGAAATGCAAAGCTCTGTATTCAGATCTGGCAGGTCAAAAGCCTTTCAATTCATTTTCAAACAAAATATTCTGTATATTCTAAGTATTAATAACTATAATGTTATCAAATGCCGTTTATCACAACTATCCCAAATGTATATTGGTGACATTCATACTGGTTGGAAAGAAAATACTGAATGCTTCTTTTATTAATGTGATATCAAATGAAAATGGCCATGCTATATTACATGATACTATTAATTTTCAGGAATGCAGTACATAATAGAACTCAATGCAAATTTAATCACTAGCAGGCTTTACAAAGGAGTAATTGTAATTTGACAAAATGTAGCTAAAATCCACAAAATTCAAATGAGAAGACACAATGCAATATATTCTTATAATTAAAAATAGACTGTTACGGCACTATCTAACAATAAAGACAGTTATATTATATTCCTGCTGCTGAATAGCATTGCTGGGATCCTTCTGTGGGCAAATAGAGAAAATACATGAGTAGAAACATATCTCAGCTATAACCAGCAGTTCTTGTACAACACAAGTAGTTTTGGACAACTCAATACAACTGCACCTAGAAGCCAGCTCTCCTCCAAAACCAAGAATGTGAACAGGATGAACCTTTTTACAACGTTTCTAAATTGAATAAATCCTCTAACAGCTTCCATCTTCAGACAATGTTTGTTTTAATTGACAAGAAAGCTCAATACCACATTAGGAACCTTAAATAGATTTACAACAAAACATGGCTGAAAACACTTGGGATGGTCAACAACACTGGAATGACCAACCAACATCATTGCAGCAGCAGGTTTACGAAAGCCAGGATTGGCACACATGGCCAAGTTCCTACCTGGTGCTGCCACAGATAACTTACAGAGATGCAAAACCCAAATAATCTGTGAACGATTAAATACATGAATGTATCTCATCTTAGGGGGCTCAGTGAGTGAGAGACACCATGGTGCACGGATCTGCGCAAATCACTTTCCAGACTCTTTTCAGCAGTGTGTGGAGACAGGACAAGGGGAAACGGCCAGAAACTGGAGCACAGGAAGTTCCGCACCAATGTGCGCAAGAACTTCTTTACGGTGAGGTGACGGAGCACTGGAACAGGCTGCCCAGGGAGGTTGTGGAGTCTCCTTCTCTGGAGATATTCAAGACCCGCCTGGACGCCCACCTGTGCAACCTGGTGTAGGGAACCTGCTTTGGCAGGGGGGTTGGACTCGATGATCTCTGGAGGCCCCTTCCAACCCCTACGATTCTGTGATTCTGTGATCCTGTGTGCAGGAGGCACAAATCGTGAGAGGCTTGACAGCCCCACTTTCCTTGGCTTCATCAAAAAACTGACAACTCACAGGATCAGAAACACGGGATACAATAATGTAAGAGAAGAGCTAGTAAGTGTGCATATTTGCACAGAAAGAGATAGAACATAGCTTTGGCTGCTTGCTGCACTTTACCCTCTCGTTTCCCTCAAAAGCTACTCCATAGCTCCTGGAGCTAATTTGTTCCTTCAATTCAATTAAGGTATCTCAGGGACTATTTCAGATATTCACCCCTATTTAAAACAAACTGAAATCACAGCTAAGACGATGAAGTATTTAATTGGTTAAATTGCTCTTGCTTTTCAAAGCTGAGATATTCCAAGTGTCCCGAAGGCATTTAATTCCAAAACAGGAAGCCAAAGAGGAGAGCACTCAGCAATTCTAATCTTGCGCAGATCTCTTGGAAAGTATTTTCCTAAACATTTGCTGAAAGAATGTTTTATTGTACTGCATGCTGCAGCATGTACCCCAAATAGGGTCCCTCAGAAACTGCAACATATTTAATCCTTAAATTATTTCTGATTATATAAAGGAATCAATCTAGAATCAACTATGAACACGCTTTCCTAAATATTAAACTTCAGGTATTTGCAAAACAAAGGATGTAGAGAAAGAAACAGCTAAAAATACATTGGGTGTATTTTTAAAATCCTATACTACAACTTTATTCATAAGACCAAGACTATGGATGATAGTGCTGCACCAAAATAAAACACATACTTTTATTGATTTTTTTCTTATCTGCTGTTTATAGGCTTCTGCAACTCAACTGCAATTCCTGAAAATATAATTTTAGAAGAAATACCTGGTGTCCATATGATATTTTAAGCACTACCACAGAGGTCCCCAATCCACAACAGTTCACGTATAAGAGGACCTCTGCATTTTTGACCTTGCTGAGATGGAAACACTACATGAGACAAGCAAGAATTTATGGTTGCAGGAATCAGTTCTGACGTACCAGGACCCTTCATACACTGAACTCTACAAAACCATATGAACTTAATAGAAAAAAGGCAAATGTTGGCTTTTGGTATCAACGCATATGTTTTAACAAACGTTTGCACACGAGTGAACAGGATTAGTAGATACACAGGCTTCTTTATTTTTATATTTTTATAGCAGACATTAAGCTGAAGCACTCAAACAAGAGCTAAGTTTCCTAACTAATTGGGTTCCCGTGCACGTTCAATCCACTTAGGTGATTTTTTAATCTCTTCTCAGGGGGCTCTTTACCCCTTGCAGCACACAAGGGACAAGCAGCCAGCAGCAGCACATCACTTCTTTATTCTTGTTGTTGAATATGCAGCATCCAAGTCGTAGATTGAGATAGAAGTGTGGGAAGCTCTACTGAGGGTCTCTCACATCAAAACAAATGATAAAACAATTTCTACAGAAATGACTCACGGATGACTACAGAGGATGGCAGAGGAAAATGCTAAAAGAAATGAAGGTTTAATTGAACTTTGGGTGGCAATTTTGTGACTCACTGGGAGTTACCTTTTCAAGAGAAGGAAGGTGGAGGCATGATATCAGTGCTGATTAAGAGAGGACTTTGTTGGGAATGCTTAGTCACTGGTAAGCATCCACACAAAACTGACTTCTCTCAACAAAATGATATCATTTGCATTTGGGTCACTAACGTTTTCAGTCAGGTCTAGTACAGCTAGTAAGTATTTTAAAATAGGAAACACGATGGAAAATTTGAAAGATTTATCTGTTTACCAAACAGAGAATAAAATCGTAAATCAAGAAAGAGTAAAACATTAGCCAGGTACATAAAAAAATATAAAATAAAAAAAATCATCATATTATTTGGAAAGTCGTGGCTGTCAGGCAAAGCCCACATGACTGGAAAAAGGGAAACATCACTCCCATTTATAAGAAAGGGAAGGGGAACCCAGGGAACAACAGGCTAGTGAGCCTCACCTCTGTGCTAGAAAAGATCATGGAACACATCCTCCTAGAAGAAATGCTAAGGCATGTGAAGGACAAGCAGGTGACCTGAGACAGCCAGCATGGCTTCACCAAGAGAACGTCATGCCTCACTAATATGGCGGCCTTCTGTGATGGAATGACAGCATCAGTAGACAAAAGGGAGGCAACTGATGTCACCTACCTAGATGTGCACGAGTCCTTTTACACAGTCTCCAACCAATCCTTATTTCTAAACAGGAATGATACGGGTTTGAAGAGTGGACTATCTGATGGATAAGGAATTGGTCAGAAGGGTCAACAGCTCTAAGCCCAGGCGGAGGCTGGTGACGAGCACTGTCTGCCAGGGGTATGTCTTGGGTTGGGTACTCTTTAACATCATTACTAATGACATAGATGATAGGACTGAGTACACTCTCAGAAAGTTTGCTGACAACACCAAGCTGAGTGGAGAAGCTGATACAGCAGAAGGAAGGGATGTCATCCAGAGGGACCTTAATAAACTCAAAAGGAGGGCCCTTGTGAACCTATTGAGGTTCAACAAAGGAAAATTGCACGGTTTTGCACTTGGGTTGGAGTAATTCCAGATATGTATACAGACTGGGAGAAGAATTCATTGAGAACAGGCCTGCTGAGAAGGACGTAAGTGTCCTGGTTGATGAAAAACTTAACATGAGCCAGCAGTGTGTGCTTGCAGCCTGGAGGGCTGATGGTATCCTGGGTTCCATCTGGATGAGTGAGGTGATTGTCCCCCACTACTCTGCCTTTGTCAGGCCCCAAATGGAGTACTGCATAGAGGTCTGGGGCCCCCACGCAGGACAGATGTTAACCTTTTGGAGCAGGTCCAGAGAAGGGCCACAAAAATGATTAGAGGGCTGAAGCACCTCTTCTATGAAGACAGACAGAAGAAGCTGGGCTTGTTCGATCTGGAGAAGAGAAGGCTGCAGGGAGACATCATAACAGCCTTCCAATATTTAAAGGGAGACTATAAAAAGGAGGGAAAACAACTTTTTGCACAGGTAGACAGTGATAGGACAAGAGGGAATGGTTTTAAACTAAAGGAGCGAAGATTTAGATTAGATGTCAGGGTGAAGTTTTTCACTGTAAGGGTGGTGAGGCCCTGGGAGGCTGTGGATGCCCCATCCCTGGTGGTGCTCAACTCCAGGTTGGATGGGGCATCACTGCAGCCTGATCTGGTGCTTGAGCTAGCAGCTAGCAATCCTGCCCATGGCAGGGGAGCTGGAACTGGATGATCCGAGATCCCTTCCAACCCAAGACATTCTATGATTTTATGAAAATAAAATCTAGAAAAAGACCTGATAATGTTGTTATCAGAGAGCAAGTATAGTCCTTGAAACTACGGACCACAGCTAGTGAAAGGACTGCATATGCATTACACAGGACCCTGGCAGAGGTCAAGGAGAGCATTCCCAGAGTCACATTGATTCAATACCATGGGCAGTACAGGAAGAAGCAGAGGTTTCTCATGGGTTTCTGGTGCATGCCCTGAAGCAAAATATTATAGAATTCTCTCTCAGAAAGTGCTTTCAAGTGCCTTTATTCCAGCTGTGAATCATGCAGAGAAATACAAGTGACATAGACAAAGTTAACTCAGTTTGGGTCAAAATCATCTGAGGGAAGAATTATAAAAACAGCGTTTACAGTAGTACAAATAGGATCTACAGGATTTTATGTGGATAGGGATCTCTCAAATACTGTTAGAGAGATTAGTGCTGCCAGGAACCGCAGCAGACAAACTCAGTAGCAAAAGATTACAGAATAGATGTTTCTAATATTGACAAGGCTCGCTTCTTCTTAGATGTGATGCTTGGATTATTTCTTCATCAAAATTCACTGGACAAAAAAAGTTAGTTTTAGGTATTTTAACAGTTTCAACATTATTACAGGATTGTCGCTTACGTAAAATGAGTCTGACTCAAAGGTTTCAATTACGCATAAGTACAAACAAATACAAAAGGACAGGTGTACACATGATATTTAGTGTATTTCATTGCTATATCTTAGTCAAACACTCAAAACCAACCAATTACAACATTTCCAATCTGCTCTGCTTTCTCAGATCAGCCAGGAGTTCTGCACATTAAAGATGTGGCTTTTGGTACTTTACAACCGATCTTCACCTTGTACAATGAACTGAGAAACCCAGGTTAGATATTAGGAGGAAGTTTTTCACACAGAGGGTGGTGACGCACTGGAACAGGTAGCCCAAGGAGGCTGTGGATGCCCCATCCCTGGAGGCATTCAAGACCAGGCTGGATGTGGCTCTGGGCAGCCTAGTCTAGTGGTTGGTGACCCTGCCTGTGGCAGAGGGGCTGAAACTAGATGATCATTGTGGTCCTTTTCAACCCAGGCCATTCTATGATTCTATGATATGATTCTATGATTTTGGCCTGAACTATGCACACAATGGTGGAACAGTAATACTACAGATATTCCAGTACTGAGAATCTTTTGAGAGAAATTGTCCATAGAAATCCTTTCTAAATTTCTGTAAATATTTTTTAAATACTTGAAAAATTATGAGAGATTATGATTTGAAGCATTCCAAAGCATATCAAATAAGGTGAAGGAATAGAATTTGGAAAAGGTTCAAATCTATTTAAGTCAGAGATATAAAAACTCCCTAAAATCTACATTCTGAATCACTAAAAAACATCACAGAAAAAAGCTTCAGACTTAGCTGAGTGAATAATCACCTCAGAATGGAAGATTAAAAAAACAAACAAAAAAACCTTCAGAGAATGGAAGAGAGCAATGGCAGGGGAAAAGAGCTACATCTTGAAGTCTAAGTTAGAAGTAGAAAGCAAGAACTGCCAAAATTCAAGATAAATTGACACTGATGAACGGTAAAAGGCTCACCAGACATGAGTAAAAGAACATCAAGGTAAAAAAAGTGGTGTAAAAAATGTAGTAAGACTGAGGTTCAAATAAAAAAACTTAACACAGGAACAGCCACAAACCCAATTTCAGACTTTGTCACAGTGCACTACAGTAGAAGATGAGAACACCCTGTAACTGTTAACAAGGATGAGGATACATTCATCCTGTGATACACAACCATGACACATCTTGGTCACCTGAGGGAGAGCTAAGGAGGGAACCAGAACAGCCTCCAGTTCAAGAGTCTGAGGGAGCAGACACATGTAAGCAAAGATCCAGCAGCAGGGATTTTTACCACTGAATGTGTTGAGCGAGAATATCTGAATGAAAAATATCAAACAGAGTATTTGCATTTAAGAAAAGAAAAAAAAAACAACCTATCCAGTTAACTGTATTCTGACGTCAGCATATACCAGGGTTAGAACAAGTTCTGAATGTAGGAATAATAAAACATAGGGCTGCATGGAAACAGGGACAAAATGTAACATTAGTTTACCAAAGAGAGGAGTAGACCTGACTAACCTGCTATCTTAATCTGACAAGAAAGTGAATCAGTGGACAAGGAAATGCAGGAGATTTAATCTGCCTGAATTCAGGTAAACCTCATATACTGTGCCAAATGAGGAATTACTATTTAAACTGGAGAAGTTTGAGTTTACATTAAGAAGAAATGCATAACAATCTGGCAAAAGGGAGGTAATAAGGGGATATGCTCAACAGCGAATTATTGACCAGGAGACCGCTGACCAGCTGAGTACCTCTAAAACTGGTTCGCAAAGTAATCTTGGTTAAATTTTTCCTTAATCACCTGAGCACAAAAGCAGGAGATTGTAGACACATTTTGCTGATGTTATGAAGTTGGGAAGCGCTATCAATAGAGCAGAGGTAGTGTTACAGGAAATGGTGTTCATAACACAAATGCTGCCACATCAAGATCATCCACAAGCTGACCTCAGCGCTTCTCCCTCTCTCTGTCAGAAAAGTATTGACAGTATCAACAAATGAAAAGACAAATGCCCCTCATTCTCATACTGCAGCTATGGGTTCTCCCTACCTTTTGCAGATCTCTTTTTACAAGAAAAGAGAATTTGGACTGCCAGCAATCCAAGCAAATTCTGATATTTCCATCCCATGAGGGGCTTCAGATGTTTAATATCTGTCTTTCTTTAATCAACGTCAAAGTTACACATGAATATTTATCACACAACAAAAATGTTCAGGTTACAAACTGTGAAATATTAAACAAAGAAAATGTCTGCATTTCCAAATAAAAGCATGCCATGTAAATCTGCTAACTGATTGACCTAAGCCAGCTGGACATTCAACGTGATAATCCTAGAAGCGCGCATAACCAAACACAACTCCAGCTCTCACCCATACATTAGGGCTTCTAGCCTGCCTGTCTCTACTAGGAGGCATTCATAGGCACTTCACCACCCTAATGGCTACAGACAAAGGAAATATTATATTCTACCATTAAAACCATAATGCAGCTTTCCCCAGAAGAGCACTGGTAGGGAAAGATGTAATAAATACAGCTATGCTGGGTAATGCAGCATACTGTTGAAAAGTTTAATACATCATCACACTTTCAGTAGGATTAAGCTGATCCTACGTAAGCCACTTCATTTGCATCCGGCTAATTAGAAAAACATTTCTGGAAGAAAAAGTTGACTTTGTAGAAAACAATTTTTCCATTAAAAAACTTCTCTAACACCTTCACCTCTGCCACAGTATTCATATAGCTCTAAGTAAAAAGAGAATTACAGGCATAAAACCTGACTGCAAATATTATTAAGAAAAAAAAAAAAAAGAAGAGAAAAAAAAGAGAGCAAACTAAGACCACTTACTAGTCAAAGAAAATTCGTTTATTTCATGTTGATACCAGGGACATTACAAATCCTCTCATAAGGCTTTTACTGTGTGACCGTACTGAGCACACTGACAAAGTGCTTCATGAGCCAAAGCATGCATTTACATGATAGACTGTAAAACCAAAATCAATTTACTGCAGCACACCAAGTACAAGCCTCTTACATCAGTTCTGTCCACTGTCTCTGCAAACAATGGACAACACAAATAAAACCAAGGTCTGGAGTTAGAGCACCTACCACCCCTCCAGGCCTGCCTCGTGCATCATGCACAACATCTAGGCTCCTCAGCAATGTGCAGAGGTAAGACAACAGCAGCATTTTGATAAAGCAAGAGTGCAGTCCCGTGGACTGATTTTTGGTTTATCAGTCAGATTCACCCCTTGAGGGGCAGGATGTGGTCCTACCACCAGAAGAAAAACAGCCAGCTATGGCTTGTGCCCTGCTGCGCTGGCATGACCTGCTGGCAGAGCATGCTTAATGCAGACTTGCCTTATTATTGAGATATTTTCAAGTTTATATTCTTTTGGAAGAGCCTTTTAAAATGTTTGCATTTCAGTGGAATTAGAAACAACGTTCCCATTTTTCCCTCAAGTATAAATGTGCGTACAAACCCATTCCATAATTACCAGCAATTACAAGAGATAACAAGAAAAAAATTGTATTTTCCTCCCACTGCCATCAGAGACTCAGACCTGCAACAGGAAGTCACATTTCATTTCACACTGAATTCTAGGGTAGAGGGGGTTAAGCTTGCCCTCTAGTTTTGCTCTCATGCCATTTCTTTTTCTTCCTTTTCAAATTGTCCTCCAGTCACTCACAGATATGGATCACCGGAGAAAAGTGTAACTACTTACCACACAGTATGTTAGTACTCAAACAGAAAACACGGTTGCTACTCAAGCCGAATAAACAACCTGCAGCAAGGGAATCTATAATGATATACATGCTCTCATTACTGCAGAACATGCAGGAAGAATTCCTCACATCACTCCCTGTGTTTTATTTGGACAATATAATGTTTCCCCTCTCCTCTGTTCAGGGAAAACTGCAAAATTAAAATTGGATGGTATTAAAACAATGCAAGTCGGGTCAAATTTATCCCTTTCTTAATTCTACACACTTTCACGTGTCACACGGAAGGAGTCCTGGTTATATACAGCTTTACCGTAAAATGCAGTTTGTTCTAACTTTAAAGCTTAGGTTGATGATCTGCAATAAATATCAAACAGCTCACTTCTGAGATTTTTACCCTCAGAGACTCTATACACATGATTTAAGTCACACCATTTTTGGTTATTACACAGTTCCGGCTTGAAAAAAAGAACAAGATGAAATTATCAGTAATGAGTCTGAAAGGATCAACATGTAACACTAGAAGACATAATCCTATGTGTTCATCTTGTCATTACTTAAAACAGGAGTGGTCGAAAGGAAAGCAATCACAACGTGAAGAGGAATTCACTCAAAGTAAAGGTCTTGCCTTAACAGTTTTACTGGGTGCCATGAATAGGTTTTTTTCCACAAAAAGCAGCATTACAAAATTTACTGCTTATTCTGCATCACCATTGCTAGTTATAAGGTTATTTTACATTGTTAACTTCTACCCCCAGCAAGCACAAGCTATTCTGTGAAGATGGAGATAGAAAGGTGAAGTGCTTTCATCAATCTTGTATGATAAATTCACAAGAGAACTCAGAGTATAAATTACTGACTCTTGTGCCAAAACGCTGTGTATTTCCAAATGCTCAAACCAATAATTAGCTACCTTGCAACTCTACATTTTAGCAAAATAGCTTTAAATCCAGTTCTGAAATTGTTTATGAACATGAGCACTCTTTAGAACAAGTGTGTAACAGTAAAATACATAAGTCATATTAAATACACATTTTTGTTTCCAATGCAAACATTCCAAAATGAAGAGAAAGTACTATACAGCGCTTAGAAAATTCTTTTCATAATTGTTTCAATTTAAAGTGAAATCATTAACTGCACTTAACCATTTATTACAATGTCCGTACCATCTATAATCACAGGACAATACTATCATAACCCTGTCTCAAAAGACCTTAAAGTATATCTTGGAACCTTCACAGCTTTGGCCACTGCTGAAATTAGTTCCATCTGCGCCTTGACTTCTCTGATCCCATCTCTGCATGTCCGGATGGCATCTCTATATTTTTACCAGGCCACCCAACCCTGCTTCCACTGCCTGTACTTTTCCTTCCTATCCCTCAGTTTAACCAGCAGGCCCTTGCTCAGCCACGCCAGTTTCCTGCCGCCTCTGCTTGATTTCTTTTATTGGGAAATAGAGAGCTCTCATGCTCTCAGAAAAGTGCCCTTAAAGAGCTGCCAACCCTGTTCTGTTCCTACTTCCCTAAGGACAGTTTCCAAGGGGATCTCATCCAGTAATTCCTTAAAGAGTTCAAGTTCTCTTTCCTGAAATTTAGGGTCCTCTGATAAATGAGAAGGGAGAAATGGCTTCAACAGATTGGAGAAGGCTTAAGTACTCAATGAGTACTGCCTGATATGGTTGCCAAGTCACTCTCCTTATATTTGTAAAGTCATGGCTGTCAGGCAAATTCCCTGGTGACTGGAAAAAAGGAAACACCATTCCCATTTTTAAGTGAGAAAGGAAGACATAGCAAACAACAGGCCAGCGAGCCTCATCTCTGTGCCTGGGAAGTTCATGGAGCAGACCATAATCATGGAATATATGTTAAATTACACGAGAGAGGAGGAGGTGATCTTTGACAGCCAGCATCATGTCTCCCCAGTCTGGTGGCCTTCTCTTACAGAGCGACAGTATCAGTGGACAAAGAAAGGGCAACTGATGCCGCCTACCAGGACCTGGAAGGCCTTTGACATGGTAACACATCACACCCTTATCTCTAAATTGCAGAGATATAATTTGAAGTATGGAATATTAGGTGGATAAAGAATTGGTTGGCTAATTGCACAGACTGCTGTGGCTAGCAGTTCTACATCCAGGTGGAGGCCAGTCACGACTCCCAGGAGCCCACCATGGGACAGGTGTTCTTCAATATCTTTATCAACGACACAGACAGTGGGACTGAGTGTACTCTCAGCAAGTTTGCTGCTGACACCACGTTGAGCAGTGCAGGAATAGATGCCATCCTGAGGGACCTGGACAAGCTTGAAAAGTGGGCCCGCAAGAACCTAATGAGGTTCAGAAAGATGAAATACAAGGTGTTGCACTTGAGTCTGGGCAATCCCAGGTATGTGTATAGACAAAGAACTCATTGAGAGCAGCCCTATGGAAAAGGACTTGGGGGTCCTGCCAGCACTGTGTGCTTGCAGGCTAGAGGACCAACTGTATCCTGGGCTGAATCAACAGAGGGGTGGCCAGAAGGGTGATTGAATCCCTCTGCTCAGTTCTCATGAGGCTCCATCTGGACTACTGCATCCAGGCCTGCGGGCCCAACACAAGAAAGATGCAGAGCTTTTGGAACAGGTCCAGAGGAGGGCCAAAGATGATCAGAGGGCTGGAGCACTTCTCCCAATAAGAAAGGCTGAGGGAGCTGGGATTGTTTAGCCTGGAGAAGAGAAGGCTCTGGGGAGACCTCACTGCAGCCTTCCAGTACTTGAGGGAAGCTTATAAACAGGAGGGAAACCAACTTTCTACATGGTCTGACAGTGATAAGACAAGGGCGAATGGCTTTAAACTAAAAGAGCGGAGATTTAGGTAGATGTTAGGGAGAAATTCTTTACTCACAGGGTGGTGAGGCCCTGGCATAGCTCCCTAGAGAAGCTGGGGATGCCCCATCCCTAGAGGTGCTCTACACCAGGTTGGATGGGGCCCTGGGCAGCCTCATCTGGTTGGTGGCAACCTGCCCTCACCGGGGCTGGATGGGCTTTAAGGTCCCTTCTAACCTAAGCCATTCTATGATTCTATGAGTTGTGATTCTCTGCATTAAATAAATAGATTTAAGAACAAAAAAGACTACCGAACAGTTCCATAAATGATTAGATAATGCCCTTGCAAAAGCTGGATGTCCCTATATCAGCAAGAGTAAAATTAAGTGTTCAGTAAGTCTGAAGAACTAAACAGAAAAACACTCAAACCAGTAACACAAAGGCTGTGAATTTCCTCAACTGGCACAAGACTATTACTAGACATAAACAAGAAAAATCATATGATTGTGCCTTTAAAACAAGTATTATCTTTTCAGTAGCTGCTAGATGCTAGAGAAGCAACAGCAAGTGCAAAGTATGCTTTAACTTATACTTTAAAGTATATCTTTAACTTAGAAGTATAATTTAAACATTGAAATGGTTAGCTCTTTAACAAATTTGTCTTCCATTTAAATAAGGATTGATCACGTAAGTGCATGCTACAAATATACTTAAATACACACTCTGATTTAAAATTCTCATCTTTTCCTCTGTTAGCATTCATGTTAGCTCAATCAGAGTTTTCCTCATAGTAAAGAATCTTAATTTTTTGACATAAGATAGTAGCAGAAAATCTCAGTTATTGATAAAATCTTTGGAGAAAAAAATAAAAATAGAAAGAAAAAACATGAATTTTACATCAACAACTAAACAAACACATTTTAACATACAACTGAACTATGAAGTAGAACTATGTACGCTGGTATGACCCTTTGAAAACTGACTAGGTGTAGTGTATGTTCTTAACTACTGTCTACTGTGATTTGCCTTGTTTCATCTGCCATGGCAGTTGTACACGAGCACACTTCTTGATACATGACGCAGTTTTACACAAATCCATTCGATTTAGAACAAAAAAGAAAAAAGCATACAAATAAATACAGAACCCCAGAATCATGTTAGCCTTACAGATTGCACGTTAGACTTTCCTGAGGTCCAGGTTTTCCAAAATGAGGAGACATTAGATAAAAGTCATGCCTACAAATTAACTGATATACACTGTGAGAGATGGATGATTATGAATGCAGAAGAACATACAGCAACAAGGTACTTCTCTTGTATAGCAATGTTGCACCTTAAATTCCCCGTTAGCTCTATCCTGAAACCATAGCCTCCCTGTCTCACACCTCTTCTTGCAGTCTTGAAGTGTTGTGAGAAACAACCTAACTTCCAACCAGATTTCTGCATCTTTCACTCCTTTCATATTAGATGTTCTCAAAATACATAACTTTTCCAAGGTTCTCTCTTAATCACAACGGTATTGAAGGAACTGTTGATGTTACAGATATTAAGTAACATACATATTACTGAGCCAAATGATACCTGCCATTTGGAACAAAACAAAACAAAAAATCAGATGCTAGATAGAAATACGCAACTTTGCTAGATGAAAATGTAAGAAAAGAATTACAGTTAATCCTTTGTTATGGAATTAAGCCTCAAGAAAACAAAACATATATATATACCCTGATGAAAACCTAGAACATTACATTTTGTTTTTGAAGTTTAACATTAGGGTCTGTTGAGAAATAGCAGTTACGTAAGTTACCTCTTGTGTAATAAATCCTTGTTTCTCTTCCTAAAAGACCACTCACATAACACTGTTCTAGTTTCATGTTAACAAGCCTCTGAGATGCCACTTAGAAGCTGCATTCAGTTAAAAATTTCCAACAGGTATTTAGCCACTGATGCATGTGTTTAGAATGACTTTTTTAATGTCCATTCTGTTTAATATTTACAATTCCGTATTTTTACATAAGTCTCTGTCTCTGGTGCTTTAAACATCCATTTCTTCAGCACCCATGAACTCATTCTTTAGAAAAAAAGCAGAGCAATCATGTCTCTATCTGTGCAGAAAAGCAAACAATTATACTGTCTGCTCTGAGGCTTGTCAATTTGATGAAGAAACATGACTTAGCGCTCATATTATTGCTATTGATTGCCAATCACAATTGGGAACTGTCTGAGTCACTCAGACAAAATTAACCTAAAAAGAGCATATTAATATTAGATTTTCTGGTATAAGAACATAATTCTATTATCAAGGTTAATTTCTTTTTTCAGTATAAGCCTCTAATAAGACAATGAGTACACAGATGGTATGCCCTCTTCCCTGCTTGTGTCTGCATGGATACACTAACAGGCACAGCTGGTCAGACAAAGGACAGTCCTCCACAAGCCCGTATGGAGCATGTACAAACCTCATATGTCTTGGAGACCCTTCTGTGGCATTGAGCAGGGGGAGAACACTAACACAGGTCAAGAGAACAGTGCCTACACAAACCCAGAATTACTGGCCTTACTCTTATCAGGTAGATAAGGACTGCTGAAAGCTGGGTATTAAAAATGAAATACAAGTGAAGATATTATTTCTGAAAAAATAAAGAATGCTCACCTGGTTTCGAAAAAGGAAATGAAAATTCTACACTGTTGCAGATGACGTCGTTTATTCAGTCTTCATTTTATCACCATGAAAAAAGTATTCATCATAAACTTTACTATGTATTGGCTCATTTTTTCCTCAAGTGAAAGTAAAATAATAAGTCAAACAAAAATCATAAAGATGCACAGGACTGAGAACAAGGGCAAGTTCAGAACAATGTTAATATTCAAAACTCATCTATTTCAGTAGGGCAAGCTTTCAGTACCGACATGTAAAATGGCACTTTCAAAAACATTTGCTCTTATTCCAAATGACTGCATCTTCAGCCACTAACAGGTAAGTAGTAAGGAACACTTAATAGCACATTTGCTTCAACTCATAGCACAGTTCCTGAATATCAGTCATTTGTAACGATTGGTTAGAAGTCCTGCTCTGAAGCTAGAAGCATGCAGAAGTATGCAATGACCTGGGGGATTGCCTAGAGCTTTGTTGTACTCCATCTGTACCTTGACTGCCAGGACACCTCCTATCAGTCAGCAGCTGATGCCAGGGGCACTTGGACCATGCTAGTTGGTGGGAGTCATGCCCAGCTCCAGAAAGTCTCCACCCTCTTAGGTTGTAGATCTGTGGTACTTGACAGCTTTACATGCTGCTTCTCTTGGCCACATCTTCTCTGGAGAAATATGTTTGTCAGTTCTGTTCATTTTTAACACAAGATAACTTAGAAATGAAAACAAATTTCATCTAGCAAAGCAAAAGATTATGTTCTTGGCTACAAAGCTGGCAACCAGATTGCCAAGAAAAAAGCATATAGCTAGAGCTATGTATAAACTGAAATTGTATTTCATTAAAAACAGCATTCTTAACTATCAGAGTGTCTTCCTGTTTAAAGGCAAATCTCAGCTACAGAGGTGAAGCTAATGCCTGACTTTGCAGCATCCTTTCCTTCTCAGTCCACCATAGGTCAGTTCTGAAGCTACATCACAAGGGAAGGGACCAGTTTTCCCCTCCATGAGGCAGCTCAGAGCAGTGCTCTTTCCACTACCTTCCTCTGCTTTGTGTTCAGGGTAGCACCTCTCATTCCTCTGTTCCCTGCCTTAGTAATCACTTCCTGGTTCTTTTTATTGGGTAAGAATGCAGCTTTTAGTTCAACAAGCACAAATTCTCTGTAAGAACTTATATTTACAATACCAAGAAAAACAAAAAGATCAACCAAGAGGACCTAATCATTCATCAATCCCATCCTACCATAAGTACTAAATGTCTAAAAGTTCATCACAGAAGTGGACGCAAGCTACCTGCAGCCCACAGGACTACTTAGCATTACTAACAGTAACACTCTGGAGCGTGCTGTCAGTTCCACGCCATGGAAGCACTGGTGCGGTGTCCGGGGAATAACAAGCAACATGCATCGCCATTAAGCAAGTTTTAGCAGGTATCTCAATAACCTCATCTTCTTTTGAAAGTTTCCATGATGCAGACATGCCCCTAAGGAAAAATAAACCAGCTCAAAGCACAACGAACAGTGACAGGAGCAACTCCATCTGAGCCCGAGCAGAGGCCAGATGCAAAGAACCACTTGCTGATTTCAGGTTTGAAGAATTAAGAATGAGAAATGAGGAAGAAACATCTCATTCTGTTTCTAAGAACAAATTTCTATTGTCTCAGACCCCCATTAGAAACTCAGTGACTGCTCAGTGATCTAAAATGTTAAGCATTCCCCTCTGCAGACCTCTTAATTCTTCTCTCAGCAGAAGTTTAGCCAGGTAAAGAACGCTGGGCTGTGAGAAGCATTCCATGTACAATGCAATGTTGTAATGACTTTGGTGCCTAAAACTCAATGAAAAGAATACAGGTAAGAAAACCAGATATAAATGGGAAAATTCTTGAAGAGTGACTGTTATGTTAACTCTTGATAAACTTCCCATATTTTCTTCCCCCTGATTTTCCTCTTGTGAAAGATGTATCTTTCTTCTTTGTTTGGGGGAAGGGTGTAAAAGAAGGAGGAATCTGAAAACAGAACGCAGGAGCCCAATTTTAAAAGCCAAAAAAAAAAAAAAAAATCTGGGGCATTATGAGGATAGCAGTTTCTCAAAATTAGATCTCAGGCTTTTAGGACCTCTTACCTAGAACAAAAGTGACAATCTCTCTTACTTGGCTATTGTAAAGATGAGGGTCCTATTTTACAAACAATGGAAAACAAGTATTCTTGAACAATCTCTGCTCACATTTCCTCACCCTCCAAGCAGCCTTGCAACATCTGATACGTAACAACAAAGGCATTACCTTTAAATACCTGTCTTTCACCACAGTCATGGATAACAACAAATGAAAAATAGGAATGTATGAAATACTAGGGGAAGGCACCTTCTGGGTCATTAAGTTCAGACTCTCTTCATTACAGGTATCAAACATCATATAATGCTTTATACTAAATTTAGTTTCAGGTTAAGCTACATTAAACGGCTTCAGGACATTGCTGTTTCTTTTGGAAAGATACTGCAGCACCTCACTTCACTAGTTCTAGTGCATGTTTATCCACGGTCAGTTTGTAACATTTAGTTCCAAAGCCAACATTGTAGTTGGGTTTAAATAGCTTCCATTCCCAGACATTTCCAACCTCTTTTTTCCAATGTATTAATACAGATAAATTACATTCTTTTTGAGGCTTTGTTTTTTTCTAGGCTAAACAAGACAAATTCTTCTAGATGTTTCTCTTAAGACAGGCTTCTCCCAATTGCAGTTGGAGCAGACGATCTCTGAAGGTCCCTTCTCACTGAACTATTCCAATCACAAAAAAAAAAAAATCCACCTTGTTGCACAGTGCCTATTTCAGCTAAGAGCACCACCCAGACAGAACCTAAAACTGTCTTTATTTCCTTTATGCCCATTAGCAACTCACAGTTATCCTATGGTCAAGTGAAACACTCGTTTCTTTCTCCTCCTCAGTCATTTCCAACTAATGAGCCACGAGCTTCTGACACAGAATTCTCTTATCCTTACTCCCTAAGTACATGACCTTATACTTTGCCCCAGTACATTTCATCCTGTTTCTGATATATCAATCCTCAAGGTCCTCTGGTTTTCTCTGCAGGAATTTCTTCTTTTCTTCCCATATTGATGATGCCTCCAAATTTTTTTTTGCCATCAGCAAATTTAATTAACCCACTCCTACTTCCTGTACTATAATTACTAGTTAAAATGTTAGATCTGTCCACAGAATAATGTTTGTGGTACTATCACTCACTTTCACTTTCCTCTATGCTTTTAATAAAAAATGTTTTACTGAACTATAAACAGATTAGAAGGAATACTCTCCTTTCTCCAACCAATGAACTATTTTGCCAAATAATGTCACTTGTCAATATGTCCGTCCTCCATAAATCCATCTTGCACTCCATTCTACACTCTTTTTCAGTGGCCATCCATTCATTCTTTAAGACCTTATTGGAAAATACTGAATACTACTGATTTCAGACTTAGAAGCCGACAGCTTTTTGCATTTTTAAATTAAAAATAAGAATTCTTTCCTTTTTCTTTCATTTCAAAGCTTTCTGTCAAACAAGACAGACACCTAACAAAAATTCTAGTGCACAGAAGCTATTTGTTGCCCTCTGCCTCACCATCTTCTCTCAAATGCTGCTTTCTCTCCATCAAAGCAATTTCTACATACAATCACATTCTTCCCAGCAATCCCGCTTCCTCCGAAACAGCCTGTAGTGAAAATGAGAATTTGTTTTCATTTATTTAGAAAGTAGTCTTCCGCAATCTTTTCATCGGACTTGCTTCTCTTCCTTTCTTTCTATCCAGTAGGCATAAAGAACCATTTGACATTTCAGACTTATTTTCAAGGTGTAATACAGGTTCACTTTGTGGAAACTCTTATTTTACATCTAAAACTTAAAAACTGTATCTTTACTCCATTCCTTAAGTTGCTTCATTCTCCTTCTAATCCTATTTTAACAGTTGAGTTTCAGACTATTCTGCACTTTCAATTCAAGGGTAGCAAAAGTGTGTTTCAGCTAAAGTGATTAAATATGTTCAATAAGCTACAGTTTGACCTTTCGTAATTAATAAACTTAAGGTAGGCAAACAACTTCAGTGTATTTTAAACAGAATGAAATCATGATACAACCAATCAACCTTGTTTGCCAGCTATTAAGTAATTCCTACGAAATACTAAAACCAAATCTGAAAGTGTTTTAGGTTTTTCTCATTTAAAACCTAACTGCTACAAAAAATCCACCAGCTGTTACATCCCGAAGACTCTTATCATTTTTATAAATAACAACTGAGTAATAATTAAGTTTAATAATGCCATAATTATGAACAAATCACTTGCAACAGATAACGGGAATATAATTCCACAAGCTTGCTTTCAAAATTTGTTACTGTCATGGTGAAAACTTCTTTTTCAATTAATAGCTAAAACAAGTTGTAAAACCTCCAGAATTGATTTATAATCCCACAATATCTTTCCTTACCTATTTTTGGAGAGAGAGGTTGCAGAATCTTTCTGGTTTCTTCCAAAATACTACAGATGCAATTGCTACTTATCTACCATTATGAAAAACAGTCAAGACAAACATTATCTATTAAACTGCACCAACAGGAAAAATGAAAAATAAGGAGACAAAAAGAATTACACATTCTGTGAATCTTACTCTGAAATGAACAGGAGTACAACACCCTGCGGAAGCCAAATACCAAAGGTATGAACAAACGGAAACTACTCAGTGCATGCAGCCATTTCATTAATTGTTTGGTTTCCCGGCATTATCAGTATAAATCACCTGTTCTATCAAAAATCATCTTCAGAACTTCTGCACTGACATAGCTCAGGTACCAGAAACAACACAGGCACACACATTACTATGATACTCTGCTTGGAATAACACAACATCCTACCTCTCAACAACGTTAGTTATGCCTAACAAAGCAATCCATAAGGGCTAATCTGCTTCCGGAAGAAAGCACTTACAACTCATTCAACAACAGAAGAAACTGAAGGTCCCTTAAAAACCAGCTTACAACCCAAGTTATTTCCTGGTTAAAGCCACAGGTCCGAAATATTAGGAAAAGATTTTTATCTTTTTATCACTCCCCTTTTATTTGAAAGATACCATAAATAATTATAAACTTCGTGGGTGTAGTGGGAATACACATTTCTAGTCTAACTGCCTATTTCAATGATTTTTATAAAAGCTAATCAATGCTTTGAATTCCTAGCATCTTACTAAAACATAATTAAAGTGTATGTATGTTTTAGAGCCAGATGAACACAGCTGTACTTACCCAATAGCCACAGATATTTTTAAATACCTGTTCGTCGGCATTATTAAATGAGAATTTAAGAGACAGACTAACAGAAGATAAAAGGGGGAAAAACACCACTTTGCTCTCCTCTCCACTCTCCTGATGCAAAAATTACACAGTTCTTAACCTCGCTTCGAGCATTCTGAAACTGCTACAAAATTAGTTTCCAATGACTAGAATAAACCCATGCCCTTCCCTGCCAAAGTACTGCACCAGCTCAATTCCCTCCTACTCATAACACTTCTTTATGTTCATCCACTCACTCCTTGTAAGTACATCTACACGTTTTTAGTAAGTTCAGTTCAAAGTGTAAGTGCTCATTTCTTAATAATTATGATTTTAAAATTTGCTAGGCACTTGATTTTAATTTGCTTTAGTAAATTGTTGCATCACCCACATAAGGCTATTAAATGTTCCTCAGTCACTAAAGAAAAATGATTATGCTTTTTCACTGTGTATTATTTACGCCTGTAAAGAGCACTGCCCTTTAAGAGGGATTTAACACGTAGAAGGGACCATCTCGCTTCAGAAAGATTTCTAGTCAATACTGAGAAATGATATACCATTCACTGGAACACCTACGACATAACTAGCTGCCAACACACTAGATACTCGGAAAACTGGTGCTCGCACATAGGCAGGAGACTGCTGACAAAGGGCTGCCATTGAAAAACAACAGGCAGAAGCTAATTCTCAAATACGCAGCTTACAACAGCACCAGCGGGCTGAAATTACCAGCTAGATAAAAAACTGAGGACACCTTCCAGGAAAAAGTAAGTGTATCAGATTACAACAGGGATTTCAACTGAAGATAATAAAGTGCATTAACTAAAAGACACCACCAACAACCCCTCTCATGTTATTTTTCTGTGTCTTCCTTTTTACCGATATTTTCATCACAGCAGCATCAGAGCAGTTTTCAGAAAGACTTTTTACAGAAGAGCATTAAGGTAACTGTTCTAAGAGGTATTTCTAGAGATAGCCTTGAAATGAAGTTCTGTAGCAAGGTGCTACCGTAGCAGCAAAATATCCTTTTCATGCAGAGACAAAGAAAATAGGTGATGACAATAGAAGGGGCGAAAAACCCGGAGAAATACGTTGAACAGTAAACAAAGTCTAATACTAAAAATCTGATCACAGTGGCAAAAAGCACTTTGTCTGGTCTAATGACAGCCAGGTTGCTCTAGATGCCTAGGGAACACAGGTACCTAAGAATTTAGCCTACCTAGAATGTTTGAAAACACGGTTTAGAAATACATTTACTTCGTTGGTAAGTGTGCCATTCATTTTGAGTCAAAAATTTGGGTATTATCAAGCTTTGCATGCCTGGCCACTACGTCTGTTGTTACACATAAAGCAGATTCAGACACAGTTCACAGTAGGGTGATTCTTTAAGTTAGCTTCAGTAAAAGCTGTAAAGGATTTCAACACACTTTTAGTCTTCTACAGCTACCATTGTCCATGCAATAGCATCATTAAAAAATTATGAAATCAACCAGAGAAAAAAAAATACCCAAACATCAAAAAAGATAGAGAAAGCAAGTATTTCACATACTGAATTGAAAAAAAAAATTCCAGCTCATCTTCCTTTTAAATACAACCATGTATCATAACTACGAGAGAGACCCAGCACTACGCAGTGTCTGTGCTCTAAGTCCAATGTTTTTCCTGGAAGCATGAAGACTTGTTGCAAATGCCAAGAAATTGCTATCAAGGCCCACTGCAACCACTGGGATTACTGCACAGGTACTGGATTTACTATGTGCGGAAATTCAATAGCTGGGACCATGTTTGTCCAGAAATTTAGGTCAAATTAACCAAGTCCCAGGTATCTATACAACATGGGATCAGAAATGCTACAAGAAAGGTTTTGCACAGTTTTGCTATTCACAGACATTCAAATCTGTCATTCATGGGGACAAGGGTGGCACCAGTGAAAGCATGGCAGGCCTCTCTGAAAAATGCAATGGCTTAATATTCATATGCTCTGCACATTGCCACAGGGCTACAGGACCGCACATGGAGGAATATCACTTTATCCACAGATGGTCAATGTACTCTCTGTTTTCCTGTGCTTGAGGAAAGAGGAGAACAGTTGAAATAGCAAAAAAAAAAAAAAAAAAAACCAAAACACAACCAAACAAAGCCAAACAACTATTTGTCAGTCTAGTTCTTTAATCAACTTACGTTTGTTTCCCCATATTCCATCAAATCCACATGACAAAACATTATGAAGTTGCTCATCAAGTTGCTTATTAAATGTTGTACGATCATAATTACCTTGAATTATTTTTCAGTGTTTTCTCTGATTGATTTTTCTTTCCTTCAGATTTGAATCTTGTGGTCAACTGATTTTTGGGTCTGAGGAAGGGCAAGGCTGGGACATTCACAAGGTCTATCTCATATGGATTTCCTGGCACAACGCAAATTACCAATGCACATTGCAAGTTATGTTCTCTGTCTTCCACTCAGCCACTGATTTTCACAGAATTTACAGGAGCTTAATTATATTTCAGAACCTCCACCTTGCTCAAATGTGGTTAAAATCACTCCACTGATGAAAACAAAATTTGCACAGAGACATAAATAAGCACTGAAGAAAATCAAAACAGATCTTCTAATACAATTGAAAGAAGAGTGCTATACCTTGCTAACTCCTGGATTCTCATCTTTGCAATGTTTAATATTTTTCCTAGAATCCTGTGCAGTTACGGCTTTCTCAGAAACTTGAACAATTACAGTTTACATAGAAATCATGTCTTCGATTTTAAATCACAAATGTGTTTCAGATCTTTCAAAGCACAGGAGGAAAAAAACAAGTTATGTGAATAGTACGCATCCAACAACAGACAGCAAATAAAATATTTTTAAAAATGAAACTCACACAAGTTTCTACCATTAACACTATTTAAACAGCTGTAGTTTTTATTATTCACCGTAGAAAACAAAGTAATTCTACCTAATGTCACATTACAGCATCAAAGTTTTGACTGCATTGTCTCTATTGTTCTTTAACTGTATTTCTACGTCTTCTGTACTGTGAGTAATCTTTGTTTCTTTGACTTCCTACAGCAGAAGGAAAACAGTTTCTTAGGTTTTTTTTTTCACCAGTCATTACTGGACTGTTAAAACTCCCTTGACATACATTAAAACAGGTGCTGTGAAACCATTGAAGCACAAGACCCCGGGAAAAACAGATATTTAAATAACATTCTGTGCGTCTTGCATGGGATTTAGGAATTTGTACAAGAAGCTTTTTCTTGTTCATGTTCATTTCTGCAAAAGTATAACCACTCAGGACAACTAACCATATCTTACCTTACCTCCTAAATCTCGGGTAAGACTCTTCCAATCAGAAATTTTCACTCAAATAAGCAGGTTTCTATTTAAGCACCTATTTGGGCTTACTTTCCAAAGAACTACATACTGGGAAGATTCCACTAAAAACAGCTGAAGGACTCACCGCTGCTAAGTATCAGGTCAGTTGAGAAACTCACATATTGCTTCTAGGGATTACTCAAAATCTTATGGTTCAGATGCAAAAAAAATGGATGATGATTAGTCATTTTTAAATAATTCCTTTTCACATTCTTCACTTCTAACACAATCAGTATTATCTGCAAACATTCCAGAAGTGAGGGTTTGACTGGATCGCGCATAAAGGATGAAAAACAAAGATTCTGTGAGCAGAAGATGGAATTTCATTTGCTTAAGTTAGACATTTAATTCCAGTTTGCTCAACATTTTGTGAAACGGTCCTCATAAAGGGCTTGTGTTTTAACTTAGTTGGTGAAGAAATAATTGAAGGGAGACACAGTCTGTTTTTAGAAACCTAACTACTACCTGAACTCAAGCAGACAAGATCTTGATTTGGAGACTCTCAAGGGGACATACTACTCTACACTGACTAGATGTGAACTTAGGTTCTTACTTTAGAGGACTACTTTAATAGGCACAAACAGTACACAACAGGTGCTTAGAGGCTGTGCTTGCACCAACAAGTGACCCAGGTGGGAAAAGAACCCAAAACAGGCAGTACACGCAGCTCCAAGACTTACATCACAGGTTCACCGTGGTGGAGTGAAAGATATACAGTATGACCCCTTAAGATCATTACTGTACTAAACCAACCAAAAAATACTTATCTACAGCCTGGCTTTACCATCCTATTATCTGCTGGAGCTATGCTTTCATCCAAAATGTCTCAAGACCAAGCCCTTAAGAGAAGACCAAAGCATAAACCACACTTTATACAAAGTTTCACATTTGTTTCAATTATTTTGAAATCTTGTAACACAGTAACTGCTGTTTGAAATGGAAATCCACATCTTATCAGCATACTATGCGTAATAATGAATTGTAAAGAGTGGCTAAGATATGAATATTTTAAAATTCTGGGAAGAACAAACTGTGCAACTTTAAAGAAGCCTAAAGATAAACATTTATCGCTTGAACTGTGATGCCACATATCTGCATCCAGTTTATACCTTAAAGTTCTTGTGCAGTACCATCAGCGTTCAGCTTAGGTCTTTAAACCTCCCATCAGCTATAAGACAAAATGCATTTCACTTCACTGATCCTTTCACTTTCCATGAAATAGTGATTCTTTTCTCCCACAGTTAACCTACCAACAGGAGATGAACATCAATGACATTCACGCACCTATAAACTGGTAATTTCCCACATGGGTTTTCCAGTCTCATAACCAGCCAGAAGGAGAAAATCCAGGAAAGGTTGGTGTATCATCAGCACCACTGTATGTGAGGCATACAACACGCAACAACAAGCTCCACGAACAACTATGGTAAAATCATTACAAAGTTCTACCACTATCAAATCTTTCTGAAGTTCCATGCACACAAAAGTGAAAGTTTCCCATGTAGTCTCACTCAATCCAGCCCCTTGTCTTCCGAAAGCAAGACAAGAAGATTTACATACACATGTTATTATACAGCATTTAATTGTAATGGACAGAATGGAAAGAATTCCTACCAGAACTTTCAAGAGAACAGTCAGCAAGTTCACTTACTTGCTCGCTGCTGCAGGACGTGGAGGAGAGGTAACGGCTAACCTGGCATCCTTGCTATGAACGCATCACCAAAGGCACTGCCAGATGAACATCAATATTTCAGATGCTCAGGAATGATCAAGAGCTGGACTCCTTTAACTGGTTTGTGCTGACAAATTACACATCACCTACCCCTTATCTCCTGCTCTGGCAAGAAGTAAGCACACTTATCTTGACTTTCCTCCTAATAGAACTCCACAACTTCAATTAAGAAAGTGACAAATACTAACACTGCCAGAAAGCTGAGACACATGGTTCCTCCAAAGGCTCCTCACGAGGACCTAAAGACGATCCTCATTCTGTAGTTGAGTGAGGAAACTGGCAACTCCAATATTGCTCCCTGTTAGGAACCAATAAAAGGAAAAAAGGAGAAACATTTCAAAACAAAGTTGTCTACTTTCGTAACTGGGATTGAAAAAGGTCGATTCCAGTGCTTCCCCAGCTTTTAGTTCAGGAAACTGCACTTCCCTCACAGAACAACACCTTCCAGTAGCCATTTCAGATCCCGAAATCAACCATTCCAGATGTGACAAGGAAAACAACTGAAGAGAGCTTAAGAAAGAAGGCTAGGATGTTAGCTGACACAAGCCAGGAAATTTAAAACAAAAACTGAAATTTCAGTCTAAGACAGACATCTTGGCACAGATAATGCATGATTTTCCTTTGAGTATTGTCAGTCAAGATCCTCACTCCTGGGAGTGCACCTTCACAGTACATTCCAAATACATACAACATGCGGAGATGCTTTAAAATTTGATGATATTTGCATTTGGACTGACAACTTCTCGTAATACATTTGACACCGAGCACCTCAGGAACAAAGAACTGAGCCGATTTCAACTCAAGTCTTTTCCAAAGAATAACGAGCAGCTACACATGAATGAATAAGTGAACAGTTTGCTACAGTAATGAATGCCTCTGAAAACAGCAAGTTTGCAGGCACCAGATGGAAGAAGAACATTATTGCAATTCCTGCATTCCATTGTGCAACAGCCAACAGAGCCGTTAACGCTTTCTGGTGATTTCTAAGCTTTTTAATGTGTTCTCTTTTGAAGGTGTTTTTTTGTTCCCTGTCAGCCTGCAAGCTAGGTTCAGCTGTCTTGGAAAGAAATTTTATTGGCAAGCCATCAAATAAGGGGAAGTCGAAAATATGGATGAAAATAAATACCACTAATCATATTACAAAGCTTGTTAGATTGACACGAAGCTAAAGTTATAAAATACAACCTATTACCTACGTCATGAGTTTTCCACCTCCTACAGGACACAGCTTTCTCTCTTCCGTGCTAGAAGGGTCTTTATGCATTTAGTTTATCACTGAAATGTCTATCTCATGGTTGCCAGTAGTCTTCACACTTTCTTTTTCTTTAGAAAGCAAACGTATATTTTATTAAGTGTGTATGACACTGTCTTCTCCCAGAATTCAGAGCAAAATGGTAAGAACTATTCCAGTTCAATTCAGATTAGCCATTTTGACGGATATCACCACAGATCATCAAGAGAAAGTTTCTCACCAAGTAAAATGAAATATGCCCAGTTACAGACATCGGTATACGCTCCGCAGTGCATTTTCCCATCCTCAAACATATATGATCACTTAAACAATGTTCCCTTTACTTGGAATGTACAAATTAGAGTGTCTCATTTAAATTGTCAGTAAACATGTCTAAGCACTGTCTGAACTAGTCTCTGGCAAACCAGGGCAGAAAAATTACACAGCATTAACAAGGTGAATTCAAGTAAAAAAATACCTGCTGTTAGTAAGGATCTACTGCCTTATTCATTCAGGAAAACATCTGTGTCTCAAACAAATTCACAGAATGAAATTCATTCCTGCTGTAAAGTGAAATAATAATTTTGAAATTGGGCCATTCATAATACCATCAGTACTACATTTCAACATTCTGCCTTGGTAGGGACATACTGACCACCAGCCCTGTACAGAACCTCATTTCCACAGCTACATTCTTACAGGACACTTCTTCATGCTATCCAACTATATGTGCCACGGCTTGAAATTAAGGTCTCCAAAATGCTGCTCACAATACAGGCACCTCTCTCTGTATCCTATACAAACCAATTCGATATACAGTCCTGTATCCATTATTTTCAGAAGTATTCATGCTCCTCCAAGCCACCTTATCCTTACTTTCATAAAGCCAAACTATTCCAATACATAATTGTTTTTTTAGGAATACAGAGATTTTAATCTTTATATTGTATTTAACATCACGGCCAGAGTCAATATATGTTTTTGGAGCATATCCTTTTGCATTGTGCATATCTCAATGATTTATCAATTCTGAAGAACTACAGCCAATTTTTATCATTAATTCTACTCAACTTTAAGGTGCGTAGTTTTCATTTTTAAATTCACAGAATTAAGAAATACAGCAAGGTGTTAGAGTAAAATTGAGAGTAACAAATATGCATCTTCTACGCACTCTAGTGAGCTTTTAAGCACACATCCGCTCCTATTAATGAGCTGCACTGAGTAAAAACAGTACAGTGTCCAGCCTCTTGCAACTACTGAACAGTTCTGAAGGCTTAGATGGGGAAGTGTTTGCTATCTACCTGCCCATACAAAACAAAATATCATAGCATTCTAATGATACATTCCTCCAATATTTCCATTCCCATTATCCCCAAGAACAGAAACATTCAGAAAATGAATGCCACAGCAGTGCTATGAGTAGAAGTTCTCCTACTGAGCCAAGGCTGCATTTTTTAAGTTTAAAGACCTTGGTCTAGAGTTTTCTTCTCCAGATTTGAAAAAAAATCAACCACAAACTTCTCAGAACCACTTTTTAGAAGTCATCAAACAATGCACTAAAGTCAGCAAAACGACAATACTTCTTTTTAATACCTATCACACTATCACTGGGACAAACAAAGGAGCTTATAAAAACTTTCATCAGTTGCACTACTAGCCTGCCAAAGTCTAGGCTCTGGGAAAACCATAATCAGTGACTAGTCTCAATGCCATGCTTCATTTACTTATTGCAAAAGCAAGACATTCTGCAGGGATTATGGCATGTCTTCAACTACTGTAACTCTAAGTGAACTGTCACATTGACTTACCAAAGCTGAATAAGAAATTTTTTTTTAGTGTTTGACACAAAATTTATTTGCTGATATTGTCAATTCCAAATACTAAGATAGCACGTAAAATGTTGAAACCACTTCAGCATTTAAACTAAAAAGAAATTACTTTTGGAGGTCACACAATGTGCACCTTCAGTTCTCCCAAAAGCTCCATAATTAGTTTGTATTTGTATCAATTCTAAGGTTTGTAAAAACTTACGCATATTCTAGAGCATAAATCAGAACTGCAATCAAAGAACATTTAAAATAAAGATTACTGTCTCATCATGCACAACAGCCAGGCCAACAGCAAGTCATCAAAGCCCTTGAAAACTAATACTAACTACTTTTAAAAAGATCTACCTGGGTATCAAAGTGACATGCTGAAAGCGATCTGCAAAGGTGTAGGGCCAGGGGGGAGAGAAAACTGCTGCTAGGACTCAGTAAAAGAACGTAGCCAATTTCCATGAAGATTGAGACATCTCACCAATAAAGGAATCCTGAAGCAGGACACATCTTGGACACAAATGACTTCTGTCACCACTGCATTCCTTCTTTACTGAGGTTTCTCCAGTTCAAGGAAGGGGAGTAGTCTCAGTATCGAAGTTTCTTCCAGACTTGATATTTTTAAACAATGTCATTCTCTTGCCAAGCTTCTTCATCTAAAACTCAATTAATAAAATCCACACCCCACTTTTTCTTGTGGTATAATAAAAAACAATTCCATTTTCAGATTAATTTTTTAAACACAATCACAAGGATCTTTGCTGCATTTTGCAGCTCACTTTAGATCTACTTAAAATAAGTAGTTTCTTGATTTATTTATTTTTTAATAGGGCTCCATCAACAATTTGTGTTTTCTGTTTGTGACCTAGCATTTTAGAAAGTTTGCTGTATATATGCTAGACAATGAAGCATTAAGGGAATTTGGGTGACTGAGCCAATCACTGGCCTGGCTAATACAGAATTACGGGCCACAGTTACGTACTGTGGCAAAATTAAGGCTGCCTAGCAGCACTTTGGGCAGCAACACCAGAGGAAGAGCTGGTTCCACAGAAACCTAATGGAATATAAATATGACACCCTGCATGTTGAAAGCAGTCTGAGTAGGCCTGAGTTGAACCAAAACTAGAATTTTTCCCTCCTATCAAACCTTCCTCCATTGGTTTTTCAAGAAAACATACTCTGGGTTGAGTATATACACCATGATTTACTCCCTCCACAGAGCAATAGGGAAACTATGGGAAAAAGTATGGGTAAAGTCACCTGTTTCTGAGGCAGCTGCACTCCTCTTAAGCTGTGATCATCCATTATAAACTGATATTTTATGTGAGTATGTAATACTTGATTTTCTTCCTCTCCTATGACATTTTATTATTTTCTCCAGTGAGTGCTGGGTTTCATTAAATGTATTTACATTTTTCTCCTTAAGTACTTTTTCTGGGTTTTCACTTTACATTTTTTAACCATTCAACAAATACTGTGCTTATGCCAATGTTTATACTGAGTTCATCTTATTTACTTTTGCACACAAAAGGA
The DNA here is from genome assembly GCA_016647715.1 of Pavo muticus. Taxonomy (NCBI): domain Eukaryota; kingdom Metazoa; phylum Chordata; class Aves; order Galliformes; family Phasianidae; genus Pavo; species Pavo muticus. The sequence continues at coordinate 355,462 of JACDJE010000239.1, forward strand.
GTTGTTCTTAATTCTAAAAATACTGAATTTGTTTGGAGAAAAAATGATTAATAATTGCTCAGATTTATAATTTTCTAGTTGTAATAAACTGAACACCACAGCTGAACAGCAAATCACATAGTATCAAGAAGTACAAGAAAGATGTCAGACTCATTCCCACATCCTCTATCAGGCAAATCTCCACTTACACTATTGAACATCTGCCAGCAAAGGTAAAGTTGATGTAAAAATAAATAAATAACTTAATCAACATGTTTGTGAAGCTCAGTGCTCACTTTCCAAAGGCAACATCAGGTATTAAGAGACCTTCAACATTCCCAACCTGCCTACTCCTACATAAAGTAGCAATGGCTGTAACTTCAGAAACGGTTCCAGGCTGACTCACTACTTCTGCAATACCCAGAAGAGCTGAGACAAACCACACACAGAGAATTATGACTCCAAGTTATTGCTTCCCTTGAGCTATTTGAATAATAAACAAAAAGAATGCATAAAGTGAATCCAGATTTTCCTATTTTACTCTTTCAGAATATAAGCTCTTTGAGGCATGTGGACTATCCTGATTTTGAGTTTTTGTACGGGATTGTTCACCTTGTCAACAATTCTTGTAATAATATACGGTAGTAATTGTTCTGTCCCTGCTTGAGAGGTGTCTGTGTACAGCTTAACAGAAGCTGGAGCCGGATGAAGTTGATGGTAAATACTAATACCCAGAATCATAGCCAATGTTTCAGTGAAATTCGGACCTACCCAGGCTCACAATAAAATAAGCGATATACAACTAACCCACAGCTTTTAACTAGTTTCAACCTATTGAGGGGGAAAAAAAAAAAAAAAAAGGGTAAGAGTCCAAATTCAAAGCAGAAGCTTCAGTCAAGATACCAGTGTCACAGCATCTCTCAAAAATCAAGCCCAGGTTAAGTTCATCAAAATTATTCCTTTCCCTGCACAGCTGGTTATCACTGCATCCGGTCTCAGTGAAGAGCTTGCGATGCACAGCCTATATGAATCTCAGCTATAAATTTGGTCAAATTCAAATATTTAAAACGTATATTTCTATATATAAATTTAATTACACAAAAAACGACATGATTCCATGTTCATTGATATAGATCCTGACACACCTCCTGGCAGGGCAGATTTGGACATTGATCTGGATCAAGACAGAACATAAACTGAATACTGTTGTTGAATTAGCCCAAATACAGTACAGTGGTTACTCAAGATTTATACTGTCTGCAGAAAAGCATAGATGACGCTTACCTGGCACAAAGCGAGGAGAGAAAAGAACAAAAACTGAATAAAAATCAAACCAGATCAAAATTGCACCTTGCAACTTTCAGATGGCATGATGTGTTTGCATCGCTTCCATGTTTCGCATTTCATGTTATTTTCAGCTCAGATTTATGATCTCTTCAGCTCATATCCCAGGAACAGAATCCCATCTCACTAGTTAGTTGTGAGCATCCTTCACAAGGTTGGTCAAAAATCTGTATATGTTTAGTCACAATGTCATTAGTAGTTTCTGTTTACCAATCTGAATAAGCATACTACCAGATGTAGACATTGGGTAGGACGTAATTCTTCAAGAAAAGGAGCTAAAGTCCTTTTTCGTATTAAACATTCTGATTAAACTAAATCCACGGAAATCAGAGAATAGCTTTTCATAGGAACACTCCCTATCCTTTTCTAGTAAGACAGCAAATGGAAAGAGATAGGGTTTGCATGAAACGTGGCACCCAGGCACCTGGTTAGATAAATGGCTTGACAACTCAGTTACCAACAAGTACACAGAAACTTTCTGAAATTGCTCTAAGTAGGTAATAACATTTAAGCTTACTTGTCTCCAAACAACCTGCCTTTAAAATGTCAGTGTATCTAGGCAGACATAAATCCTTCCATTTACCTTAAACTAAGCTCACGCTAAATGTCATTTAACTATAATGAACAAAATGCAACTCGTGACTCTTACAGTGCACCTAATTAAAAGCAGGGCAGCAGACCCTCTCACAGCTAACATCATATGCAGTCCTCATATGAGCTCATGAGCTAGCTCCTCTATTGCCTAAGACAGCTAAGGAATTAGCAAGAGCATGTCTGAGTCCTGCAGATGCCGAAGGCTCACTGACATGTGAAAAGATAACTAGGAGACAGTTTGAATTCCGCAGGCTTTCTGGTGAGTTGAAGTTATCATCAATTAAGTATTATGTGCACGATAGAACCCTTCAAGTTTAAGAAAATGGAAAACCTGCTTTCTATTAGATAACAATGCCACATTGCTGCAGTTCAGCACAAAGGTTCCCACACCTGCCCTCAGTTCCTGATATATTCTGTTCTGAAATATGTATAAGCTTTACTGTCAAAGCAAAATCTCAGCCTCAGTGAAGTCAACAGCAAAAATGGCTACGGCCTTTAATGAGTGTACATCTATGCTTCATGGTACAAGATACATATCACAAAATGCAGATTACTACATCAGAGTTAACCATCTAGCTTCCTTGAACATCAATGAAGAAAAACAGGTGCATCCTCTCTCAAAACAGTTTGATTTATACACAATAATCACTTTTCACCGCCTCAAGCTGAAACAAAGATTTAAGTTACAAGCTCTATATTGCAGATATAGAAAAACAGAAAAAGAAAAAAAAGCCAACATTTTTTTTCTTGGTTTTCAGGTGCTTTTCAATCTCTTTATCAAAACACAAGTCATGTTAAGTGGAACCAAGCACACCAGGTAATACAGACAGCTGTGAAGAAAAGACCAGAATACATAGTAACTCATTACTCCCTCACCAGAAGATCCCAAATATTTAGATGGCAAAGAATAAGATGGGAAGTTTGAAAAGCTAATTGTCCATAACCAATGAGTGGAAATAAATTTTTCAAATAATTTGATCTGTTTCTCTGGGGATCCCATGAGATTGACACATTTTTGATAATATGATATCCGATAATTGATTTCCTGTTTTAATAAGGTTACTTTGTTCTACACATTTTTTGCACTGTATCATTACATGTTACTATTTCTTGACAGATTTAAAAACAAACAGGAACAACTTTGTTACTGTGCAGTTTCAACACAACGTTAAAATTCTTTGCTACAATAGGATATACCCACTGAATTATTCAATGTCACTTCTTCACCTCATTCTATGACAAGGTGACCTGCTCAGTAGATGAAGGTAAAGCTGTTGATGTGGTCTACCTGGACTTCAGTAAAGCCTTTGACACGGTCCCCCACAACATTCTCATGGAGAAGCTGGCTGCCCATGGTTTGGATGGGCGTACGCTCCACTGGGTGAAAACACTGGCTGGATGGCCAGGCCCAAAGAAATGTGGTCAGAGGAGTGAAATCCAGTTAGCGGCTGGTCAGGAGTGGTGCCTCCAGGGCTTGGTACTGGGGCCGCTTCTATTTAACATCTTTATTAACGATACTGACAAGGAGATTGAGTGCACCCTCAGTAAGTCTGCAGACAACACCAAGTTGGGAGGGAGTGCTGATCTGCCAGAGGGGAGAAAGGCTCTACAGAGAGTCCTGGATAGACTGGATCCATGGGCCAAGGTTAACTGTATGAGTTTCAATAGGGCCAAGTATCAGGTCCTGCATTTTGGCCTCAACAACCCCAGACAACCCTATAGGCTTGCGGAGGAGTGGCTGGAAAGCTGCCTGATGGAAAGGGACCTTGGTGTACAGACAGACAGTCGACTGAACACGAGCCAGCAGTGTGCCCAGGTGGCCAAGAAGGCCAATGGCATCCTGGCTTGTATCAGGAATGGTGTGGTAAGCAGGACTAGGGAAGTAATCCTGCCCCTGTATTCGGCACCGCTGAGGCCCCACCTCGAGTACTGTATTCAGTTTTGGGCACCTCAGTACAGAAAGGATATGGAGGTGCTGGAGCAGATCCAAAGAAGGACAAGGCTTGTGAAAGGCTTGGAGAATATGCCCTACAAGGAGCGACTGAAGGAACTGGGGCTGTTTAGTCTGGGGAAGAGAAGGCTGAGGGGAGACCTCTCTCAAATACCTGAAAGGTGATGGCAGTGAGGGTGGGGTTGGTCTCTTCTCACTGGTGACAGGACGAGGGGAAATGGCCTCAAGTTGTGCCAGGGGAGGTTTAGGTTGGATATCAGGAAAAACTTCTTCATAGAAAGGGTTGTGAGGCACTGGAATAGGCTCTCCAGGAAGATGATTGAGTCACCGCCCTTAATGTGTTTAAAAACTGTTTGGATGTGGTGCTCAGGGACATGATTTAGCAGAGGATTGTTAGAGTTTGGGTAGTATGGTTAGGCTGTGGTTGGACTCGATGATCTTTAAGGTCTTTTCAACCTGAGCAGTTCTATGATTCATTGATGTGCCTTCTGGTTCAATTATTTAAATAGGAGGTTCATCCTCATTATGGATGGCTTTCCCCTATTTCTATCCAGCTTCAAAATTTTGTCTTCACATTTTCCTGATTTTCACCTGCCAAAACCAGTGTTCCATTCACAGTCTCTGAAATGGATTCCCAGGAACACTATAAAGGAGACTGCTGTGACCTTTTATGCCATGCCATATACCACAGTACATTTTTTGCTCTGTCAACGCTTTTTGTTCTTAACAATGGATACTGATTACAACGACTTTAGTTTCATAGTTCTTCCTTTTTGACTGTTCCTAATTAACTATCTCACATAAAACTTCTTCCAAGATACCTTGAAGGAGATCATACCAATGACAAATGAAAATTACTCAGTAAGACACGAACAGCAGCAATACAATATAGTAAATATACAGATCACAACAGTAATTCTGAAATTTGAAATTCTGAAACATGAATCTACCAGCAAATGACAGACATTCTGCAAAAGAAATTTAAATTCTTATTTAGATATCATTTAGCTTTCAAATATATAAAAATAAGATTTCTAAAATTTTCTAAGAAAAAGCTATGATAAATACTGACTACATAATCAACAAAGGACTTCCCAAGCTCTACAAAGATCACCACTTCAGTCAAACTTTACTCATCAGAATCTCTTTCAATAAAATACTGTAAAAGACTGTTAAAACTCTGCAACGCCACGCGATTTATGAGTACAATGTTTATCTTTACAAAAATACAACCTATTTAATAATAGACTTATTGGGAACAGGACTTGCTGAGTCTACATTTGTGGGAAAACATGTTTTTCATATATGCACCAGTTTCATAGAATCATAGAATGGTTTGGGTTGAAAGGGACCTTTAAGATAATGTAGTTCCAATGCCCCTGCTATAGACAGGGAAACCTCCCTTTAGATCAGGTTGCTCAAAGCCCCATCCAGCCTTGAATGCTTCCAAGGAGTGGGAATCCACAACCTCACCAGGCAACCTGTTCCAGTGTCTCACCAGCCTCACAATAAAGAATTCCTTTCTAATATCTTCCCACTTAAAACCACATCCCCTTACCCTGTCACTACCTGCCCAGATGAAAAGTCCCTCCCCAGCTTTTCTGCAGGCCCCTTTCAGGTACTGTACTGGAAGGCTGCTGTAAGGTCTCCTCGGAGCCTTCTCTTCTCCAGGCTGAACAGCCCCAGCTCTCTCAGCCTGTCCTCAAAGAGGAGATAACCCAGCCTTCTGATCATCTTTGTGGCCCTCCTCTGGACCCACTTCAACTTTTTCACTTGCCCAGGCCACGTTAAGTAAAGATGAATCATCTTGGGCAGCATATACATAAGCTACTCCAGAAGTAATGCCTCCTATTTAATTTCATGGAAACTACAACCGTTACGAAGAGCACAATAACACTATTTCATAGAGCAAATTCTCAACTACAAAACAATATTTTTCAATCACAGTCACTACCATTAGCTATGAATTTTCACCAGCAACAAACAAGACCTTGCATGCTGCACTCATAACAATCTTCACCAGCTTAGGTGACCCACTGTTACAATCGGTACTGCAGAAAAATACCACCCACCGCCTCACTGTGCTCACATTCACTGTTTGGTCTCCATAAACATTCAGCAAGCATCACTGAATATCAAATGGTGCCATTTTTTTCCCCATGGAGGAATTCAACAACACACCTTTGCTTCATACACACTTCCATGTCAGATACCATCCTGTCAGACTGCCCCTCTGTCGCCATCTGTTGTCACACTGCATCAAAATGTAACAGAGTATCACTGGGAAGGTTCAGTCTCTACTGCCATACCACCAATATCCACCTCTGATGTCATGGGCCAACATCCTAAAACAGGAGGCATTACTTCCAGCCCCTGTAAAATACACAGTATCATTAATACATAAGTAACAAAACAATTTATTTTTTAGTATTTTTCTTAAAACATTTTAAAAAAAGAGGAACAAAACCGTGAAACTGGAGGGCTATTTGGCCTTGTTGTGTTTGCGAAATGAATGCATCGCCTCGGTTTGACGGCAGTGGTTGAAATTCTTAGTGAGGTCTCAAGGTGTTCATCAGGCTTTCGATGACATTTTGCTCTTCTTGTACGTCATCCTTGACAATTTTTCACACACGTGCATACTGCCAAAAAGCAGCAACATGAATAAGATGTGATTGCGAAGTGAAGGATCTCTCTCTCTGGTAAGAGAGGGCTTATAGAAGTCTGGCAAATAGACAGGGTCAGATTTCCTAGTTGAATATCTGATTGCAACTCTACACATTTCATTTGAATATTTGCAGGTCATGTACTTACATCAACTGAAAATGGTGCCACAAACAAATTCATGATCTTTTCAGCCATCTTGAAACCTATTTTCAAATCACAACAGAAAGCACGGCTGCATATTCTTTGCTGTTCAGAGACCTATGTTTAGCCAATGTATCAACACGCAGGCAGCTATGTGCCATCACTTGAATCAGCGCTGCCCTCCCTGTGCCCTGCAGTCAGTTGATGCAGCAATAATAGTGCACTGATGTTTGGCTACTGTGAGCAATGGTTGCGCGGGGGCCACCCCGAGGGGAAGAGACACAGCCTTACAGGATGGGGCAGGGGCAGCCACAGTGCCCGACAGGCTGGGCTGCAGGCAGCCTGCTGGCCATGGGTTGGATGAGCCTGTTCCAGAGCGAGGCCTGAACAGCTTTAAAACACTTAATTTTTCAATATACTCTAAAGAAAACTTGATTCATTGTTAAAACAGCCACAATAATAAGGAGCAATTCCGAATATAAACAACTAATCTCCTCTTACAAGCCAGGCCCAAAGTATATAAACACTGTTGTAAAGACAGCTAAATAACAGCCTCTGAAGCACTGGTATTAGGCTTCATTTTAAGAAACACTAACATTTCAAGGAAAACCTAAAATGCTTCAGCTGCATTTGAGATGACTTATAATCTGCCCATTGATTTGTACCTATCTAACAAACATAAGGTAATGATTCTAAAGATGATGATAATTCCAATTGGTATCAAATCTGGTGTACTGGCAATGGGGTTGTAAAGCTTTCCAACCTTTTTCAGCGCATCCAAAGAGTAACCTCATCAGCAATAGAACACAAGCAATCTGCAAATAAGACTTAGTCCTGTGAACCCCAGCTGCTCTTCAAGGTACTCTGAGAGACCAAGGTGCTCCTTCATCCCTGTACATGCACCGACCAGGCAAATAGAGCGTAAGGATCAGAGTTCTACCTGCCAGCAAAAGTCATCTTTCACCTGGCCAGACATCAGCTTACAAGTTTCTTAAAAAACAAACTCTTTGAGAGATCTGCCCTTCTTTAAAATACAGTTGAAATCCATGAGAGAACTCAAAAATCACAAGAAACAACTACCTAACAGATGGTATGATTGCTTAAGTGGCATTTCCTTCAGAAATCAGGCCAAAAGAATACTTATTTCAGACCCAGTACCACAGTCTCTGTGGGGAAAAAAGTAAAAAAAAAAAAAAAAAAAAAAAAAAAAAAGTTGTGCTGATGAAAAAGAAAAGGAATTGCTACAGGAAAAGGTAACTGGAAAATATACTACGTCAATCTATTCAACAGCTTCTAACACAAGGAATCCATTATTTTCAGTCAATTATAATCCAAAATTTCTTTTCTTGTGTATGGTAACAAAACAAGTGAGTTTCCACTGTTTATACCTTGATTAGTCAATGATCTGAAGGTCTAATGTCAAACAAGCAAATAATTATTTAAAACAATTCACCCTCTGTTTAATGAGCAGAATTAATTTTCTAGAAGAAAGTTTATTTCCCTTCAAGAATACGTAATCTACTTTCTTCTTCACCACTAGTTCCAAAAAATTGCTCGATATTTTTAAGAATTAGTAAGAAGTAACAGTAGAAAATAAACATACAGTGAGCATAACATTTCTACACACTACTTATTTCTTCAGAGAAAAATCGCTTCAATTGAGTATTCAGTTCAAAAAAACTTAAGTTTTTTAATGCTAGTGCAAATCAATGTGCCAAAAAAATATTATCCTTCCATGACAAAAACACATAGATGATACTGGAGCTTTTCCATTTTCTCCCAAATTTCACCTGCAAATTAACTATACACATTAACAATAAGTATTGTAAAAAAAATAACTAAAAGCCATTGACAACTGAAGATCCGAGATCCTACTGGAAGGACTTAATACTACATATTTTTTAACTCCATGTTTTCTTTTATAAACACAGAAGTTTAAAATCGGCACTTACTTCAACATGCGTAAGCAACGTTTGTTCAATGCTATCATTTTTCTTCTTGAGGTCTGGTGAGATGCTTTTATTTGTTACCTGGAAATGCGTTTTACTGAGATAACCATCACCAAGGTCCTGCATTCAGAACAAACAAACAAAAAAATCTGTAACCAAAATGCTAAGTGCTATCACTGTTACAGAAAATAAACAGAGCACGATGTATAAGCAGAAGCTCCAAGACTTTTTACAGAAACCAATGATTGTGCTGCTTCTCAGAATCTTCTCACAGGTAGTTCATTTTGTTCTCAGTGCTAAAAGAAATCAAAGACCCTAAGCATGAAAATAAATCTTAATACAGGATGACTGCCAAAGAATTGGAAGACAGTGCACTAAGGTTTTGAAGAGACAAACAGCCAATAATAACTTGCAGTGCATTCATACCAGTACAGACTTCCAAATTCTCAGTAGTTTGTTTTATTTTGGATCTGTTTACATTCCAACTTTCATAAAGTAAAAAAAAAAACAACCTAACAATCTTTAGAATTTGCATGTGTAGAGTCCCAACTTGTTCCCTTCTCTTGATCACTTCTGAGGGTCAAATGCGAGAGAAATCAGCAATGCTCTACTTTCTCCCAGTTCCCTTTTCATCATTCTGCTTCCCAGACCACCTGGCCTACTGTTGTAGAAGGCCCTTTTGCCATTTCAGAGTTGCAGCAGAAGCTCTAAACAGCCTTCCCTCTTTATTAACTATCTGCACACATATAAAAATTATTTTTTCAATTCAAAGAATAGAAAAAAAACCAACAGATCACTGGAAGAACACACCCTCTGAAAGAAAGAAGGAGTGTATGCAACAAAAAACAGTAGTTACGTGTTAAAAATGTATTTTTCAAAGGAAACAAATAAATTGAGGTTTTATTAGCTGTTTCATTACATTTTATTTTAGACAAACGCAGAAAGCACATGTGCAACATCTGATGAAAAAGAATTCTATTTAAAACATTCTCTCTACCAAATTCATTAATGTAGCATTACATTGCTCGACAAGGCCACAAATTTAACCAGAACAGGACTCTTTGGATAATCTATTATTTCTGACACAGTTTGTTTCATGTATTTTGACCTTTAAATCGACATACGTTTTATTCTGATATATCAGTTCTCTCCTTCCAGCGACACTGCAGAATAGGAGGTATATATATATACACCTCCAACACATTATACCTATATGCGTACTTTGTTCTTACCAAGTTTCACACCTTGAATAAAACACTAGTGCCATTTACATGTATTTTTGCCTGTGAAGTTTTAAGCACAAACACTATGAGCAATTATCTCACTCATCAACAGGACAAATCTGCCAAACTTTGCCGGATGTCCTGGCTGTACAACCAACGGCATCCTGTGCTCTGAAGAACCGAGCATGTGGAGGACAACAGAGATGGAAAAACTGAAGCACATCTTGGTGACATAAGAACCACTCCATTCTATCTCAGCACTCTCTCAAATATCTCTTTGTGGAGTTTCATGTGAGCGTCAGTAGGAATAAAGCTGCCTACATTAGTATTTATTACCCTAAGAGCAGCAAAGAAAGTACTACCACCACCCACAGAGGCGGAATGCCCCAAGGCACAATGAGCTTTGCCAGAGAAGATCTCGATACAACATTCATCTCCTTGAACCAGTTTTTCCAGTGAGGGGAAAGAAGGAGCCAAAGCTATACAGCCTTTGCACTCCGTGGTATTTGAATGCCATGAAAAATATCTACAGACAGCAGGCAACATGGAACTATCAGCCTCTGCGCTTGACAGCTGTACATCAGAAGTCAGTAAGGTGGTGGCTGGAAAGAGGAGCATCCTTCCTGCTGCACCCTGCAGACTTCTGCCCCTGCAAATAAATCAATACTGTAGCAAGGATTTTGATCCTCATTAATGTGGAAAAGGAGTACCTTTCTACTCCAACCGTCTTGTAAGTATCACAAACAAAACTGAACTGATACAGACTTTGATACGATTACCCAGATTAACTTAACCGATATGAAACAAACTTGAAACAGAAATGAAATGATGGGACAGCTGTCACAGGCACGTCCTAGTTATCCATCTCCACTAACAACTGGTGTTACTATCCACATTTTAACTCCATCAGGTCCTACAAGTGAGGTGCTCTTTGCCTTTTATTTTTTATAGCTTTCTTTCAAAAGGAAAAAAAAGGATTATAAAAACAACATGGTTTAGAGCATTCCACTTTCAGCTGTAAATACAGGGTTCTGCTGGGTCAGGTGAGCTCATGCCACAGGAGTCAGCCTGTCAAAAACAACGAGTATTTCATCGTCTAAGTTTAATCTCTATCAAAAACACAGGAGACTAAGAGCACAGCACTACAAGTCTGTGTGGTCCTATTGCCATCAACGGGTTTATTCATGCAAGTGTGGAATGAGGAATGGGATCTGAGCACATTACATTGGCAAAACCGAGTGCTTCAAACTTCCTGTATCACAAATACTGTTAAAAAAAAGGCAAAAAGACAATGAGAAATCTTTTTAATGAAAAGCTTCCCTTAGAGATCATATAGTATAAATGGACCATCTCAACGGTCAGCTTTTTGTTACACTCTGAAATCACAAAGTCATCAACTTGGCCCATTAAAAAAAAAGCTCTTTTTTTTTTAATATACATGAGAACACAAATCTCTCGTTTTGCTATTTCCAGCAAAGCTTCATATTTCACAAAAGTTCAAAGTTTGACCTACGTATTGAATTCCCGATAGAGGCTCAAGGCATCTTTCTTTGTTGAATAAATCCCTCATAAATACAGCCTTCGACTGAAATCTGAAGTTTCAAATGGCTGCCTACAAGAAAGGGTGCACTGTAAAACTTGGCTAATATTTGCACTGTTTTAAAAACTTCTGAAGTGAATGCATTTAAGGCCAAGACCCGAAATTGTTCAATCTGTGATGAAAGGGTTACAAATGGTAACCCTTCCACTTGAGTACAATAATTTAAATAGAAATGATACCACACATTTGTTCTTGGACTTCCTGCATTTCAAAACGGTTTAAGCACGATTTCTCTGCCCAGAATTATTGAAAGGATGGAAAACCAGACATTAAAACAAAAGACCACCAGTCCACACACACACAAAAAAAAAGAGAAGTAAATTCAGCAGAAGAGAAGAAATACAGAGATAACAACGAGCATCCCAAACCCTCCATTACTGAAAATCAGTCAGAGAAGCAAGAGAAAGTAAGAAAATCTACACTGTCCAACCAGCAAAAAAAAAAAAAAAAAAAAAAAGTGATGGAAAGAGAAATCCTAATACAGTATGAAACTAATACCAGATGGAAAATAATAGAAGCACTCAAAGCAGAAAAAATCAAGTGTTCAAAACATTTCTGTTGTTATCAGACATCAAATACAAATGATGCAGCCATGTGCCGCAAGCAGCAATTAGACAGGACATCAGCATGAAGTGGCAATGACTGGGTATCTTCTAACCAGCACACAAGAACTGCTGATGTTCTTTATATCTTTGAACGCTGTGAAAGTTCCAGAGAACTTGGGAGAAGGCTAGAATGTACCAATGTATCCCTAAAAGCATATACCAGACAGCATGCATAGCTATACACTTGTTACCTTGATACTTTCCCAAGCAAAGACTTCAAACGGAATTCAATAATTAAAGGAATATACTTCTTTTTTCTTTTTTCTTTTGTTTAAGAAAAATAGTCAAAGTAAATGTAAGTATATGCCCATACTTCCCTACGTTAACCACTGATTTCAAAAGCAGGAATTAAAAGAAATAATATAATCCCCAAACTAATCTGACACACACTAAAGGATGAAAAAAAAAAACATCACAAACACAACTTAAAAAATGGGGAATCATCATAAAAGAAGTGATTCTAATGGGGTCCTGCGGGATCAGTTTTAGCCCCGTGCTATTTAAAATTTTGATTAATGACCTAGAAACAATATGTAATTATTTTTGGTGAAGCTTGAAGATGATGCGGAAGCAAAAAATAATGAGGACTGACCGCATACTGACCAGCAATAGATTATTTCAGTTGCTGTATGCAAATAATTAATTGTTTTTTAATATAAAATACAGTCACACATCTAGAACAAAGACTGCAAGTTGAAGGATTAGATCCTAAGGCACAAAACCTGCATAGATCAATGGATAATTAGCTGAACAGGAAAATCACATGTGTTATTTTGGTTTAAAGGCCTAAATTCACCTAGGAAGGTTTGAACTTCACAGCGATGCAACATCCATCCTCTAGTTCTGACCATGGAGGAAGAAGGAAAGATGTTGATGTACTGGAAAGGACTCAAGGATCCACAGGAATACCGGAAAAAATGCCAAACAGTGAAGGAGGTCAACTTATTTTACTTAGCCCAGACAAGATTAAGGGACGAATTGATCTGAATCCAGAAGTATCAAAACAGGAAGAACTCTGATAAAAGAGAAGCCCTTGGCTTCGCAGACAAGGAATAACTTCAAGTGGCTGGAAGTCTGAACTGGGTAGTTAGATTGAAAGTAATATTTTCTTCAAATTTCAAGCATAGCCAGATATTAGCTAGCCCTGTTGAAAATTACACTTGTTTCCCTGTTCTTGGGAATTCTGAAAGATAGGAAAATGCCTTAAAAGGCATCAAAACAGACATCATCTGAGATTACTCTGTGTCTTTGTTACATAAGGCCCAGCAGTTGTTTCTAGATTCATTAACTCTATTCAATAGACGTCTTAGCCTAAATGCTTAGATAAACCACTTCTGCGCTCTCTTGCTCACAGACAAGCTGTGAAAAAATGTCATTTATTTCACGCAATACAAACAATCCTAAAGGATCTTATAGCTCCTAGCATTTGCAAACTACTAAGAGAGGCCAGAAAGCTATCTAAAAATGAACACTTTGATTATTTTTACCTTGGTAGTTCTCCACTCCCAGCCATCCCCTATTTGCTGTGAATGTTTAACAAATTCTTCACAGTACTGCTTGAATCTTTTTTCTTCCAAAAAAAAGTCCTCTTCGACAGCCATGCTACAGGACATCTGTAGAGCAAACTAAACGTTAGTACTGACAGACAAACACTAAAAATAACATGCACTGATTTATAGCAACTGAATAGCAAAAGAACAAAGCAGTGGAGAATGCTTTGTTTCTATTAGACAAAGAATTATTTCAAATGCAACACTTTAGAGAATCACAAAATGGCTGAGGTCAGAAGGCATCCCTGGAGATCGTCCAGACCAAATCTTATGCCCAAAGCTGCATGAGCTACAGAAGGTTGCCCAGGATCGTTTCCAGATGGGTTATGACTATCTCCAAGGAAGATGTCACAACCTCTGTTCCATTGTTCAATTACCACAGCAGTGACTTTATTATTTTTATTTTTCTATATTTAAATAACAAGAAATGTATATATGTATCAGCTTGTGTTTACTGCCTTTCATTGAACAGTACTGGGAAAACACTGGCTCCAACTTATTTATTCCTTCCTATCTGGAATTTACATACACACATTGGTAAGATCCCCCTGAGCCCTCTCCAGGCTTAAGAGTCCTACCCCTCACACGTCTGACACCACACCCTTAGCCATCTCGGCAACCCTTTGCTCAACTCAGTGCAGTACGGCCTTCCTTGTACTGGGGAAACCAGGAGTAGAGAGATGTGGTTAGGGCAGATGTCTCCTCAGCATTATGGACCAGTGTGTGTCCGCAAGCCTGAACTCACTCGTGGTTTTATTTCAGCAGGCCTAGCACCTTCTCCACAGGGAATCAAGTGGCAAAGGGATAACCTGTGTGGTGGCACCACAAACCTGACGGCCCAGGCATGGCTTCATGGTGCCGCAGTCTGAGATGGGCACCTTTCCTGCATCCTTACTCCCAGCTCCCACAGGGAACAGGGATACTCTGACAAGCCTGCCAGCGTTTCTTTTTGCTGCCAGAACAGACGAACCACACACACCCTCTGCAATCCACCTGTGGGCAACAGGTATGACCAAGCTGCGCAGACATACACGCAGGGACAGGTAACACCTCCACACATTTAAGAAGCGCCAGCGCCTCGCGCTGCGCTCGCCACGCTGCAGTCGCAGCCACACCGTCACCCTGCCCGCCTGGGGAACATCTGGCACTTGAAACTGCGTGATTTCCTGTGGCAGGTCGCCCAAGCCCCCAAGCAGCACAAGTTACCTGGATGCGAAGAGACAGGAAATTTGGAAACGGGCTCCACGAACGTGCCCACAGTTCCCAAATTTCCCAATCCGGATGAGGCACTGCCTGCCCGCCGCAGCGCAGGCAATAACCTGGGCGCTGCGTTTTAGCGAGCGGGCGGGCAACAGCCACCCCGCGACCCCACAGCGGCTACCAGAGACGGACGGTAGGCCTGCGACGCGAGGGCAGGCTCGGGACAGGCCGCCTCCCCTTGGGGCCGCGCCGCAGACCGATGGCGGTGGCAGGGGAGCGTAGGACGGCCCCAAGGCCAGCGGTGCCGTAGGGTGAGAGGAAACCGCGCCCGCACGCGCCTAGCCGCGCCCCCGGCCCGCTCCGGCGCGCTGCTCATGCGCACTCGTGGCGGCGAACACCGCTCCGCCCCTGGGAAGCGCGGCGGCACAGGGTGGTCGACGCGCATGCGCAGTGGGAGGAGACTGCCGTCCTTGGGGCTGGGGTGGTGTGGTGGTGGTGGTGTTCAGGGGTTTTTTTCTGGGGATGTGGTATTTCTCTACGGGTTTATTTTGTAATGCAGTACCCCTTGATATAGTGTAAGGAGTAACAGCTTTAAAGCAAAAGGAGAAATTTAGGTTAGATGTTAGGTGGAAATGCTTCACTCAGGAGGTGGTGAGGCCCTGGCACAGCTGCCCAGAGAGCTGTGGGTGCTCCACCCCTGGAGGCACTCAGGGCCGGGTTGGGTGGGGCCCTGGGCAGCCTGAGCTGGAAGGGGCTCAGGGGTTGGAGTTTCAGGGCTTTAAGGTCCCTTCCAACCCGAGCCGTTCTGTGATTTTATTTTTTTTCCTGGGAAGCAGGGCTGAAACCTGAGTCCATCTTCTGTTCTTCAGCTGCTGGCTCTAGGGAGGAAGCTTCCCCTCCTCAGGCCCTGATTGCCACAGCTGGCAGGAGACAGAGGTGAAGCGTTGCGCCCGTGTCATCCTCCAGCCCTTCACGCTTTGGTGTTTGGCGTTTGGATGATGTAAGCGGCATCTGTGTGTGCATCACAAACTTAACTACGATAGAATGATAGAATCATTTGAGTTGGAAGAGACCTTTGAAGGCTATCCAGTCTAACTCCTCTGCAACAAACAGAGACACCTACAGCTTGACCAGGTGCTCAGAGCCCTGTCCAGCCTGACCCTGAGTGTCTCCAGAGATGGAGCACCCACCACCTCTCTGGGTGACATGTGCCAGTGCTTCTCCACCCTTACTGTAAAAAACCTTTTTCTTATATCTTGTCTGAATTTCCCTTCTTTTAGTTTGAAACCATTTCCCCTTGTTCTGTCACCATAAACCTTGCTAAAGAGTCCGTCTCCTTCTTTCTTAGAGCCCCCCCTTTAAATACTGAAACACCACTTTCAGGTTTCACAGGAGCCTCCTCCAGGGATACGTTGCAAGTCCCTGGAAGGCTTTCCCTTCCTCCAGCTCTTCTCTCTCTGACCTCTCCTCCCACTGCCCAAACAAGAAGAGATGTTAAAACTAGATAAATACAGTTCAGGCTTGGCTTCAGCCAGAAGCTCAACAATGCCAGTTTTATTTGAATGTTTCTAATTAATTTTCAAGACTTGGGTTCTGTCCCTGCAATATAAATACATAACGATATATTAAGACTTTCATCTAGTAAAAACGAGTAGGAGAGGAACGTGATATTAAAGTAGCCAGGTCACCTGAGCATCATCTTATAACTGATGTTTAAGTAGAAAAGTCATGCAAAATGATAATAGAGCTTTCTGGAGTGGAACAGAACAGTTGGAAGTGACCCATAAAGACTATCAAGTTCAACTGCCTGGCCACTTGAGAGCTAAAAGAAAGATAAAGCATGTTGCTGAGGGCATTCTCCCGGTGTCTCTTGAACACTGACAGTTGTGGGGCATCAGTCACCTCTTAGGAACCCTGTACCAATGTTTGAGCACCCTCACAATACAGAAATGTTTCCTTATGTCCAGTCTGTAGCCTCTTAAATTGCTTTTGGTTGTGATTATTTGCTAGGTGCACAAAGCAACTAGCATTTGTCTAGCATTTGTTAGACAGATAACGCGCATCTAATGTGCTAAATATGTATCTATCTTGCTAGATAAATGCT
The DNA here is from genome assembly GCA_016647715.1 of Pavo muticus. NCBI lineage: Eukaryota > Metazoa > Chordata > Aves > Galliformes > Phasianidae > Pavo > Pavo muticus. The sequence continues at coordinate 372,366 of JACDJE010000239.1, forward strand.
AGAATTATTTTTAAGCTCATGAGTCTATCAGACCAAACATTTTTTGGAAGTAAGGTCTTATCCAGTGTGAGTGGACTACCCAAACAATACTAATTACAGGATTCACAATGTTTTGATATGCTTAAGTAGAACATAATGTTGACTTTGCCAGTGTATCTGTAAACTACTGTTTTAAAGAGTTCTGTGACTGCTGTAGGAAGAGTAAGCAAACTGACCCATCATCTTTGAAGTCCATGCTATTCAGTACAGAGCCTCTATATCCGCAGGATGCTTTGCTGACTTTAAGGTGACATTTTTCATCTGCACAGTTCCTAATTTGCCTGTAATCCACCGGGTATGGAAACTTCACAAGGGCCAAAACTTTTTGCTGGAATATTCTGAGGTAAACCATTTCTCTTTATTCTTAAAAATTCCATTTTCTAGTTTTTGGCTGTTAGCAGCCTAGTTCTTCAAATATACACCATGATTCATATTTAAATATAATTTTCACAGCTCTTCCTGAAAAATGTAATGTTCCATGTAAATCCATAATTTTCAGCATTAGGTATATAGGAGAAGAGATTTGTTTCACTAAATTATTCTGGAGAATAATTGTGCATATTGTGCAGTGTGCTTTGAACAGGTTACCATACCTCCATGGATTATTATTTTGACTGCATATATTAATTTAGAAAGCAGTTGTATGGCATGGGTGATGCCATTAAAACTACAAGCTGTGATGTTATAGTCATTACTTAATCATTATATGAATTAATTATTTATGTTGTTATTGACTGTTTCCTTTAAATGTTGGTGTTTGGAAATTTGGTACACAAATGCCACGTTGCCACCCATCCTTGAGTTCTGAAAGGAGATTCTACATTGTGGAATATATTCTGTAAGCCATTTTTGCTAACAGAAAATGCCTGTGTTATTGAAAAAATGTCACGTAATGTGCATTGCCTTGGAAGCTAGAGCTCCTGATTTCTAATTTTAGCTTTGTTACTGTCTCTTTGCATTTTCTCAGGCAGGAATCATAGGTTTAAGACATAGTGCATTTAAAAAGTGGCTGCTGGGGCCTCAGATTTTGCATTGAATTTAGCATAGGATCTGCCATGGCTGGCAGATTCTGGAAAACTAAGCTGTAGTTTCTGTATTTTTTGATCCATTCACTGAAACTAAAATTTGTGCAAATTAATTTTCAAATACAGACCCTTTAAAAATCAAGGGCAGCCAGTAATTAGAAGATACTCACCAGTAGTAGTCGTTTTTGAAGACTATAGGCTTTAGCCGTGCTTGAGTTCAGGTATCTCAAACAGGCTCTTTTATCTATGGGCCTTAAATTGAACATACACAGTGTTAAGTAATTACGTATTGTTAAAAGTAAGCACAAACAGTGGACCTGAGTCTCCCCTTTTAGTGCTTGTCAACTTCCTCATGACAATCATAACTAACTCTTAAGGTTACAGAAGTTAAAAATTTAAAACACTTAAGTTTGAAAAACTATTAGTATCAGCACACTATTGATAGTAATATTAGTGAAATACTATATTTTCTCAAAGTAGACAGGATATTGCAGGGAGTGGATTCTAATCCTGATTATGGTATAGACAAGTTAAGGCTAGTAATTTCATTTTCCTATGTCCATTTCTCTTTTTGTCCTTCTTCAAAGTTGATCAGACTCGCAGTATATTCTTAGAGTGTCAAGGACCAGTCAGGTCATTTCAGCAGATGGTAGCAAATGCCTCTTTATCAAAGACATTCTAAAATTACTTGTCAACAGCCCCAAATATAATTGTAAAGTCATAGAATGGATTGGGTTGGAAGGGGCCTCAATGATTATGCAGTTCAACACCCTACCCCCTAGAACCACCAGATCAGGTGCTCAGGGCCCCATCCAAAATGACCTTGAGTACCTCCTGGAATGGGGCACACACAGCCTCTCTGGGCAGCCTGTGCCAGTGCCTCACCACCCTCTCAGTGAAAATTTTCTTTAGACATCAAATCTAAATCTCCCCTCTTTTAGTTTAGAACCTTTCTTCTATGTCCTATCACTGTCTACCCATGTAAAAAGTTGATTTCCCTCCTGCTTATAAGCTCCCTTTAATTATTGCCACTACCAGCTCTCCCCTGGGCCTTCTCTGGGCTGAACAAACCCAGCTCCCTCAGCCTGAACATGAAGGTTTCTGTCCCCTCCTTTCCTTCTCCTGCCTGTATTGTGAATAAATTCCCCAATTTCCTATCTCATCTCTGCCGTACAAAAGCATTAGTAGTATTGTTCCTTGTGTCACTACTTAGATATTGATAAAGAGAGGTACATGTCACGAGGTGATTTTTTACTCTAAATACACAAATATATATATTTACATAATCATCAAACTGATAATGTTTGATAGCAAAATACAGTAATCCAACCAGCTTTGTTGGTTGGGATTTTAGAACTAAACTGAATGAAGATCATGGAGAATAATCTTTCATCACCTAGAAGGTGGACAGAGTGATCTCTGAAAGGTCTTTTTCATCTCTTCTTTCTTGTCTTTGGTTCCAAGGAAGACAGCTTCCTTCAGAACTCGCTGATCAGTCAGGAAACTCAGTCAACGTTCTGCTAGTTATGCTGTCCAAAGAACAAAGGCAACAGTGCATCTCTAGAATTGATAGAATTAACACGATGTACTTTCAATTTCGTAAATCCTTCTTAGTTTGATTCAGATCTTGAGCAATTCACAGTAATTCTAATGCTATTTCTTCCACTTTGGTTTTTGATTACTCTTGATTTCCAGTGGTGAGCAATGTACCTGGGTTGCAGAGTGGTACTACAAAGGAATATTGTTAGCTAAGCCAAATAAGAAGGGATGGATTAGCCGAAGCAAAATGGTTTTGAGAATCTCATGAGGCTATTTGACAGCATGTTCAAAAGCAAGATGTCATTTGTATTATAACACATCCTGTCTTCATTTGCTCTACTAATATGGTTGCAGGAGCAAATGTACCTCATTTGCAGTTAAGAAGGATTGCGTATACAGGCAACATCTGCAAAAGTGGAATGTGGAACTTTGTTCCAGTTGAAACTGGTACTAGCAAACATCAACCATGTCCAATCACTTAATTTAAATCTCTTAATTGTCTACTAGATTAATTGATCTAATAGAGATTCTACACGAATAATACACAATAAGAATTAAAAATACGTTCTTCTGCATTCTTCTGCTTTGTTTGTGTAGGAGCCTTCATAGATGAAATTCCCCTGATAGAGATTGTTAGTTGAAGAGGTACTTTTTCAAAATTGTTAATAGAGATACAAACCTTTCTTTTCAGCAATAACTGCGATATTCTTACAAAGTAGAAGAGTAGTGTTACTTTCCTTTTGTTGGTAGGAAAAGAGGAGTTAACTTGGTGAAGGCTGTAGTAACTCATTTTTAGGTTGGTGAATGGACCTAAGTTTTGTAAACTGAAGTCTGCCTTCAGTTTACTTGCCTTCTTGGTACTGTGATTGTTTGGAGAGAACGTTCAAAGGGAAACAGACTGAGAGGTGTACAAACAGCATACATTTTTCATGGATATTTTTCTTCTACTCCTGCAGCTGTGAACCGGCACTGAAGAAAGTACTTGTACAATGCAGCAATTCTTCTATTCTTCAGGTTTTAGCAATTACTCTACTTTTACCTATTTCTTTTAATGTAAGAGTTTAATCTTTCAGGATTCAGATTTTTTCGTGATGAGTTTTGTCTTCGCTTTTTTGTTACTGTTATTTACATTGCATTCTTGTCTTTTTTTGTTGTTTGTTTTTTTTTCCTATTAGATCAGTTTGAGACAGGCTGCATATGAAATTGTTGTGTCATTAAGACAGAACATAATAGCAAATGAAGGCCTCAAAAATGATGCTCCTAAGCAGTGGGACTTTGAAAACAATGAGGAGAACTAATTGATACAGAAAGATAAATTTTTAAATCAACTTACGTGTTCGTGGTCAAAACAACATGAAAATATCTGCAGACAGTGGAGCAGAGGTCGTTATAGTGAAGGATCGTATGAATATGCAGTAAAAAAATACTGTTAGGATCTATAGCAAATATATATTTACACATTCAAAAAATTAACAGGTTACCTTCTGTCTCTCATGTGTCATTAAGCCAGCAAAGCTATGCTACCACAGTCACGTTTGCTGAAATCAGCAAATCAGAAATCATTTCTGAGTACAATATCTGAAATATTTTTGTTCAGGATGCTAACTAGATCGGAGCTAAAATTCATTCTGTACGTGTAGGTTAAATAAAACATAGTGTAAAGCTCCAGAATTCCAGAAACCTAGTTGGTTTGGTATAGCTCCGAAGGTCCACTTCATAATGAACACTGAAGTGAGTCAAAACTGACAGACATTGGTGTTATGGAATGAGCATTTTATTCTCAATTCTTACAATATGTTGTGAACCAAAATTATATAAGGTAACTTGCAAAGCTATATTTTGAGAATATTTTCTTCGGATGATAGGTACAAAGGTCAAGAAGGAAGCTTTCTGGATAGAAAATGACAGGCAAGAGCAGAGCAATTATCATCTACCTCATATAGAGAAAAGATTCTGAGCTTAACAAGAGGACTCTGAGCTTAACAAGGAGGTTTATTGCAAAAGTTAAGAACTCTGTTATTTAAGGAAGCTGAATGAATTGAAATATGAGAGAATTTCTTCACGAATTAGGAATTAGTTTTTATGTATTTTTAAGCACCTCTTTCTGACCAACCTGACTAATGTGCCGCTGGTAAAGAACCATCTTGTTGGAAGGGACACCATGTGATCATCTTGTCTGTCATGGCAAATTCCTGGCTGTAGATTTCTGGCACCCTCATCCAGGGAGGTTTGTATCAGTAATTCTTTTGTACTGCATTCATAACAAATCCTGTAGGTGTACCAACAGGAACGTACTCCAAGTAGTGCCTGTGACACAAATTACATAATGAATCAGGGCATTAGCCTTACCTGCGCTGACAATACAGCTAAGTGAAAGAAAACAGAGGAGGCATGAAGCCACCTTTCCTCATTCTAGGCAGCTGTTCTCATTTACTCTGAATGAAATAATCCCTTCACAGCAGTTTTCCAATCTATATCAAGCCTGTTTCCTATCCTGGAACCTCATCTCTACTTCTACCATGAAGTCAACAGCATGATGGGAGAAAATGCATCATGAAAAGTCTGAATCCAAGTACATGTGTATAGTTAGTGCATGTTGTATCCCAGCAAATGTGACTTAGTGGATGTTACTCATGTCACAGCATCATATGCACATGAGATCCAGCATACCTATAGGTTTGATTTCAGGATTTATAGGGATCATCAGATGTGCCTTTCAAGGAATTAGATTGTTTATTGGTTTGTTTGTTTGGGTTTCTTTTCTTTGCAAAACCTCGTTTTTCACCCTATGCTCTCAAAGTGGGAAATAAGTGGCTGTCAGAGAATAATGCTTTCATAGCTGAAAAAGGTCCCGAATAGTTCTAGAGTTACTAAGGGACTACAGGTGCCCCAGTTTGTCCTCAGAGAGTAATGCATATCAAGATTGATGCACTGCAGTTCAGTAGAGGCCTGATAGATGATAAGGACAGTGTTTTTAACAACAGTGTGAAAAATATATCAAGGTCTGACACCAAAGTAATGAAGCCTAATGCTTAATCTCACAGACAAAATTAAGTCCTCCCCAGTATGTTGCTACTCATAGAGTATTATTTCCATTATTTTAGTAACAACTAATGTCTTTGTTAAAGTACATGAAATCCTTTTCTAACTGCATAAGTACCAAGAGAAAACTGAAACTAGACTGATTTGTACCTTCAAAAAATAGACCTGTTAAATCCAGTGCAAGTTTATGAATAGTAAGTAGATTGGAGATACTTCTGCAAGAAAAATAAATTTACTTGGAAAAAATGTTATTAAATTTTTCACAAGTGCAAGTCAATATCGGGATGATTACAGTCCTGTTAAGAAGAGTTTCAAGCCACTTTTTGAAAGGTAAGCAAAATGGGTGCAGACACAAAGTGATCTAAAACAGGGATCTTGAAGTTTCTGTCCAACATAGAAAGGATGAGTGAATCTGAAACCAGATTTAGTGATAACTGATTTGCTGTCTGGAGTGTCCCTTGTCTGTATTTCCTGATTTTCTTTTGTAGCGTTTCAAGAAGGTCCAGTGTATGTTCTCTTCCCATGCTGATGGTGAAAGCCTCTGTTTCATGAGAGTTCAAATTCCCATACAGCACGTATATGGTGAGGAACTGGAGCTACCCTTGCACAAATGACTGTAGATCTAGCACTCATTGAGACCTGCTATGGGTATACACATCTCCACCGTTCTCCTTCAGACCTTTTCTCTCCATAGTTAAGGCTTTTTTACATCATATTGCTCTTTAGTATCCTTAATGCCATCACTGTGGATGCTGAGGAATAAGCCAAAGTGGTTACTGTCACTTGTTTTCCTGAAATGGCCTCTCCTGTTGCTATTGTCAAAGATAGACTAGTCAGATTCTTAGGCCCATGGGCTGACCAGCTAAGCTGCCTCTAATGTTTTTAATTTCAGCTCCAATCCTCTTTCGTAGCTGCTGAATCCACCTGTATTGTTCACTCAGTATTGATTCTCAGACACGTCGTCTGTTGTTCTTATTTTCTAAACAGCTGTGCTGTTCACTTGGTTAGCCTTCTGAATGGTATAGCTAAGCATTCTTATTTTGAAGTGCCTGACACAGAAAAGGAAAAAAAGTGTTTATTTGATTTGTTGTAAAATGCTGGAGAAAAGCCCCATACTTGGTTGTCTTCGTCAACATATGGCCTCTAACATTTTTAGTGTATCTCTTTGTCCTACTTAAAATAATTCTACCAAGCAAATGGCTTCCACATGATAAGAATGTTATAACCCTTTCTAAAATTACATTTCTTATATAATTATGGCATATGTTATAACTTGAGAGTATGATTGATTCTCGTCTATTGTCACTGGTCCTGCCTGTTTTCTCGACTTATTTCTAAAAATCAAAACGTATTGAAAGCAAGAAAAAAAGGTCATTTCAGTCAGCGATGGTGTTCTCATCAGGAAATGCAAATGAGATTTTTAAAGCTCAGAGGAAGAACAGTGCATCAATAAATGGAGAGTTTTGCATGTTGGAGAAGTCAGTCATCTGCAGAGTTTGTTACTTCATCAGTTTGAGCTGACAAAATTCTGGTTGCCTGAAAAAAAAACCAACCAGATAAGTATCACCTGCCAGGACTGGAAAAATCAGAACCCATAAAATGATAGATTGAACAGTGAATAACTGATCATTCAACTGACATTGAACTATTAGTGAAGGATTAATTAACAACGTCAAAGCAGCACAGTATGAATACTGGGCACTCTCTCTTTTTCTGTTCTTCTGCCTTTTCAGATTGTTTTTGGCACCTCAAAGTGCTTCATTTACGTCTTAAGTAAGCCAATCTTGGTTTAGACAAGCCTGAGCTAAACAGAATATGAGCTGGAATACCTCAGTTAGCAGTCTGTACCTGGTTAAGCATGGTTAGTTTGGGTTGTCCTCAGTCTGCTCCCAAGGTAGCCTTTAAAGACCACCCTCTGTCCCAAAGATCCTGAGCAGGAAAATGGTTAAACAAGCATACTCCTGGAAAGGATGCAGGAATCCTTAACCGTGACTGTGCTAAGGAAGCTGTGTTTCTGGAAGTCATCTGCTGCCCAAGAAAGCAGTTCACAAGAAAAATGATGGGCTAAAAAATGAGTGGAATGACACAGGGTTCTATTAGCTTGCAGGTAAAGATCAAGATAAAAGTCAATGGAGAGCATAAAGATCTAGATGATAAACATAGAGGGCGCAGACAATACCTCTGAAAGATTCTCTGTACTGCCAATGCATGTAATATTCCTGAGTTCAAAAAATATGCTAGGTACTGACCTGTGCCCATCAGATTAATTTCTCCCAGGGATATCTTGGGGTTAATACCTATAGAGATAGGAGATCATGTACATAACTGGACATAAGGAACTTTCAGTCTCCTTCAGTCTCCTTCTTTGTCTTTAAAATGGGCAGGATGGTCTGTGTGAAAATCCCTATACCAGATTTCAAAAAACTCTCTTAACTCACATTATCTAATATATGACAGCGTGATGCTTCCGTTTACCCTTTTTTGGACATAGTTAAAGGCATTTTTCATTCATTTGAATTGTACTCCAGAAATTTACCAGATCTTCAGAATTCAAATCACTGCTAAATTACTGAGATATTATCAAATCCAGGATGCTTTTTTTTTTCCCAGAAAAATTGTACGTTTATTAAGATAGAGTGCAACTTATAAAACATTAAATCATTGAGTAGATCAACTAATATGATAATTTCAACAATTCTGGAATACTTTCCTGGTCGTGATCACAAAACTGCCGCTGATTGCCACTGAAAAAATAAGTGCAAAAAAAAGTGGAGCTGTAGGGATCTAATCCCATGAAACACGGTCAATAGTATTCCATAATAAACTATCTTGGTCTCAGTACTCTTTTCTACTCTATTATACGCCTGGTAATTTCTTTCTTTTTCTCTGTGATTCTGAAATGCATTGACCCAACTGACCAAATCCACTCCAGCATAAGAGGCTGTAACTCCACTTCTTTCACTGAAGTTATATTTACCTATAACACAGTTACGCTTTGCTGGAGTATTTCCGGCCGGAAGGTGTAAAGGTTAGCCAAACTACTTCCAGTCCCGAGTTTCGGTCATCATACTTGGAGTCATATGCAGCATTTACACAAGGTAAATAATACAGTAAGAGTCAAAGAAAGTCAGGAAGACAAGAGGATGAAGAGCAGACTGTCACTGAAATAGGAATGATTTATTTAATAACACTGAAATAGCACACTTTAGCTTCACCAACTCATCAGTGTCAGCTCCCCTCATCTGTACATGGCACTGACAGCTTCTTAACATAACAATGAAATCCATGGGCCAAATTCTCCTCCGCTGTAAGTCTGCTGAAGTCGATGAAGGTTTGTCAGAATTAATTTAGTCTGACAATTATTCCCCATTACCTGGAGTAATTGTGGGGCTGCAGCACCTGGCTAATGAAAACCTAGTATAATATGGGTACTGTGGTGCACAGCTGACGGCATCAAAGTGACCCTTCCTGGAAATAACTGAGTCACAGTGTAGTCAGCACAGGCCCAGAACTGGAGGCGAAATTACTTCTGTGGAACTCTTCAGGTACCTTTACATAATGATCCAAAATGCTGTGGGTCAAGGACGTATTGCAGAGCTAGTGAGTCCTAGAGCACTAAGGAGCACAGTACAAAGATAGCCAAGTGCAGGAACTGGGTTCGTTCCAGACAGATTTATTAGATCCATTCCAGCGTTGGCCAGATAAGTTCATGCAGAACCGCAAAATCAGCTGCAATCCAGTGCTCCTCGTAGCTGGAGAACAATGCCAAGAAAACGGGGCTGGATCTATCCAGAGCTGACTTGGGTTCGTAGGGTTTTCTAGCTTATATACGAGCTAAAATATAGCTTACAAGTGTTCATTTTGCATATAGCTCTACGCCAAAATTGGCAACATCTGGCTCATAATTGTCCACAGATAACTGATTGAACTAGATATGATTCACACAAAATCATGTTTGAGAGACAGATTTCTTAAGATTTTTCATGAAAACAGTGAAATTCAAGAAGAAAACTAAAATATGATGTAAATTTACGTTTTGGATCCCCAATGTACAATGTATACATATTGCACGTGATTTGTAACATAGAAGTAGTAATTTCATATGTAACAATACTGGAATGTACCCCCAAGCACAAATTTAAATGAGTCCCACCCAACACCAGTAAATTGGAGTGCTGCGTTTTCCCAGCCCAGCTTCTTTTGTCTGCCGTCTAGAATCATGCTCAAATTCAGGTCACTCTCTATTTAATCCCCTTTATTTCCAACACTTTGTAGCTGTTCCTTTCTTCATACCTGCTCACTGTCGAACAATATTGCCCTATTGATGAATGCGTTTTGTTACCTAAAAACACTTTCATTTATGTTTTCAACAGCACTTATAAGTGTTGTCTGTCTAGTGAACGTTCCCTTTTTTAGGAAAAGTGTTTAGACACAGAAGCAGCTAAAAGCGGTGGTTAGCACCCTGGGAGATGACAGCTTTTCATAGGTACCCAGCAGTTTAGAAACAGCTGCTGTATTCTGTTTTATTAACTACAGGATTACTGGGGGCTAATGATGAGGGTGGGGTCATCTGTTTTCAGATCACATCTGCTTTCAGCTCTGCCACTAACTCTTTCTACTACCTTTGGCAGGTTACTTGTTTCTTGCTGTTATTTTCATCTCTCTGCAGGATGAGAATGATAATGTAATAGGTGTTTTGAAGATTAACTCAACACTACTTAAGGCCCCTTCAGATAGTCAAGTGAAAACATTAGTGTATAGAAAATCAAAGTATAATTATTATGAAAATGTACATTATTGTTTAGAGTAAAAGTGAATCGAAGACAGGATGATGAGATAATCAAACCACTGAAACTGAAGGATTTTGAGGCTTGATATTAAATAAGTAAAAAGCAGAACACTTAATTGAGCTTAGAGAGGATTTTCCTAGCAAGCAGTGTTCATTTCCTTTGTAATTTTTTTTCTGTTTGTATTACTATCTAAGAAAGATTTAAGATGCAACATGATAGGAAATAGAAAGATGTAAAATAGCATTCAAAATGCCTAATCCTGTATGTATAGACTCACAGTCCCAGTGAATACAGTATTAACAAGGTAAGTTTAGATTTAGGTCCCTGTTGTTTTATTATTGGCTATATTATCAGATAAAGGTCTAATGGAGACAGTATGAGTTTATTATAATTGCAAGACTTTCAAAGAATTATACAATAAGAAATTAATCAAAGGTTTGCCATATTTCTGTTTATAAGGGATCAAAGGTCTGAAGTAACTTGTGTTGCCATCGAGTCCCCATGCTGCTCCTAAGAAGCCAGTGTTACTTCTGTAACTAATGGTCTTTTTCAGAGAACATTTAGTACTTCGTGAAATGGACTATCCACAGCTCAATCCAGAAAAGGCTAAAGGGATGACATTTATAAAGCTCCGGTTGCCACAAATCAGATTTAACTATAACTGTACTACAAATGATGTAAAGTCAGACATAAATGAGATATAACACTAACAGAGTGGAAGTTATATTATCCTACATTTCATTTATTGAACTTTCTTTAATTTATCAGCTTGTTTGGATTATACAGTATCATGAACGCTCCAGTAGCAACCCTCCAGTTGGGATTTCTATTTATAGCATATCCTCTCTTCATTGGATGCCCCTCTACATTAGTTTCAATGAGGCAGTAATTAGGCCCTTAAAACAAAATTAAGATATCTTTAATAATTGAATTCAGACAGAAAGTCTACCCAGTATTCTTTCAAAAGGCAATCATTTTTATAATACTTTGGGGCTGTGAAAAAAAGATACATTTCTAAATGCTCCTTTTCATTTTTTTTCTCTTATTTTTCTTTTATTTTTATGTGTTTTGGGGCTATGCAGCCACCATCTCCACAAATTTCAGATTTCACACATACACATATTTAGCCATAAGGCAATTCTGAACTTTAAAAATCAAGCATACGGCTATTCCCTGTAGGATAGATTACTTTTGCATTCTAAATAAATTCTGTCATGATAGCCAGGGGAACTACTTAGCTGTACATGATGCTTAACTAGAGTTGGACCATAATTTTAAAGAAAAATAAGAAATATTCAAGAGCCTTAATCCTAAATGTACACGCCAGTGCAGCCCTACATGCAGATTTCATTGCTGTAGTTGATGTTATTAGGAACGTCAAAAGTAGTATTGCAGCAAAATATTTCTTCATCACCATCTATTGTCTGATATTATCTCGAAGACCAGCTAACAAAAGGACACACAGTAGCTTTCACTATGTAATGCATGCAATCTACACTAACTACCCTCATCATCAAAACCTAATTGTACAACCAATGCATGGGCTGTGGTGAAGAAAGTTGCACATAGATTGGTCAAGGTAAAAGGGACTGAGGATGATGAGAAAGATGTGACAGAGGTGTAGAAAGGAAAGCAATGAGTATATTAGCAGCTGCGTTACATAGCTGCATATTTCTTTGCTCTGACTTTGGGCTGTTTTTTCAGTGTGGAAACGTTACTCCAAAATTACCTTTTTTTAGAGTGTGAGAATCAGACAGATAGCAATTTTGAGTATGTCTTCAGGGAGCAAGTTGATTTGAGTGATGAAATTCATAAGCCTTGTAATTACAGTAATTATGAGACCATACCTTTACAGGTAAGAACTCATAAGTAAAAACATTAGCATGACCAAGAAGCTCGATAATTCATTCCAGGGCATGTGGTTACAGTGCAGTGCTTAGCATAACCTTCATGACTGCACTGGCACCTGGTCTTACCTTTGAAACATATATCCATCTTGTAAGCATACACCCCTCTGTGCTCTACTCTTTGCACGTAGCCTTTTTAAGATTATTTCATAGTATCTCTAGTACAGATGGTTACAGGTGCTCAAACCTTACCACTCATTTTAGACATCATTTGTCCCTGCAGCTTTTAAAAGAAGTATCCTGAAACACTGGAAAGTTCTGACTCTGATTTTATTCAGAGAAATGCGCATTGGAATAAGTATTCCCTCCACAAAGGGAGCTTTTTTGTCCTGCCTGTGCTTTACTCTAGCCCTGACCTGCTGGCTAATGGGTAAGGAAAGTTTAGTAGTATAAAGGAATGCCTCCTTCCTCATCAGTCTGTGCTCTTTTTTTGATTTATTTGCTGAGCACTTAAGTGCCAGGTATGTCTTCTGTGACTGTCATCTACAACCAACACCACAAACTTTTTGAATGGTATTTGGAGAACCTTGTTAGGAACAAAGCTTCTCATCAAGTAGACATGCTGAGACAGAGATTTTTTTTTTTTTTTTTTTTTAAGGGTCATTAGATTGGATATTGTTGATATTCTTCAAAGTTTGCGTCCATGAGCTATAACAATAAATGACATTCAGAAAACGAGGGTATCTTATGGAAACTGCAGATGATCCGTTTGATCACAGCAGTACATAACATTTCTCACAGGTGCATGGTGATCAAGTTTGTACAAATTTGAGCTTGTTCCATTTTTTATTTAGTTTCATATTGCTTGTTTGAATTTTATTCTCACTGGGGAATACCTGCACTGTTCATCATTTATATTTATGATGCTAATAAACTTATTTTATCGTTCAGTGATTTTCCTATTTCATTATTACAATATTGTTTGGAATTTGGAGCATCCTGGTCATACAAAATTACTTTTAGTCTCTGTCAATTTCAGCTGTGGCTGAACTTTTGTACGCATTTAAAATGTTACCAATGAGGAGTGAGAAAGAATACTTGCAATCCAATTAAACCACATGTTTTAAAAACATGGTGGGCAGAGGTTTAAGCAAGAGATGTTCTGGCTAGATACCAGGAAAAAAGTTTTCTTCATGAGGATGGTCAAGATGATTGTCTGAAGTGGTTTTCTCGTTTCCAGCCTTGGAGGTGTTCCAGAACCAAGTGAGAAAAGCCCTTAGCAACTTGGTGTGATCTCACAACACCCTGCTTAAGGCAGGAGGTACTACTAGAGACCTCCTGAGGTCCCTTCCCACATGAATCATGCTATGATTTGTTTTGCTTATCTGAAATAGCTGTCAACAGCACCAGCGCTCCATGCCATTGGTGAGGATTACAATTCTGAACAACTACCAGAATAGCCAGACATCTTAAGACTTTTGTCACAGAGCTCAGTTTTACTGTACAGATACATATTATGCAATTAAAATATAATTTCTCAAAATAGATTCAGTTCTCAATCAAATACAAAATCAGTGCATGTCTTACTAAAACCTGCCCTATGAGGCAAAACCAGCTGCATAATGTTTGCATTATCTCTTTCTTTGTATTTGTACTGATCTTGCATTAAGATATTCTTATTATAGGACTGCAAATGCTACTCTCCAGATAAGAATTTGTTTTTTAATATTGACATGAACTTAAGCATTTTCATCAAGGTGGCCTCTTTAAGTTGTTTTTTTGTTGTTTTTGTTTGTTTGTTTGTTTGTTTGTTGTAATAAAATAACTACCTAAAATGTTCCATCCTTTCTCATCTCTGGATATGATTTTTTTAAAGATTTTGGTAGAATACATTAAATATTATCCTGAATTACACTGTTGTGAAAACATGCTAATTTTTTTTTTCCATTTTGTCTGAACTCTGGAATCTTTGCTTTAATTTTTGTTGTGCTGGCCTCATTAACGAGAAGTGCCCTTAGTATATTAGAAAGACTGCTGAGGGATTAAAATATATATACACAGTTATTTCTTCATGAAGTTTTATGTTTATTATTTCTTTGGTATTATAAAAGGGGGATTTATCCAGGACTTTATCAACCCTCTCGCTAGTAAAGTGGCCCTCTAAAGAGCAACATTTAAATTAGGAATACTATCAGCATTTATACATATTGCACACAAAAGAATATGTTAAAATAATATTATTACATTTGCAAAGTCAAGTACTCAAAAGTCACAAAATACAGAATTAAGCTTCGACTTGTCCCCCTTACACATCAGTGTTTTAGTATAGTAATTAGTGTCTGAATTGTAGAGTACTTGCCTGCCTTTTTGGGGCACAGAATGGATGGTGTTCCTTTAATGAGCAACAATACATTTTTACTCTTATTCTCTAATATGTTGTTGCACACCTTATATTCAGTACTTTATTTAAACACCATTTGGAAGACTGAATTACTAATTACACTTCTGAGCATCTCATAAAGAAAGCATGGAGCTTCATCAGAGGAATATCCATGGTTCCTTTGTGAGCTGAGGCAGTACTCGGTATGACCATACACTGCTTTACAGAAGAGAACTGCAGTGCACAGGGGAAAATCAGAGATATCTGATAATTTAGAATGCCCAGGACATTTTTTTTTTTTCAGTGAACTTACTTGTGCCACAGACAGTTCCCACTGATTTTCTTTGTAAGCATAAGCTCTTAGATCTTCCACAAATTAAACACCAGTCTTCAGTCAAAAACCTACAAAAAAAGGAGAACACCGATAATGATTGTCTGTTTTAAATTTGGTTAAACTACTTGCTTCCTTGCATCAGAGACAAGATCCAACTCACCAGAGCGGTGTTTAACTGTTTTAACCATTAAAATATTATTTCTTTGTCAGCCACATCTTGAGTCACCAGCCAAATACGTTCTAACTTCCAGATCAAGTAAGAGGTTCTACAGAAAACATTTGCCCTTCTTACAAGCCATGAATCATCTACAAGCAGGTTCCCCAGAGGCATTTATGAGAGAAGAGTGCCTGTGAAAAATCACTGTATGATCATGTAACTCCAATACAAGAGTGCATTTATGAGTATGAGTCTAAGTTGCAGGTGAACAACTGGCCTGGAAAATTTCAGCCAGGAGACTCTTGAAGTTATCACCAGTTAAACATTCGTTAGCAGGAATTGTGTCTCAGTAACAGAAAGTTACTATCCATACCACTCACAGTAACCTTGTAGTTACCAAACATTGATGAAGCAAATAACCTAATACTCACTTCAGGATTACAATTACCAGAATACATGAACAAGGAGTATTACGCCTGGACTAGGGGAAATACAAGAAGAGTATTTGTATACATCAGAATACAGAGCTCAGACAGGACAGACTTGAAGAGATGTGTACCGGCACAGAAGAGCTGCAGGAACCTAGGGCAGAAAGCAGCCATTTTTCACAGATAAACGTAATCAAAATAAGAGATTGGCTTGGAACCTTCTCCACAGACACAAAGACAAAGATGTTAAGTAAATTAGAGAACTGTCCTGTGGCTGAATTGTAGCAGCTCCTTGGCACTCCAATCACCATGGCTGTGTAATGGGATCAGAAGAGTGGTGGTAGGACCTCAGCAGGTGGGGAACCTGAACCCCAGATCCAAAGAGAGCAATCCCGCTGTCCCTTTGGCAGATGGTTTGTCACCCCCAGCCTCACCAATTGCAATCTTCTCATGGCTTTCTAGCAAATGTAACCTGTAACACAAAATGCATAAAGACTTGAGAAGGAGGATCTAAAATAAGGAAATGCTTTTCTGGCACTGTTGTCTCTTTCACAAACCCACAACATCTGTGTGGGTGATCCTGGGTCCACTGGGAATCCCTCTTTCATTGCTGCCCTCCTTAAAGTGTTCAAAACAACTTCGTAAGAGAAGTCCTTTTCCTGGAAAAGGAACAGCACTTATAACTATTCCCTTTTAAAAGAAAAAAAAATACATATAAATAGGTAGGTAGGTAGGACATAGCTAGGTACATAGTTAGAGGAACTGATTTATTCTTTTTTTCCTTCTTTCTCAAATAAAATAAAAAGTTACCCAAACATTTGTTCTCCAAATTCATCAGACACCCTATTAAAAAAAAAAAAGAAAAAAGAAAAAAACTAGCAGTATTTGCTCTGCTTTAGTTTCACTTCTTCCTCCTCAATCCTCAGAAAAGAGCCTGTGATCATTGCACCCCACTCAGTTAATTTTTTTTAAGGGGAATACAACCTACACTGTACAACTGAGCAATCTGCTTGCTGAACACTGGCTGTATAGTCTTTCATGCTCACTTTATTCCCACCCAGCTTGCAACATGTACATTTTTAGAATACTTGCATAGATATATACAAGTCTGATGATGTTACAGCCATTTCTGCTCTCTGGCCAAAAATTCTAGTATCTAGACATGCCAGTATGGCAATAACACTAATCATTTCCTTCATCAGAAAAAGAAAATCTGAAAGACACAGGCAGGACACATTCCATGCAAATCAGAGAAGTAACACAGAGTGGTAACACTGAATAGTTAAAAACACAAGCACACTAGTCTGCAATAGCTACTTAAACGTACAATCAACACATTTCCTAGTACCAAGTGGATCAATCAGTTCAATTCTGTTCATTAAAAAAAAAAAAAAAAAAAAAAAAAAAAAAAAAAAAGCCTAAAAATAAATAAATAAGTAAAGTCCTTCACTAATCCTAGCAGGAGCACACCTCCATGCTAAACTGATGTACACTAATACCCTTCAGAGATACGCTTTTTTCCTACATCATTGTTGCATTCACCTAAAGGCATACCAAATAACAAGAATCCAGGATAGGTCTTTTTACTACCATAGAACAATAAGTTACAGTTAAAGTTGAGAAGGGTGGCAGCTGAGGATGAACACTTGCAAAGCTATGGCAATAGGTTAGCTCTCATGAGATTTTTGTAATCAGTGTGTCAACATTGTAAATCGTTGGTACATTTTTGTAACAAAAACATCATGCTACTTTTGCTGGTTAGCTGAGTTCCCCATCTTCGCATTGTCAACTCGGGTCTTAGACAGCAGACAAAGTGATTTTAATTTTGTGACATATTTAATACACAATCTGAGAGCATCACAGTACTCCTTCAAAAAAATCTAGGGACAAAAAAATTGAGACTGTTTTGCAAATGGCATTTATTACTATGCAGTTATAATATAACTCCAGCTAAAGCCTGCAGGAGTTGCATTAGCCAGCACAAGTATATGAACAGTCATTTTGCACTATTCTGAAATAACCTTTTCCCATACTCCTCCACAGCAGAGGTACATTTGCTCCTCTTAGCTAAAGACCAGTTCCTATTATGCTACCCAGATGGCATACTGGCATGGGCTAGTATTACTGCAGAAGGCTAATGCTCTTAACTAGACTGTCCTTGCTCATATTGCATCATGTTGATCCTTTGCTCCTGCGAAGGGCAAATCTGAAGTCATCATAGAGGTCATCCAAACCACACCTTTGCCTAACACACTCTCCTTCTCCTGGCCAGCTAAGTGTTGAACCATTTTCTTTTGGCAGAAGAGGACCTCTCAGGACCAATTTGGCAGTTCTCTGATATAGTGTGTCCGAGCACAGAGGGAGGACTTGAAATCGCAGGGCTTAAGGAATCAAGCGTGGCCTCAGTGCAAGATCAGAGGAACCAAGCACTCCCTAAGTGTAACCCCAACTCTGCAGTAAGACAAGACAAGACTTGTAGTAAAACTTTTGGATGTATTTTATGTACTAAAATGATTTGAGCACTCAGAAAACTTACTTAACAGGCGCTGCCTCTTGATAGTTCCATTATTCACCTCTTTTCTGTTTTTTGATAAATTTGTTGTAAATGAAAATAAAGTTTAAGTAACTGCCAACTTGTGGAGCTAGACAAAACGTAAGCAGATAAAGTGCAGAAGGAAAGAATAGCATACGCTGGATCTTTGTTACATTTTTCTGTCACCATTTGCATTGGAGAAAGCCTCGGACCAGACAATAATAATTAATGAAGTTGAGAGCAGGAAGGTTTATCTAGCGCAAGGTCAGCCAGATGGAGGATTGTGCAGTTACTGTCAACATCCTTTTCTCTGTAGGTCAGACCTCTGTCACTGGAGGAAGGGATATAAACAGAGATTTCAATTTTTACTAAGTTCATTTTCTGGCTATATTCACACTTTAGAGAGCCACTGAAATATTAAATCCACATTTCAGATGCTTATATTTTCTTCTTGTATAAATTCATGAAGCAAGCCACATGTTAAATGGTGCACTGTTTACATCATTTCCTAACATACAGTATGCAAAACCATTTTGTAAGTTCTGCTATGAAAAGGAAAGATTCAAAATCTTTGTCCACAGGGGGTAACTTAAATACTCTGCCATGATTCATGGCTAGAAAATTGGTACCCACTATACTAACAAACAAACTGCTGCCCAAATTAAGATACTTCCAAAGATACTAACTAGAAGTTACCTATTTCATTTCCTCCATCATTTGCTCTTTCTAGGCTGAGAACTTCCTCTAATATACAACACAAGGCAATGTGTTCGCCAGCAAAAGCATACTTTGAGTTTTTATTATAATTTAATCCATTATCAACTCGTTACCCAAGAATTATACGCATTTTAGAGAAACACATATTGGGCACACACATATCAAACTTGCAGCAGCACTACTGCTGAGCATGTAAGGACATGATACATTTTATAAAACAGCCACAGATTCCAACTCCAGGTAAAGCATTTGGGGGTTAAAACTGGCATCAGCAGTGATGCAAAATTACTCTTACACAAATCATCACAGCGATGGTTATCAGCTGCAGTGAAAAAGAACAAAACGCATTAAAACTTTAGAAAAACATGGATTTCATCTGCATGGGTAATGGAATATTTTCTGTTCATGAAGTAGCCTACTCTTTTCTCCTTCTGTTATTATGTTTTCTGTTCATTGGTGTTACTATATTATTTTCAGAAAATTGATCCTGCAGCTGAGAGATCTCTGGGAGTTTTGTTACCAAGAGTAGAAACAGTCAGAGCCCCTGCAAAGGTGCCTTGTGTTTATAGATTTGCTTGTGACTGTTCTGTCAGATTTTGTACTGTCCTCTTCATTAATTGCGTGTACTGCATTTGTTTGATTAAAAAAATATGCAAGCACAATTATAGGTACAAAGCTGTTGAAATACAAGTAATTTTGCGTGAAACATGGAATCGCTCAGATTAGATTCAGAGTAATCCTTTAAGTAATTTCGGAAGTTTTGGACACTTCCTGGTTATCACCAGGTAGCATGCAATGAAAGAAAGCTACACCTACTATTTTGAGGACTCCTTCAAAGCATTCATCTAATTTTTACAGTGCTGTCAATTCTGATGCTTTTCCCTCGCTACAATCAAATAAGGATTTTAGCTTTGGCCTTAGCTGAATATACAGATTTTGGATTCTAACTTTGAAGTGATTGAACCATTTTGTTCCAGATACTTCCATCTCATCTATGTATAAAATCTGTATACCAACTGTCTGTGGGCTATGAATATAGTGCATATTTTCCACTTATCTTAGTTGTATGTACTGCCCCATCATGTTTTTTTTCGTGCAGAGCAACGCAGCAATGCATTTGTGCATTCAGTCTCATGCACAGTATTCCTTACACCTGCCTTATTATTGAATACAAATAAAACAAACACTGCAGGATGGCTAGTATATATAAATACAAATAAATAAATGAATTCTGGGTGTTTGTCGTAAGAAGAATTGAAAACTTAGTGCAGAAGAGTAATAAGGGCTAAATTGAATATCAAAAGGTATTATTATTCCCGAGATTACTTCAACAGTGTTTTCAAAGTAAATACTAAATTTAAAAAAAAAAATTGAAAGGTGTACACTTAATTGCTAACTATTGCCAAGAAAAAGAAAATGACATTTGATGTATTACGGTCAGCACTGTATAAATTCTCTCTCAATTGGAGCTGATGACAAACTTCAATGTTCTTGCTGTTCTAAAAGGAAATACTTTATAAATGCAGGCTGTTAAAGTGAAGTTAGGACTGCAACCGGAATATACAAACTAAGAGTACATCAGACAAACTGTTACACTGAATTTACCTTTTATTCACCATACTTCTTTTATTTTTCCTGTTTACAAAGTATTGGACTAAATTTACAGTTTTTTAATGGGATCTGTCTGACTAATGATGTCAGAATGTTTCTTCATTCTGCCTCCTCTGTGCTTGCACAACCAATGCCTACTTGTGTGAACAAAAAGTGCATGCTGCACTCCTTTTTGTACCCTGCAAACAAAATGGTGGTGCACGGGCAGAGTTAGAGAGCAGGCATCCATTTGTCATTTTCAAAGAAATTTTAAAGACAGCCTCTTATATGCCTCAGCATATTTAAACAAATGCATGGGTCATCGTAGCAATTGCTGACATTATGTACTATATAAGCTAATATGAACACATTTCCAGTTACAAAAACGTTTCTGTAGATACAGATTGTAGAAGGAGCTCCTTAAAAGTCTCAGAAATTTCTCACAATGATGAATGTGTGTCTTGAGACCTCATTCAGAAACAGCTTTGATAAACAGTTTGATTGAATAATTTGTGCCTCTCCAAGAAGATTTAAAAAGTCAAACACACAAAAGTCATTATTTATTGCGATGCTAAAGCATTATATTATCCACAGATTTCTTAATAGCAGACCTACTGCAGTCAATCGAGACAACAGACTTAGGAGAGCCCTGGGCCCAATCCATCAAGGTGCCAACCACCTCATGCACCAAGAGCGCCACGGGCTCTAGCTGAAGCCAAAAGAAATGAAAATATTACTCTGCCAAACACCTGAGCAGTTTACTAGGTCTCATATTTAAGCAGACAGGCAGTTCAGTGAGAGTAATACAATATCAAGCATGACCATGCCGAATGATCCCTTAGTTAATGGTTCGTGTCAGTATGTACCACATAGGTCCAACGGGAAAATACTCACTAAGATCCTAAAGCCAAAAGAATTCCCTATCGGAGCCAGGGTTTGTATCCATAAGAAGTTAAAAGTAAGGTTGAAATTAAAACCTTTTTTAAATAAAAAAGCTTTCAATAAAAATCATGTAATTACTACCTGCAACTAACATGTGACTTTGATACGTAACAAAAAGTTCCAAGAAAACATTCAATTAATAACATATCCTTAACATCCTCTGCACTCAGCCACATGTGCCTTCAGAACTTGGATGTTCCAGTTTGGCCATATACCGACTAGGGCAGCTGACATTGACACCTGCAAATTAATGCATTGTTCTGCTTATGAGTAACTGGATCCAAATGAATACAGTACTCAGAGTTCTCACACATTGTAGTACCTTTCATTTTAAGACTGTATATTAATGGTGTAGAAAAATGTGAGTAACGAGGTAAAAGTATCACAGAAAGAATTAAACTGTGCGTATTTCAAATGTGTATAGCCATTCCCTTACTCATTATTTTCCTGAGTCAGTCAACAATTTTTGAAGCTTTCAAAAATTAGGCACAGTATTCCTCACTGGAATAGTTTATTATGGATAGAAATAAATGAAATGTGGTGAAAATGACATGTCTGCACCGATGTCTCATCTGCACACCACAGCTGGCAGGTCTGGAAGCATATTCTGGGTGCACTGCTACAGATCTCCAACTCCATTTCTCCAGAACAGTCATACTAAACAGAAAGATTTAAAAAATAATAATAAAAAAAAAAGACAGAAAAATAGGTCAGCATGATCATCTCAGGCTAGTGCCTCGTATTTTCCAGAAACTTTATGAGAAGATAGATTTTTGTGAAAGAGCAGCAAGAACATTCACGGATTTCTGTTCAGGCAGCTTCAGACATCCCAGAAACATCAGCAATCCTTTATTTGTAAAATCACAGTTAAAACAACAAGAAGAAACAGACACAGCCATTCATCAGTTGTAAGCAAATTAAGTTTAGAAACACTTAAGATCCCCTCGATTGCCCTAAAATAAGGAAGCTTTCTATAGAACTGAGGTGTCACGGAGAAGTCAGCCCATTCTACTGAACGAGAAGAATATTCTTTCCTAGTTTAAGACAAATAGCCCTCTGTCAATATTTAATGTATGTGCTCAGGATGATTTTTTTTATGATTAGTGTGGGATATATAACATAGACACTATTTCATTCAAAAAAGTTGATCAGGATGGGTGGTCTACCGCCAAAAGCACAGCAAGCACAGTGTCTCTACCATGTTGGCTGCCCTCAGACAGCCCTGTAGTACTTCTCACACAGAATCACAGAACTGCAGGAGTTGGAAGGGACCTCTAGAGATTATTGAGTCCAATCCCCCTGCAAAAGCAGGTTCCCCAGATGGGCATCCAGATGAGTCTTGAACATCTCCACCTTCTCCCCAGTGCACTAACAGGCATCTTCATTTCAATATTCCTCTTCTCCTCCTCATTCCTTTTCCCATGTTAGGGATGCCAGGGAGGACTGAACCACTGCTGTGTCCTTATTAGACACCACAAGACAGACTCTCAGTTTAGGCTGAAAATATGCAGCTTGTTTGGGGCATGGAGAGCAGCAGGATCACTGTGCGGCATGCAGAAATTCTTGTCTTGTGGGACTGTACCCTGACAGCGCCACGGGGACCACTCACTTGGTAAAAGGTAAACGTGTCCCCTGAGCACCTCCTGCACAAGGGCTACACAAACGACCAGCACTTTGCAGACCAGTCTCCCAATTTCTAAGGGTTTCTCAGCGCAGATGAGAACACTGCCGCAGGTAGGCTTGCATGCTTGCTGGTCAAGATGAACTGATGCTGTAAAATATAAAATCTGAAGTGAATGAGAGGAAGAAAAAGAGCTGCTGTCAGTTGTTTCAGTTGCTTTGGTACAGTCTGCTCTCCTTCCTCCCTAAGTCACGACCCTTACGTATGTCCACACACAGCTCTGCCAAACAGTTCTGCTGTTTTTAAGAGGACAGCACTGCTGAGGAAATGCACATTCTGAGCCATACAAAGAGTTAATCTTCCTCCCAAGAAGCCTTCAGAGGGCAGGAAGCCAGCAGCTAACCACCCCCAGAAACTCCCAGCCTGGAGGATCGTGCAGCAGCAACTTCAGGCCACCTTGGTCCAACGTATGGTGAAGGCTCTGACTGAAGTTTGCAGTCTGCCTAGTGACAAGGTGTCAAAATACCCATGCATAAGTACATGTACCTATGTGCTTACACATAAGAACTCCACACACGTGCATATCTGGGTATCAACGTGCAAACACTTCACACTGTTCCTTGCTCCCCAAATCACAAGGCAAGGGTGGACATCTTCGGCACCCCTCTTTGTTCGACAGGCACGGTGAAGGGACATCTCCCCACCACCCCACCAAGGGACACCCGGAGAAGCAGGACGCTCTCCCCTCACGTTAATACAAACACCCACCCCGAGGAGAACAGCCGGGCTCCGGGGCAGGGGCACAGCCCAACACCCCATCCCGCTGAGGTGTTCCCGCCGGCGGGAGGAGCGACTGCCATTGGCAGCGTTGCAGGGCGCAGCCCGCCTGTGTCAGCACAACTCGCGGGCGGAGGAGAGCGAGGCGAGCGCCGCGCGGGGCCGGCGGGAGGCGGCCGCGGGGACGGAACAGCAAATGCTATTCAGCCCGAGCAGTTTCAAGCCGCCCATGCTGGGGAATTACTGTAGTCTAGCTACGGCTCTGAGCGCTGGCGCTGGCTGTGTGTGCGTGCGCGCGCGCGTGTGTCTCTGTGTGTGTGTGTGTGTGTGTGTGTGTGTGTGTGAGTGCGTGTGCGTGCCCGGCTCACACACACACGTCGGGCGGAACGGAGGTACCGCTCCTCGGGAGGGGGCGGCGGGGGGCACCCAACTTTCCTGCGACCCCGCCGCAACTCGGCCCCCCGAGGGGCTCGGACAGTGTGCAAAAAACACACACACGCACCAGAAAATAAAAATAAAACACACGCACACACAGAAGAAAAAAAAAAAGAAAAAAAAAAAACGTATTCTTGGGCAGGCTGACAGCCGGGGTCAAGAAACAGCTGCTGGAGTTAATGTTTCTTCCTCCCACTCCGTCTGATGGCGGTGCCCTGCCAAGACGAAGTGGGAGACTGAGCGCGGCTCCTGCCCGACCGGGCTCCGGGGCGCCTGCCCGGCACACGCCGCCCGCCCGCGGCTGGGGCACAGGCCGAGCCGGCGCGGGGAGGCAGGAGAGGTCGCGGCCAATCGGAAGCGAAACGTGGGCCCCTCAACGGCCGTTCTCCCTCACGGGCTTCCGTGCCATGGTCTCGCAGCCGGCCCTGGGCTCAGGCCTTCCTAGGGAGGTGGACAAAGTTTGTCAGGGTGCATTGGGCCCGAGGGGGCTCTGAGGTGGGCAGCTGTGCAGGTTCTCAACAGGAGAGGAGCAGTTGGGTGTCAGAAGTGGATGTTTTCGTGCAGGCTCACATCTTGAATTTAGGAAATGGGCGATATCTGGCAGTTCCCACTGACTCAGCTGCTCGGGCCCTTTTGACCACACACTGGGAATGTAAGATCTCTACATCTGAGCATCCTTCTGGAGAAGTTGGGCAGTGTTGGGGAGTAGCAACGTTGCGTCACTCTGATTTGCCCCCTAAGGACGAGGCTACCTGCCCACATCTTGTGCCTGCCAGACCCATCCTGGTATCTACAGAGTTACACCCTAACACTTCATCATGGCATCACCACCCCTTACTGCCACATTTTACTGAGTTGTGACACAGCCTCATCATGCAAAGAGGTTGCATTGACTCTTATGTATCTTTAGAATATTTCTGGATTTGCCATTGCCACAGAGATGCTGTTTCATAAATAAAATAAATACAAGTGTGAGTACTATTGACATCCTGCAAACATGGCTTGCTGGAAGCTCATTAAAAGCAGAGCTGTCCAGTAAGCCACAGTGCCTCCTGGCAAGCTGGCCTATTTCATTTCTTCCGTAATTCCCTGTCCAGGATGGTGCACTATTCCAGCCTACTGCTTTATAGTGTTCTGTGAGCTCCGCTCCGGCTGCTGCTTTTTCTAGGCTGGTCCACTTTGCTCTTTCAGCTGTATTCTCCACACAGTTCCTTGCCCAACTGCACTGCTTGCTGCTAATTAATGCCTGATTTTTTGCTATCTAAAAAAGATAACACTTTGATTAGGCGCGCGTGCGCACACACACACACACACACTCATATACCAACATTAACTCTCCTCTTTCTGAAGACTAACTGGCATGAAATCCAGATGTTGAAAAATTCCCTTTGACTTTAGTGAGATCATGGTTTCACATGTGGCACCCAGAGCTATCTATGTGCCTCTAACACTTACCCATCAAACAGTAATTTCCATTCGCCATAATTCAGCCTCCTATTTAATCCCGTAATTCTGATGAAGAACGTGGACGTATTTTGTTATACTAACCATGGACTTCTTCTGAACCAAATCTTTGCTGTTGCAACCTATACAAAGCTGCATTACGTCTCTTTCTTCTTTTTTTTTTTCAAGCTTTTCTACAACCTCAGAAGAATTAGTATGTATGGTTTTCCTTTTTTAGAGACTTATTTCAAGCATTCACGTTGCAGTTCATGAGAATTAGCACCCTGTGTTTTCAGCCACCTTCTTTTTTCATGCAAGTATTTTCCAAACCTTAGCTGCTGTGTGTCCAAATCTTTATCAAGCATAAATAACACAGGGCTAGGGACAGTACCTGGAGTTCAGACAAAGAAGAGGTTGGTCTACGAACTCAAAGAAGCTCTAAACTATCATCTCCAAGGATCCAGAAGGTCATGAAAAGAAACATCAGCTTCAAAATGCTTAGTCTCACAGCGTGATGCTCTGGCATATAAAAATAAATAAATAAATAAAAATTTTAAAAAATGAGAATTTGCTTCTAGGTCAAATGGGAGCTGGAAAGAAAGAGTGGTTTTGGCCATAGTCTGTGGAGAGACAAGCTGTGACATGCATAGCTTTAATTCTGCATTTGGAGGAGCTGTTTGCAGTGGCTTTTTAGTAAGGCTGGAAGGCCTTTGTCCTACAGAAGCCTGCAGAGCAGTCTACGGTTGCGCAGCTCCATTTGCAGAGTCAGAATGGTATATTTGTGAAGAATTGGTGGACTGCATGTAGGCTGTCTGATATCTGAAGTTACACCTTTAGGAACTTGCATGGCATAACTGAAAAGTTATGGGGAAGGGGGGAGGGCACGGGACCCCTTTCTGCTCTTTATTTTTGTGCTTTTCTGCCCTAAAGGTTATTCATGACTAGAAATCACTTTAAGACAGTGTTTCCAAAAGATATATGATGTTGTTGATGCACTGGCAGGAGCCAGTGTTTTGGGCACTTCTGTCGCCACGAAGATGGCTCTATCCTTACTTGCTGTGCCATTGCTGATTTTTCTGCTTCTTGCAGAAAAAAGATTGAGAGCTCCCATTCCCTCATTTGATACATGAGGATGGTGAAACAGCCACTAAAAATGAGAGTTTACATGCTCACTACCAATGAAGGAAAACGTTTTATCAAACCAGATTATTTTAGATGAGAGAACACATGCCACAATAGAAAACTGAGATCAAGTAGTTCTCAAGTTACACAGAAAAACAGTGTTTTTCATGAGTAGCAAGAATATTCAAAACCATTATAGTCAAACAAACAAGTACAGAAGGAGATGGAAAACCTCATGTTCCAGATCATCATTAAATCTGAGAGAACAACTGAGATAAAGACAGATACCAGGCTGATTACTTGGATCTTTTCTGAGAATTCCTTAAACTTTTATTGGAAACGTCTGAGTCTAGCAGCTACTAATACAGAAGACCTGAAGAGAGGAGGAGACCTAATCCTTAAACAATACACCTGAGTTTGTTTTGAGCTAGGAAGAAAATGCAAATTAACAAGTTGTTCCAAACTGTGTAGTCACTTTCATCTGTTGGAAGATACCTACCAAGGAGACATACTCTTGCAATTGCATTTGTTGGTACTCATGACTTGTGTTTCTCAAACTGAGGGACTGGAATTTACCCACTTTACATCCACCAAAACATTTATTTTCACAGCAGGATCTTGTTTTACAAAGCCTTTATTTTGGTGGCTAAGAAGTTATTCATCTCTGTTTTGGGAAAGTGACGTTCTCACTTCCGCTGTGACACTGTTCAGCCTGATTCCCCTAGGACACAACACATGGTCAAGCCACTGCAGGGTAAGCTGGTGTGTGAATTTACAAGGCAGTATGCATGCATGCAAGGAGGGCTAGGCTGCCTTGAGTTACCTTGCTTTATCCTCATGCACACACAAGCAGTTACCATGGAGGAGGCAGCACATTTTAAATCCACCTCTCACCACTAAACTAGTGCTGCATGCTTAGTGCTCCCATATCATTCCACCAACACAACTTGCTCTCGTGTCCGTAGGAGATTTGTCTCCTCCTGGCTTTGGTTCTGTAGCTGGATCCAGAAGTTGAAATTTTGTCTGTTCTTTTGGGCTGAAATCAGTCCCCAGCATCGATTGGTACAGCAAAGAAGGCACAGCTGGCCAAATGGTGTGTTGTTCTTCCATTCTCCTGGGGCTAACCCCTCAGGAGAAGACAGCAAAATGTATATTCAGGTGCAACAGAGTAATTGTGCTGTCGGATTGCCTGGAGATAGCACCTCAAGGAACATTAAGTGCTTTGTACTTCCACCACATGTATTTCCCTCATGGTTTAAGCATCCCTCCTCATCCCCATCCTTCATTCTGCACCGCCCGCTGCATTGTGCTGGCACAGCTGTTTGCCTGGCTGTGGGTGGCACAGGGGTGGGACGAAGCAGCTGGAGGGGTGCGATGGCTGCTCCTGCAGCTCTGCCACTGCGAGTGCAGCCCTAGCCCAGGATCCCTGCAAGGTGCTTAAGGGGCAAGACCTCCCACGTTCAGGCCCTGTCCGAGCCATCCCCATATTGTTTTGAATGTTGGGTAGGTGATAGCTGCAGTATTTCAGATGGCATTGTATGGAAATTGATCGTAAATGTTGGCTTACTCCTGGCGACTGCAATGTATCAGTTTTCATTAGAAATGTAACATAAACTGGAAGTACTGAAAAAACAGCAACAGAAGCAATTATGCATGTGATCATCGCAGAGAGTCTGAAAATCATGCTTCAATAAAGCCTGAGTAGAGAGAAAGCAAATTCTTCCACATAAATATGATTTGCTTTTGCTAAGTGATGGCAATTATCAGTGGCATTAAAATATATTATTTTGATATTTTTCACATAATTTTGTGACAGTGAGATTTCTGCATTCTAAACAGCATCTTCTGCTAATCTTAAAAACACCACCATTTTCTAGCTAGTAGTGTTCTGCAAAAATCTCAGAAAATAGGAGCCTTTCTCACAGATTTTTAGAAAATTTCCTGCAAAAGCTTCCAAATCTAGACCCTATCATCTAAAGAAAATAAAAAGAAAGAAAGAAGAAATTAATTAATAAAAGTTCCTCTTAATATTTTATCCAGAGAAAGCACTTAAAGGGCTTTCAGAAGACAAAGATTTTCATGCAGCTGATGATTCAATGGAATCAAAATATGCTTTTTTCTTTCTTTCTTTCTTTACAAACATCTGGTGGAAAATGTGCTTTCACAAGATGCTGAAAGACTCTCCTATATCCCACCAAATTTTTCATAATAGCTTCTCTAAGGATCAGTGGAGCTTCAGTAACCAGGGAATTTTAATACTACTAAATAGCAGAAATGTACACATTTAAAATTATTTACTCAAAAATGGGCCTTATTTTAACAAACATTCCAAGAAGTACCCAGAGTTTGCCCAACTATTTTATATTTTTTTTTCAAAATACAACATTTGGCAATGACATTTGGTAAAATTGCACTATTTTAGTGATATCTCTGTGACCCCAGTAAAACGGGTGCTTCAGTCTTCCCCTTTGCCATTGTAATACGCAGCAGTTGAGCAAAAGGTACTTACTTAGCGGTGGATAAGAAGGGCCTCCAAAAAGCAATCTACGTGCCTATTTATCTTATCTAGGCCTCTGTCCTTCCTGACTGTGATCCAGACATTCCTCTGTATCTCAGTCTGGTCCCCTTGAACAAGTTTTTCCATGCAAAGGCTCCTGTCCAAGATACTTACCAAGTTTGCTTGATTTGCGTTAGTCAGCCCTTTCCTTTCCTGCTTTAAACCACCTGCAGATCAGCAGGAGAGGAGGAACATACATTCTTTAAAAATGTTACAATTTGTTAATTGTGATAGCATAGGCTTGCAACCTCAGTAATGTGGACATTATATCAGAAATCATGAAAATTTGTAACAAGAGTCCATGTGTTAGAAAAAACGTTCAGCTGAAAGGTGTGGAAGTAGAATAGCTATGGATATTCCTGATGGATTCATAGGAGAGTCAAGAAGGAGAATGCAGCCCTCTACTCAATATCTTAGAATTCGGTACAGCAAAAAGTGCGGGGATTAACAGGAAGCTCTGAAAGTCTCAGTGCGTGCTCTAAACTCCAAGTTAATTGGCATAGCAGGCACTTGTTCAAGTAATTTACATGACTAGAATATTAATATGTAAGTGTATAACTTGCTTAGAAAGGGTAGGGAGGGCAAAAGAGAGGTAGTGTTTTATTGCATTTCTGGATCATACAACGTTCTTGTTCTAAGACCCAGGGTGAGAAAGAAGAGAGATGGGTTATAAGCCTGTGGGTAAAAGTAGCAGGAAAAAATGAGGGCATTGTCACAGTGCAGGCCTTTGTATGCCACTGAACCATGAAGATTAAGTGAGTGAAGTTTTTGAAAGCTGATGAAATTCTTTGAAAGCACCAGGCTTGGTGAAATGCAGAAATTTAACTCCTCTGGACTTGTGGTAGGAAACCAGAAAAATAGGAGACAAGCAAATTCTAGAAATGTAATGTATTGGAAATAATTTTATACAGCTTGGGGGAAAGAAAAGAAAGAGAAGAAGTTAAGCAGTTGTGGATTTTTTTCAAGCCAACCAGCTGAAACTGGTTGAGAACATGAAGATGCGAGGCACGTTGGGTGAGACTGACCATTAAATGTCCTCCAGCCAGGAAAAAAAACCAAAAACAACAGATTTTAAGAATGAATTATTTAATAAATTCATGGAATTGGAAAGAATTTATAAGAAATAAGTCTGAGATATCCTATAGATCTGACAGTTCATTTTAAAAAATATTCTAACGGCAGAACCATAGACTCTTCCAGTGTGAAGTATATTAAGAATCAAATGTAGCTAAATCATGACTTCATATAATTATAAAATCGTTTGAGTTGGAAGGGACCTTTAAAGGTCATCTAATCCAACTCCCCTGCAATGAACAGGGGCGTCTACAGGTACATATATGTGTGTGTATATATATATAAAAATATAAAGACATGGAAGTGAATTAAAAGGACCAAAACAACAAAAGAAACAAAAAACAACAACAACAAAAAAAGACAGCTAATGAAGAACACAAAGTGTAGAAGGAATTCTAAAGATATTTTAGTGGGAAGGAAGAAAATCAAGGAGAATATTAGTCTGCTTATCAAAAGAGAGAAGATACTGGTACTAAAAAGGCCAACGCTTTTTTTATTTCCAGCTGAAAGACAACAACAAAGCCCACAGTTAAACAACACAAGTAGTTAATACCAAATATAGAGCTAAGAATTGAGACTACAATTGGCAGAGGATAAAATCATAGAAACCTTAACACCTTGAGATGCATCCAAATGATCTGCATCTCATGTGATTCAGGCTAAGTATTACATGGAGATCAAGCCATGGTAAGTAGCAGCATTACTGCTAGTTACTCCTGAAAGCCCATGATGAATGGCTGAGGTTCTGGACCGCTGATAAGACGGAAACCAGTGAGTGAGGCAAAAATCCCCGAAGTTCAGCCATCATAACTTCAGTCTTGGAAGTCTTGGATTCATTCAACTACTTAGGGGGCTCTAAAAGATAACAAAAGAGAAAAGTAGCAAACAACATGAATTTGTCAAGAACAAATCATGTCAAACAGATCTAATTTTCTTCCATGACTGAGTAATGGGCATCAAGAGTAGGAAGAGGCAGTAGATATCATGATATTTTGGTGAGTTTTCGTCACCGTGTCATATAATTCTCAAATGTAAACATGGCTACATGAAACTGCTGTTATGTGGGAAACAGCTTACAGAAAATGTACTTTGAGAGCATAGGTATTAGAGGTTCTTTATCAAATCAGGGATACAAATTGTATGGGCTTTCACAAGGGTCTTTTCTGGTCTAATGCTATGTAACAGTTTCAGTGATTACTCAGATGACAGAATAGAAAATGTTTTTGAATCTAAAGAGAACAGCAAATGTAGGGCAGCTGCAGTCATGTTCAAGGACAAGGTTATAATTCAAAATTTTGTTTAAAAAGTAGAAAAAATCTGAAAAACAAGAATAGCTGCAAAATTTCACTTACAGGCAGTAACACAGTTACAGAGTAAGGACAGATGTTGTACTGCAAGAAGAAATAAAGATGTACTAAAATGAAGTTTAGGAGGCTCGAAGTCCTCAGAC
Source organism: Pavo muticus (assembly GCA_016647715.1). Classification (NCBI taxonomy): domain Eukaryota; kingdom Metazoa; phylum Chordata; class Aves; order Galliformes; family Phasianidae; genus Pavo; species Pavo muticus. The sequence continues at coordinate 404,208 of JACDJE010000239.1, forward strand.
TGATACAGAAAGAGGCAGGCATCTTTAATGGATGTGTGTCTGGAAGGGTCTTCTGTAAGATGTGCAGAGTGCCCCTTTTGCTTTTTCCAGTGCTCCACCACTTGATGACTATGTAGAAGGAATAAAGAGAAGAGCAGTGAGAATGAGGCCTAGGAAATTCCATCTCTGAAGAAAGGGTAGAGGAAATGGTGTTGCATACTCTACACAGAAGAAGATAAACACAGTTAGAGACTTAAAATGCCTCAAAAGTAGCTGTTCAAGTATGGTAATCCATTCCTTTCCATGTTTGTCAGTAGATTAAAAAGGGGAAAGACTGTTTACGAGGGTGGATAGTGATAGGACAAGGGGGAATGGTTTTAAATTAAGACAGGAGAGGTTTAGGTTAGATACTAGGAGGAAGTTTTTCACTCAGAGGGTGGTAACGCACTGGAACAGGTTGCCCAAGGAGGCTGTGGATGCCCCATCCCTGGAGGCATTCAAGGCAAGGCTGGATGTGGCTCTGGGCAGCCTGGTCTGGTGATTGGTGACCCTGCCTGTGGCAGGGGGGTTGAAACTAGATGATCATTGTGGTCCTTTTCAACCCAGGCCATTCTATGATTGTATGATTAAACTCCCCAGTTAGGGAGGTATAGATTAGGTATTAAGAAAATATTTCTAGCAGTAAGGCCAGAGGAACACTGGGAGAGATAGCCTAGGATCACATCTTCACCACTGGACTTTTCCAAGATGAAATTGGACAGACCAGAAATATAGGATGCTATGTCTGGAATTGAATATTCATGGAGGCACTGCTTCAAAAGAAGATAGCCCATGTATTTCCTATGACTTGTGGAACTGAACTACTTTAAGGTACTGTGGGAGAGATGAAGGTAGGCAGGACAATTTATCTTCAGCTGCCTATTTTGTTGTTTTGTTTTGTTTTTTTTCTCTAGTTATTTTCCTTTGGGTTAAACTAATATAATCATAAAATGTTAGAGTAACCAGAGCAACATACAGGAGCTACTGCAAAGTGTTTCCTAATCCGTTACAGCCCAGTGAGTGATGCAAGTTAGAATTTAAGAAGTTATATGCTCATTTTTTCCCATACTGATTCTGAGGTTTTAATAAATTTACCTGAGCAAATGCAGCAGTTTTATTTAATCTGGTTATATTAGTCTCATATGAGTGCTGCAGATCTCTACAGCTCCTTCTCATTGACTGTGGTATATGTATTAATGAATAAAAAATTGATGAGCTTTAGGCCTTCTTCCTTGCTTCCTTTCCCCTCTCCCATCAATGACTCAAGCAATGAGCTAATAGAAACATTACTGAGAAACAGAAACCTTCAAGTAAGTAATTGCTAGTCTGCTGCAGAGGGTAGAAACATATGGATAGGCTGGAGAGCAGTATGAGATGCTGGGAAAAATACCCAGGTGCAGGAAATTCACTGAAGGACAAAAGCACGTTTGCTGTTACAAAATTTAATCTTTAATTTTCAGAGTTTGTCACACTTTACTGATGTTCAGTGAGAGTCGTTATTAAAACATATTTTGTCTCTGGTGTCCACAAACAAATCACATGTGTAGAACCATAAGCCACAAATATTTAGTCTGCTGTCTTTCTTGAATCAGGTAGTGGCTAAAGTTTGTAATCCTGCAAGATTTGCCTGTGAGGAGGGAAACGGATGTGGGAGCTGGCAACTCCAACATAATCCCGTTTATTTACCAAGTGTGTACACAAGACGAATGGAAAGAAAGATTGTTTCTTGACTTTTCCTCTGCACTGCTCTGCGAGTACCCCTGGCACCGTGCCCCAGGGTCCTTCCCCGTGCTTAGCTTCCCTACTTCTTCGCCCACTGCATTTGTAGACATAAAAGCGAAAACAAGAGATTTCTAATTCAGCCCAACCTCCATTGCCTCCTTTGCTTTAAGCATATAAGCTCCCGTTGGCAATGCAGTACAGCCTTACTGTGTACCTGTGTTCTTCACAGCGGCATCTGTTGCGTGGATTACCTGGCTGTGCAATGGACCTTAGCAGCTTCTTTACACTTACACTTCATGGAAGATGCCTCTCCAATTGACCATTAAGCTATGTTTAAATGAGCCAATAATGTCATGTGTTGCCCATATTTGGGTGTGTCTCAGAACTATTTGCAACAATTATAAAAAGTGTTGGGAGTTATGCGGGTTCAGGCAAATATACCTGCACTGTTCACCTTGGGCCCGATCCAAAGCTCGCTGAAGTTGGTGGAAGTATCTCTGGTGATGTCAGTGGGCTTTGGATCGGGACCAAGGCTTCTCCAGCCTTTACTCAGATCTTACTCTGGCAATTCTCCCATTGAAGTCAATGAGATTATTCACTGGGATAATAGAGCTCACTGTCAGGAAGATTTTAATGATATTCAACCTACATTTTCCATGTCTTCATATCACCCCATTACTCCTAGTTATATCTCATTATCTTCTTTTTTTTTTCTCTGGGACCCAGCCCTAACCTTCTTAGTCAAACAAAACTCACACTGGCTTCGATTAAGGAAGCAAGAGCTCACTGTGATCTTTGCTGTTTGGAGGCTACTGTTGCAGCCCCCCATTATGTCATCATATAGGCAATCCAAGCACGGTATTTTTGCTTGTAAAGACTGCAGTATTGAGCTTATGGCAGTACTGAAGAGCAGAGAAAAATGAAAAGATTTGTCAGTATAATTTCAAGACATACAATAGTATGAATTTTTAAATAACGTTTGATCTTATAAAAATATTTTATCATCTATCAGGCGTACATCCTCACAGCTATATAAAAATTTGTATTAAAATTATTGTAAGTAATTTCTTTGATGAAGAACTCAACATCTGTGGTTTAGAATAGCTTTATAATTTTCTGTGCACAAGACGAATAACATGACACTCCTTTCTCAATAATCATTTATTATGTAATTTGAGCTTTTTGGATGGTTGGACTGCACCGTGTCCTAAATTACCAGAAGTTAAATACTTCTTATGTATATTAAAAATGGTTATTTTCTACATAGTTTTCTCTAAATTTGTATTAAGAGATTGCATTTTGTTTAGAATTAAGACAGGATATATCTCCAGTGATCTCCATGCAAACAATTTTTGTCACACTTATTCTGCTAGCTTAAAAAGTTAAGCTCAGGGATTTGGTCTCTGATGCTCCAGAGAAAAGTATAGAAAAGTCCCTTCTCCCCTATCCAGTCTCTAATTAAAAGAGCACTATGATGGGACACTCCCAAGGCAAGCTGATTAGTGTGGTACTTATGGCTAAAGGACTAAAACCTGAGTGCATCAATACACAGCAGCACTGAGCCCCACATCTCATTGGTTGTTGTACCATTGCCAGTTTGAAACGTTCTTGGAACAAGAGCCCTCTTTTTGTCTGCCTTCATACAGAAATGAGTGCTCTGCGATAGGGATTTTATAGTAACACAGTCATGCTAATGATAACACTGATAATAAATAAAATTAGGAATACTAATGGAAAGAAAGAGTGTATGGACATTATGTAGTACATCACAAATATATTCCCAACCCTGCTACAGTGTGCTTCCCTACTCTGCTCTGGAGAAACAGAATCAGTTCCTCTGGCATAGATATGTGGGACTCCCTTGCAAAGACATGATTTTGCAAGTTAGAGTTTAACTACATCCAAGTAGCCCTGGCAAATAACTTTTTTTCTCTAAATCTTAGATTTTGCAGGTTTTCTATCGCATACTAGTAATTAATCTTTGTAGATTTATGTGTGTGTTTCCTTTGCTATTATTTATATTCATTTCTCAGCAAATGCCCAGAGATCACATTTATCAGGATGAAAAATGTGAAACTATAGCATGCTCTGTGCCCATCATTACTGTCCCTATTTGCCCTTCCCACTCCACTGTGACCCAGGTGTATGGCAAATGGGGGTTCAGCTCTCAGGTGACCATTCAGACCCATTTCTTTAGCAGGATAAAAGAAAACACTCCATCGCTTTTGCAGTTATGCATTTCTCCATGAATGTTCTCCTCAAATTGAGTATTTTCAGGAGGCATTTACTCATCAACTGAGAATGTCACTTCCTTTTTCCAGCCCATCTCTCTTTTTCAGACATGAGGTAGCACAGAAGACAAAGAGGTAAAATAGTGCTAAAGAATGGCTTGAAGAGTGATGCATCTTCATTATCTGTTTTAGTTCAAATTGGTTTGCTCTTGAAGTGCATCTACTAATTATCCTAAGTTACCGTTCTTTTGTTTGTATTGTGAAGCATGCAGATTGGACTCCTTTTGGACTTAGCTAACCCAGGTTGGATCTCAGGAAAAATTTATTCTCAGAAACTATGTGATCAGACATTAGAACAGGCTGTGCAGGGAGGTGGTGGAGTCACTGTCCCTGGAGGTGTTCAAGAAGAAGGTAGATGTGGCACTAAGGGACATGATCTAGTGGGCATGGTGGGGATGGGTTGACAGTTGGACTAGATGATCTTAGAGGTCTTTTCCAACCTTAGCGATTCCATAATTTTGTGAAAAGACATAAACTAGGAGCCCACCCAACTTGTTTCAATAGACCAGTAAGCTTGTGGGATCAGACTTGAGTTAGTATTATGTGAAATCCCCTCAAAATATCATGTGGACATTGGATCATCAGCAACATGACAAACATAGTTGCTCTGTATATCCTTCCCTGCAGTGCACTAATGCAGATGTATCCTTGGCTGCCCATTCAAAGAGGTAAGTCTTGTAGTGTACCTTCTACCATGTTTCTCCCACCCAGTTTCCTGGCATTTAACTTGGTCCTTCCCTGAGCAATGGTGCAGCTCTTTCAGTAACGTGCATTAGATGGAAAGTTGACAGATGAGGAGAAAATCTCATCCTGGAAGCCCAGGCACTATCTTAGATTGTATGCACAACTGCCTGGCAAGGGAACAGGGATGAAGCTCACCTCTGCAGCCTGAATATCTTTTATGAGAATGGCAACCCCAGGTTGTTCAGAAACAAAATCAGCTTTGATTAGATTAGCATTTATTTATAACAAGTGAAATTTGTCATGCTAATCTATAATCTGTGTATATGTTTCTGTTTTTGTGTGGGTTTTCTTGTTTATTTTTGTAGCTACGCTCTTCTGTGTCATATATTAAAAAATGCCCTGTTAAATTCAGACATGTTTGAAAAGCATCTGATTTTGTAATCAGCATGATGTGAGTACTATTTTTATCTGATATCATATGGGTTTCACACAAAGGTGGATGTTGGACTGTCAACATCTCTCATTTCCATTAACCTTCTTTCCCTCATTAATGACTGACCCACAGCACTAAGAGCCACCCATGAATTCAAGCAAATAAAGCAATCCCCTTTTCTAGGCCCAGCACTTTTTGCTGTGTTGAGCCCTCACAGAGTAAGCAGTGACATGTCTGCTGGAAAATACAGTTCTACAGACAGCAGCTTTTTACTGCATTTCCTTGCTTTCAGCCACTGTCACCCTAATACAATAACCTAATCCATGAATACTAAAATCCATGCAAATTCCCAGTCCTGAAAAATTAGCAAAAATGTATATAAAAACACAATGATAATAGAACACAAATGATAAGCATGTATATTTAGCATAACAGATCCCGGTTTCATTATCTCTTACATATTCTTCCCAATTCAGACCAGTTTTGTAAATTTCAACTGTGAGGTTTATCTGATTAAACAGAAAAGCTATGGCAAAAAACAATGCCCAAAAATGTTTGTAATGTAATATGAAAATGGTGTTTGGGATCTTAATACGCTGTAATTGACCACACAGAATTTTTCTGTGAAAAGATAATTTGGCATTAGAATAGTGCAGTGCTTAAATAATATAATTTTGATAATGACAGTAAAATACAATTTCAGTAATGCAAGTGAATCATAAACTTGAACAATATTTCTCATTCAAATGAAGTTTGTAATATGTCTGAATGCTATAACTATTGTACATTTAAAAAAAACTCTGTTGTGAACTGTTATTAAATATTACTATACTTCAAATATACAGCAAAAACTGGTGAAATTACAACACAAACATAGAAAAAACATATTACATTTATTTGGGAAATGAATAATCCTGTGGGAGCAAGTCTAACGTCTTTCTCTAGACAGTTTTATTATAGACTTTTTAAAGGGCTGAACTTTGGGAACCCTTCACTCATAGTTAGCTGAAAACTGAAATTGTGATCGTTTTGACCCTCTGAAGATAAACATTAATTCCTGTGGATACTCATGGTTCCCATTTCTTGTTTCACTATTCATGGTTCTGAGGCAAAGGGAGCTAATCTGTTGTGGATCTGATCAGAGAGAATTTTTTCTCACATTGAAAGGCATTCTTTATTGTGGCGTTCACCCTATGGCTTTTTCACAGCTGCTTTTGCAAGAAGTAGCATTGCACTGACAGTGAGTTACCAGAAAGGGTACATGGACTGGTTGGAATGAGACAGACAACCCACATCACTTCTGTAAGCAAGTTCTGTGAGTTTTTTAATCTTTAACATTCCTGCCTTTTCTTTCCTCAGAGCTGCTTCCTGCCCCTTGCTCAGGAGAGCTGTGTGAGCAGAGCAGGTTCTGCCATCTGCCATCTGGGTATGCAACGTGCACCTTGATGCTTGCAGCTCACTGTGCTTTCCTCCTCACTGTTGGCACATGGAGACTTTGCACCCACTGCAGGGTAAACCCAGGTGAGGAGTAGGTAGAACACTACTTGCCTTGTGCCCCTTTTATGTGTGTGCATGTCTGCACTGGTTGCCTACATGGTCATCCAGTTGGAAGCAATTCCATCCATTGTCTATGGCTGCAGCTGCCAGATACCACACTGAACACTCTCTTACATTTTGTCTAACATATGTTTGAAGTTCTCTTTTATACATAGTTTGTTGCAAAAGTAATGCTTCCTATTTATTCCCATGGAAACTACAATGGCTACAAAGGGCACAATTACACCATTTGATAGAGCAAATTTTCAGCTACAAAACACTGTTTTTCAACAGTCACCACCATTAGCTGTCGGTTTCAACCACCGATGTACAAGAGCCTACATGCTGCACTTATAACAATCTGACCCAGTGGAGGTGTCCCACTACCACTGTCACCCCTGCTGGAACACACCAGCCACTGCCTGACTGTGCTCACATCCACTGGTTGGTCTCCTTAAACATTCAGCAAGCACCAATGAATTCAGTAGGTGCCATTTTTTCCTTGCGGAGAAATTCAGTGACACACCTTTGCTTCAAAAGCACTTCCATGTCAGACACCATTTTGTCAGACTGCCCCTCTGCTGCCATCTGTCACGTGGCAACAACATGTAATGGGAATGTTCACCCTCTACTGCCATTCCACCAACATCTGCCTCTGATGTTGTAGGCCGACATCATAAAATGGGAGGCATTACTTTTGGAGCAACCCATATAATATCAGATAAAAATAGTACTCACATCATATTCTCTTATGTATATAATGTTCCCTTATGCTGCTACATTTCATTTGCAAAGATAGGGTTTATATACTGTAAATTTTACTTCTTAACCAAAAATACATTATCCTGGAAGCAAATTGAGTGAAGTGTTCTCAATGTGCCTGTAATTTCTTTGCAATTGTGTGAGGTGTGAAATTCACTTGACTGTTCTTAGTGAAGGATCTGAAGGGTGGGAGATAAAAAAGTTGTTTTACTCCTGCCAAGCAAGCACAGAGAAGTATAGATTATGTATGTCATTTCTGGAAAGAAGATGGAGGAGCTGTGCTTCCAAAAGACATCCTTAAGCTCAAAGAAAAATGAAAGGACCTAGGACAAATATTTCCTTTCTTTCTTTTTTTTTTTTCTTCATCATACATATTGTAGTAAAGAGAAAGAGATATTAAAGGTTCATTACACTATAAGTCAAATGGTTGAATGAGCAAAGTTTTAAGTGGTAAAATATGCAGAATGCACCTGGTCCAAACTTCTTGTAACAAAGGGTATCTATCACTCATGATAGAAATGATTTACAACCCTTTTTTTTGTGGTGAATAAAATGCCTTTTTGATTTTTTTTTTAAGCAGATCTAACATAATTTTTCCTCTTTATTTGAAAATGGTGATCCACTCATAAAAGTGGACATTAAATTTAATGATATGAAATTTACTCTTAAATCAAATGGAGGACTTGCAAGAAAATACCTGAGTGGGTGAAGGTGATTTGGTATTTTGCCTTCTCAGTCATTACCTTAGCATGGCACTAGGAGGCAATCTGCTATTAGAGGTGTCATCCCTCAAACATCAAAGTCCTTGAATATTGAGGTCTTTCAGCACCAAATGACATTGCTCATGAGAAGTTTTAGTAATTTCTTTCATGTCAAATTCTAGTCTGCATCATTACCATCTCCTTAGTGTCTTCCATACGTTTCAGAACATTGTACGTTGGTGATTGAGAGCAGCTTGCTGTGACTCTGACCACAAGTTTGGCCAATTGTGACATCTGCCAGTGTACCAAACTTACAAACATGGTTAAGTGAAGGAATACTTAGACTATAGGTCTTGGCAGGGCCAAAGCCCAGCTGTCAGCGTTAATACGATGTATGCATTTCCAGATATTCCCAGATCAGCTGAGATAACCTTACCATGGAAACTTCACGGACCTCCGTAGTGTGCATCTCCAGTGTAGAAAGCATCTAAAACTGGGTTAGTGCTGAAAATGAATAGTATGGATTCAGGTACCAGTCGGGCAGCTAGGGAGAGCTCTTAATGGCAACGAAAGCAGAGCATAATTCAAATGACAGTAAGAATTACATGGACATTCTCAAATGGAACATCAAAACACATAATTTTAAATTTCTTTGTCTTAGTTTGCATGTTTTTTGCTTTCAAACTTTTTCTGGAAATGCACTGATTAATACGAATAATAATTGTGCCTCTAGATGTTACAGTAACATAAAAGTCACAGGAAAACCAACGGGAAAGTTAGTATTTCTTTTTTCACAACAGGGCCCAAAGTATTCTGTACTACATCTAAGGCTGTGGCCATGCTGAAAAATGAGGTTGAATAAATACTCCATAGCTTTTAAACCTGCTCTGCGAACTGAATTTGCAGGTATTCTTTCCAAAGGATAGCATAACTAAATGTTCTGCAAGACTGCATCAACATGTGTGCGGGGAGCAGCTGAGGTCCCTGGGCAAGAGTGGCATCATCTCTTCCTATCCGTTGAGTGCTTGACTTTGCCACATTAATAATTTCATTTTTATAATGAATACAACAGTTCTTCTGTTCTTCGGAAGCAAACGTACATTTCTACGTTTTGTAATTCTGTAAATAATGTATTTAGATGATTTAGAAAGATTTGCTGCCTATCACAGCGGGACTCCAAGTTAGAGCGAGGAACACGCTTTTAAAAACGTTCTCCCCGAGTGTTTACCAAGACAGAAAGCTGAATTTGGTTTGGCTCTCTTCATGCTCCTTTTGTTTACTTTTTGTGAATATTTTAACTAATAGGTTTGCTGTTGGGATTGTTTGTAGAAACAGCACATTTTAAGCAAATATTTCAAAAATGTCATGGAAAATATATTTTAGGCCTGAAATGGAAATGTTTCCACTAGGAATAGGAATCTAATTATAAGATTTACTGTAATGTATGCTTTTTTTGTGCAATCATCAAATTAGAAAACACGTCTAGGCATACATAGTTTTACACTTACTAACTATGACCTGCTGGGTTAAATAGCAACAACAGAAAGGGCGTTGAAGATCACCCGTGTGAAGCTCAAGAATTCCAGGTACTAAGTAATTTCAACAATATAATTTAAATCCGTTGACATTTTCATTCCTTTAGATACTGCCCTTTGCATAAGCCAATCTTAAAGCCTGTGTTTCAGTGTTAGGATGTGGCGTGATTTTGTTAGATGGATCAAAGCATGCAGGAAAAGAGATACTGCTGCTTAAAAAAAATAAGGAGAATCCTGAACTGTGATCACAGTGTTTGTAACAGAGAAAAAAATGTAATAACTTCCATTTTCAAGTCTGTTTACGTGCAATTCTTTGTCTTTGCAAATTCTCTTGTGGGTTTGAAATCTTACAAAGAATTTTGCCTTGCTTTTTAAAACCTCTCCCTTCACCTTTTAGAAAAGAAAGAATAATCGTGTTTGTATGTCTCTCTAATATAAACATAATTAACATCAGTGGCATATGGAATTAATGCTGCCTGTAAGGAAAGAGCTTCACAATTAAATCATAGATTTGCTGTTGTGCAGTTTGAAGACGTGAGCTTTGCTCACTAAACAATGGGTTTATATGCCATATTCCATAGATTCTCATTACATGTCTTGTGTCAGCAAAATTATATTAGGCAATCTCACTACTTGCATCAGCTCATATTAATATTATTTGTAAGACAAAATGGCTCTTAACGTTGTGCCTCTACTCATTATCAGAAATCATTTTGCTCCAGAAATGTTAATAATGAAGTTTACATATGATAACATTACTATTTGTTTTAATAATTTCTAATAAAAACAACTACTGTTTTAGTGACTCATTTTATTTTCTTTTGTTTCCTGGCAAGTACTGCATGTCTTTTTAAGGAATACAAAAATAAGTTGGCTACAGCTCAGCTCAGAAGCTGACTCCTTGAGCTGTGCTTAGTGGAGGCTGCCACTGAAACCAGTGACCTGGACAGGACATACAGGACGGGGTACGTTTCCAGCCTCCCAGCTCTGCTCTCCTGCACCGAAACACCATAAAGCAGCATTAATTGAGACTTAAAATATAATGGAAATCTGTTAATCATGATATAAAAGAGAGCCAGGAAAAAAGAGAAAGACTGGAAAAAAGAGGCGGAATACAGTCAACCCCACGGGTGACCTGCCATGTCAACATCAGCTCAGGAAATGGCAGCTGCTTTGGTGCACGGCACCACCCTAGGAATGCATTGCCTAGGAGGATGTTAAGCAGTAAGTTCAGACTGCGCCTTGGCAAAATTAAAAATACTCCCATTTCTAGTTCAAGAACAAATTTTCTGTCCGTGCATAACCAAAGCTCTCAGCGAGTACAGCGCACGTGTACTGCCACGGCACCCCACGCTGCATTAACACCTGAAACGCTGGAGCCTATTCACTATAAGGGAATCATAGAAAATGTAGTTGGGCTGGTATATTTTGGGAAATACAGTAAGTTGGGAAACACAGTAGCGGTTTAATTAAAGAAAATTTTCAACCTCGGTATAAAAGTGCATTTTTAATTACCTTACCGAGGATATTTTAACTAAAATTTGAGTCCCAGACTTCTGTAAATTATTTTTGGCCAACATAACATACTTGTTATGAAGTTCAGATTTTAACATGAATGTGAAATCTTTTTCTTTCAGCATTTATCTTTCTTTCAGTGCTCTTTTTTGGCTAGTCTTTGGTTTATATTTCCACCTAAAATGGACAAATTCTACAGTCATTTAAATCCATCCAACCCCATCGACCTCAACCATATTCTAGTCCTGATTTACAGCCTCATTAGGATTTTAATGATGTAAATGAAAGCAGAATTTGATCCTAAATCTTCACTCTAAATTAAAGAGTGCATTCACCTCTCAGTGCGGGACGTGGGAGTATGTGCTTCAGAGCATACGCAGCTGAAACTTGGCAGGCAAGGTCTCAGCTAGAGGGTGGGTTTTTTTTTAATGTCGGGCTCGCTCCTCTGCTCCGATAAGCAGGCGCACATTCCCATGTATCTTGTAAAATCTCTAACAGTTCTACGCATGCATGTACAAGCGTAGTGCTGCTTTTACAAGATATAAAACAATTCTTACTCACATATCTTTCTGATGAGAGAATGAAGTAATCAGCCTAAATATATTTGCCTCTACTTCAGTAGCAAGGCTCCAGAAAGAACAAGCAGTTGCCAGCCACTGGTTCTTCCTGGAGTACCTGCAGCACAGCCATAGGTCCTCCTGCATTGCAGGTCCCAAAAACCTCCAGGTAGAAGGGTGAAGAACGAGAAAGGGCCGTTTTAGTTTTCTGGTAATGTGGAAACTCTAACCTTAAAACAGATCCCAATCTCACAGAAGTCAGGAGAAAAATTCTTATTAACTTCAGTGCCCTGAATTTCTTCCTGAAAAAGAAAATACCATGTACTACATTCAGTCTCTTCTCTAAATTTAAGCCAGAAAACTCTACTGCTTTCAACACACCACATATTAAACAGTAACTGTGAAGGACTTGGTATTTATATTGCCCGAACCTCGTTGTATTAAAATGCGTGTTATAGCACGAGCACAATAAGCAACACGTTTACCTGACCCTTATGCTCTCTGTAGCTTGTATGCATATGTGACTCCTAATAGGGACCCACATTACCTGAAATAATTTTTCTCTGACCCTCGAAACTGCAGCTGCTGCAGAGGAAGACAGTTGCCAGAACTCGCTCCAGAAGAGCCACCTTCATACAGTCTTCCCATCAACATTTTAGAAGAGCAGAATGCCTGGAATTAATTCAACTGTTGCTATCCTCATGCCAACAAACTCTAAACAGTGCCACATACATTGTATAACATTAGCAGAGAAGGATGGTGGGGCCAGTCATGCCAGCACCATGTCTTAGGTGTGCTTGGCCAGGGACCACTGCGCTGCCAAGCTCACTAGCACAGAATCAGGCTGCATGCTGCATAGGCAGCTTTTTACAGAGCCACAGAATCATGGAGTCACTGACGTTGGAAAAGACCCTTATGATCACCGAGTCCAACCATTAGCCTGACGCTGCCACATCCACTTGTACACAGAAGGGAGCAGTCAGGGGTTTCTTTCTCCTATTACCTTTGGGCTGTTTGGTTTTGAGTTTATTTCAAAGTACACTGAAGGTTGATTACTCCTAGTGAAAGGTGAAGTGCTGCAGAGTCAAGAAGCAGAAGAATTTTAAAAGATCTTACATAACTCCGGTGATATTTTTAAGCCTACTAATTGGCAGGTGTTTCTCACAAATCAGGAGGTGACTTTCTGAAAATACATTTGCCCCTTGAGCCAAGCACGGTTCATTTCATCACTTTTATCACCAACAGGATTCAACAACTGTAACAATGAAGAAGGAAGAAAGAAGCCGGCAAGAGGAAGCATTCATCCCCAAAACAAGGTGAAGCAGCGATCAGAGCAGAGCAGGAAGAGAAGCTCACCAGGGCCATGGCCACAAGCCTTAATCCTGGACAAGTCCCCCATCAGCCATCCCACCACCCCCTGCTGCTCTCCTGGGGCATTTGCAGGGTCCAGCTGGCAGTGCCAAGTGGTCTTTAAGGTTCCCCAAAGGAACGTGGCTTGCCAGTTGAGAAGGCAGTTTGCAAAAAGAGCAGGAAAAAAATGTTTGATAGCAGTGCTATCAGTAACTGGCTTATATGCGCTTTCTCTTTTTCGCTTGATGCAGCTACCCTCAGCACCCAGCAGGGAGAAACACTCGGATCATGCTGCATGCTGCATGCTTGCAGCTAGGAGGGAAGGATCTGATGCTGCACACCTCACCTTGAGGCTGGCAGACGGGACATTTTGCTATAAACACATTCACATTAACTCGCAGAAACCCGTCTTTGTGGGGTTTTTCTAGTTATCTTCCTTCTGCTGATGCAAAGGGAGAGTGAAATTACAGGTGCCAGTTTACAGCACAGAATGCTGATAAACAACTTGCCATTTTGCAGTGGCTGGTCACATCTGGAGCCTTTTGGGATGCAAAAGTACTGGAGGATTATTGCAAAACTTAAAGACACTTATGTTACCATAACTTTTGTTTTTAACCTAAATTTGAAGATTTATTTTCTTTCTTTTGGATTATTTTCCCAGTTATGCTATACTTGCAAAGGTAACCGGCTAAGTCAGCAGCAAAGCAGAGAGCAGTCCTATAACTCTCATCAGAAAACTTTTCTGATTTGACCTTAGACTGAGTCGGGCTGGTACAAAACCATGGATCGGTGGATCGCCTTGCATTAATTTCAGCGTGTTTTAAAACTGCAGCCCCCGACTCCGTTATCGTGGAACATCCAGCACCATTACACAGTGCTGAAAGAAAAAGTGCAATGGATTTGAATTTCTCACAGTCCTTTTGTAGCACAGACAGATGCACGGAGACAGACAGATGGACGCGGAGCACACAGCACGGCTGTGGCAGTGCGATTCCCTCGCTCTCGTGTTTTGTTATTTTTATAGCTGTTCCCGCACAGGCTACAGTGACACAACAGTCAGTGTGATCCAGTGCATTACCGCAGTCTTTCACCATTGTGAAGCCCCAGCTACTCTCTCTCGTGAATCCCTGCCGAAATCCAAGAGGCTGTGAGGGTCTGATATTTGTTTATAACATTATTAGTCATTTCTATTTGTTAACATGTACAGGGAAACACAAAGGGAAGGTTTGATTCTTCGTGTTTCTGGTACACAGCAGCACTTTGAAACCCTGGCAGAATTTCCATCAGGTCACTGTAGTAATAATTATGCATGTATGCAGTTAATGTTCCCTGACTGCTTCTGATCCTCTACGTCTGCTCCCGCTCCACGCTCTCCTGTTGGGATCACACGCTCTGCGCACCGTGCTGCAGGCTGGTCGCAGCCCAGTCCGCCAGCCCTGCTCCTGCACACAGCTCCCAGCCCATGCGAGGTAAAAAACTAGACCTTAATTCACGCTTCTATTTTTCCCCCCTAATGTTTCATGTGTTTCTGTTGCATTAGAAATCTCTGAAATGTCTGATGTATTTTCTGCGATTATCCACAATTTCCTGTTATGTAAGGTATCTCTCAGGAGACCTGATACTCAAGAACAAGTTGCACTGGGAATTACAGCTGAGATCTGGCCCAGCCTGGTTTCCTTGCTCACTGAGCACTGCTGGTGTGCAGAGCACTGTATTTTTCCTATACTGTTTAGTGTGTTTATATAAAATATTCACTCTGAAACTGAGAATGCTCCAAATTTATCCTCTTGTGGCACACGTGATCTTCCATGAGAATCCAGTTAAATTTAGGTTTTTTTTGCTTCAGAGAAGATATTGTCAAGTCTGGTCTGGCTTTCTTCCCCCTTCCATTTGAAGGTCAGTGATCATTTAGGACAGTTTTCTATTGTGCATTTCAAATGTGAAGGCAGTGCTTTTTGTAGGATATGGGCTGTAATTTATCAGTGATTCTCTGTTCTTTACCCAAAGTGGTGCTTCACCACACAGTTTAACCGGGCTTCCTGCTTGGTGGTGGTGACGCCAGTAACTGTGTGCCAAACAACCTTCCATCCTGTGGCAACGCAAGGCGCACTGCTTGGATCACAGTGAGAAGAACTAGGTTGCCCAGTACTAGTTGTGTTAAGAGGAACCTGATAGTCCTTCCCCTGCACTGTCCCTGCCAGCTGCTGGTGACACCTTTGGTGTCTGTCTGAGGAGGAACAGTGTGGGGACGCAGCACTAAAGCTGGGCACACGACTCCAAGCTCCTCACCTTGCTGCCTCCCCTGACTGAGATATCATTGTCCTTCTCTCAAGCACCCACTGCAGCATCTCTACCTCTGCTTCACAGTGTCCCTGACTTCCAGTGTTTTCCTCTTAGTGTCCTCTTAGAGCAGCTGCTTGCAGAGTCTGTTCTGCTCCTAGTTTCATCCTGAGCTTCTCCAGCACAAAACCACTTTGCACAAAGAGTATATGGGTGTGTTTCTAAATGTAAATGTTTAGAAATATCAGAATATATAGGATTTTTGCCATTGTTTCCTGCACCTAAAGTTGCCCTTTTTGCCCTTCTTGACATTTTCTATGCACAAAACATCATGAGACATTCTCACAGTCCCGTGGCTCAGCACAGATATACCTATGGCCTTAAAATTCTGCCAATAAAATATTTTAAGAGATATTTAAACCTTTAAATGTGTCAAGTATACTCAGATTTTATTAACTGAGCTGCTTAATAACATACAGATTTCCTCTGTCAGCTTGTCCCTACCAGTCTGCACACCACAGGGTTCCAGCTGCACTCCTTGTCTGCATCCCTGCATCCCTGCACCCACAGGGGAGCCCAAAACCCAATGCTCCTGACTGAGGCACACATACCCCATGCAAACAGAACAAAAATAAGAAGTAGCTGTCTTGCTGCATTGTTAATGGAATCAGTTGTTCATTTTGTTGTGCTCAGCCAGCTGATGTGACACAAGTACACGCTCTGCCCCATCTCCCTCCTGTACTACACAAGGTTTGTTGATTCACTCCCACAGGAAATACTGAGTTTGCTCTAAGCAGGGACCCAGCAGTCCCCTCACAACACGCAGTGCCCCTGGGAGCATCACCTGCAGAACTCTTGGGCTCTCTACATCAGAAATCACCAGTGAATTTTAACCCACAATTTTACTCTTGTTTTCAGGTTGGAATTCTGTAACCTAGCTTAAAATACAGTGGTCAAGTACCTTGAAAGGAAATGTGACATCACATTTGTGGATGGAATTAAAAAAAAAATTAAAATAAAATGTTGCTGTTCAACTGAGATGCATTATGGGTTAGTCCTGTGCAGGAACAGCTGCACCCTGATGGATGATTTCCTATCGCCATTTACTTGAGCTGCTCCAGGTCTGGATGCCTACCTGCTGCACTTGACCCTCAAGTCTTTCCTGACAGTTGTCTGCAGTACTTCTGCTGTGTTGGTAAATGGTATAATGAATATTGTTAAAAGGAGAGAGATACAGGGGTTAATGAGGTGTTGGCTTATCTCCTCTGCCTTGTGGTCTGCTAAGTGCACAAAATACCTTCATGCCAACTTCAGTGCATTTGGGAGTCCTCATCAGAAAGAATCTCAACTTGGGCACAGAAGGCTTATGGTGAAAAGGGCATCCCTCTGAAAAGATGTGGTTTCAAAGAATTCACTATTACTGCGACAATTCCTGCCAGGAAGAAAGAACAAAAATTTCCTGTGGCTTTCCATCTCCATCCCACAGGGAGGCTGGGACCAGGCAGCAAGGCAGCTGGAATCCGGAAATCTAGGGGCTCTGATCTCCCTGTACAGAGGTCCCCCCCCCGGTTCTCCTGGCTGTCTGAGACAGCACGCTGAGCTACCCACCCATAAGGTGAAGCCCTGATCTGTGGGGTTGTGTTCCTCTAGTCTGGGCTTTTTTCCTTGAATATGGAGAACAGTTCTGCACACCAAGGAGATGGTTGGTCTGTCTTCCCCACGGTATGTAGAGAGAAAGCAGCTGGAGCTGTATTACTGGAAGGTTCAGATCCTACGCAATATACATGCTGAGAGCATTTACTGGGGTGGCAGGGAGAACCCAAACAGAAAGATGTGAGGCTTCTGCAGCACTGTGGAACTTCAGGCAGGAGATGTCCGCCAAGATGTTGAGCTGGTGAGTTTGTGGCTGCTACCAGTTTCAGGTCACTGCATTTTGCTTCGTATCCAGCTTCAGCCAGGCCCCTCTCCTCATGCATCCCATACAGAATCTTACCCACAGATTCTTTGTCAAATTTTGAAGAATTAAAATCTGGTGCAATTAGTATTGATGCTGTCATAGCTTAGGCAGGATGAAGGCTTCTTTGTGCTAAGCTCTTTCAGGCAATGAAAGTCTCCAAACCATAAAGTTGATGAGGCCGTAGTGGAAATACAACAGGTAAAGCTGAAAAAAAGGCAAAGAAAGCTGCAACAACAGATTTGTCTACACAGGAAAGCTGAGAGTCGATCTCTATGGCATGAAGGGGACAAGGGAAGGTGGCTCTGCTTGGCCTCCCAGAGCACTAACTGTTATTACAGTCACTATCAAAGTCAGAGGAAATTGCATCCACTTTACTGTTGAAACGTACAAAATGCACAAAGCTTTCCTAGCATCCATAAACAGCGAAATATATGAGAAAATAGAGGACACAAGGCTTGCTGTTGTTCTTCAGTCTCAACTTGTATTGCTTTCAGTGGCCATTTAACCTCGATAAAGACAGAAGGATCCAGGCCCAATGTTTTTAATTACAAGTGGCATTTCCAAGCCTTTTGTGGTCTGCACCTCATCCAAAAAAGTGACTTCATTTTGGACTCTGGCAGTACGGATGCTCTGTGTAAGAGGCAGACTGCAAACTAGTTTCCATCCTGCTTTAATAATAGGTTCACAATCCAGAAAGGAACTTTAAACACTTTTATTTTTTAATATTCAGGCTTAAAGCTTTCCTTCTGCAAAGGGGTATATAACCTAGCAATAAAAAAGTGCTTTTGAAAGTTGACTTAAAAGGTCTTAGGAAAGCAGTGGGTTGTTAGATTTAGGCCCTCAGTGTTTACAAAACGTTAACAGTTGAACAGAGATGAACAAACTGGTAGCTTGCATGAGCAAATCTGCCCCAACCAGCTGACAAACTCAACCTCTCTTCCACAGGCAAAATGTACAGGATGTCCCAGTGCAGGAACGCTTCTAGCAGCACTTCCTGCAAAGTGAACCAAGGGATCTGGATGGATGCTGCTGGGAAAAGGTTTATGCTTGCCCTTCCGCACCTGCAGAACTAGCCCTCTCAGCAACAAGAGAAAAGGCATGCAGAACAAATGGGGAGAGAGAGACGTAAAGAAAGAACTGAGGCGAGCACTAAGATCTGTTTTCTACATGGCAGAGAGCCAGAGGAAATATTATTCTACTGGGTGGATAAGGGCTTGTCTTCTGCTGAGGTGTAACCAAGGCCCACTGAGACTCCTGTGAGCTTTCAAGGAATTGGCAGAGGCCAGGGGAATCCACATGGAAAAAACACAAACAGTTTTTCTCCAAACTAGATGTAAAAGTCTTGATGGATGAGCTGTTTTCCATTTCCACTGAGAACTTTATGAACCCAGGATTTTCACTGATCAGAGTTCGACTGTACTTCAGCTATGATATTTTTTTAACCGATTCCATCCCAACCACCCTGTTATGCCACTCATTCTGCACCCAGTCATTCTGCATTGAATCCCAGGAGTCTGCAGTGCGTACTCAATGGAGTGCTGTGTACAGGCCTGAGGCCCCCTGTACAAAAAGGATGTGGAGCCATTAGAGTGGGTCCAGAGGAAGTCCATGAAGATCATCAGAGAGCTGGAGCACCTCTCCTGTGAAACAAGATTGAGGGAGCTGGGCTTGTTCAGCCTGAAGAAGAAAAGGCTTTAGGGAGAACTCATTGAGGCCTTCCAGTATTTAAAGGGAGCATATAAACAGGAGGGAGACCAACTTTTTACATGGTCTGGTAGCGATAGAACAGGGGCAATGGCTTTAAACTAAAAGAGGGGATATTTTGGTTAGATGTAGGGAAGAAATTCTTTACTCAGAGAGTGCTGAGGCCCTGGCACAGCTGCCCAGAGAAGCTGTGGGTGCCCCATCCTTGGAGATGCTCAAGGCCAGATTGGATGGGGACCTGGGCAGCCTCAGCTGGGAGGAGGGGCAGCCTGCCCACAGCAGAGAGCTTGGAACTGGATGGGCTTTAAGGTCCCTTCCAACCTAAGACATTCTATGATTCTATGATTCTATGACATCCTCCCTCCCTCAGGAAGCTCTTACAGGACTCAGCCACAGCATCCCCAGCTCTCTGGTGCAGTCACTGCCATTTGTATTTACCTCCTTACACCTTCTAAGTGTTTTACCTCACTAGCCACCCAGGGCTGCCTTTCAGCCAGCCAATTTATATTTTGTAGATATATACAAGCGTATGTATATGTATTAAGTACATAAATTCCATTACATCAGCATCTGGACATTTTGGTGCCCTGAACGCAGTCAGGCTGTACTGGCCTGCTCACACTCACAGGCCAAAGCCAGCTCCAGGCCTGGCCCAAGCTGAGTGCAATGCAGCCAGGCTTCTTCTGCCCTGCGGTGCTGTTCTTGCTTGTACCTCGTCCCACGTGATGCTGCTCTAGTCGCAGCTGATCTGGAATAATTTTTCAATAAGACTTCATGAGGCAGTATCAAGTGCTTCCCTGAAATTCAAATATATGACATCTACTGCTCTCCCATCATCTGCTAATTTTTTAATTCCATCAAAAATGCAATCAGGTTTGTCTGGCGAGGCTTATTCTTTATAAACCCCATGATTCAATTTACCTGCCAGTGAAGGATGAAGGACTGAGTCAACCTTTGCAAGCTTAATCAAACTCATCCAAACCTCTGTATTCAACAGACTGATCTGGAAGTTTTGCAGGAAGGAGCTTGCTCTCAGCATTTGCCTCACTTTGTGGTTTCTAATGGGATGGAAATACTGGAAGAAAAGGCTTTGGCACTACATTTTAGTACTACTTCACTGCTGGAGAATAGGGAAAAACACAGAAAATGTGTTTCTTTTAAAGTAGACTGACTGCTTTAGACTGAAAAGAAGGGTTCTGGAAGGTTAAAAAGTTGCTAGGTAATAGTTTAGGTCCAACTTTACTCTTAACTACCTGTCTCCACTCCTCTGGCTGAACTTGCCAGGGAACAAAAGCCCAGACAAATAAAAACAGTGGCTAGTTTGGGTAGGATAGAAGCACAGCATCAGATGAACTTTGAGACCACACTCAGTTTAATTCTTCCCATTTCGGAAAAAAACACTTCAAATCTTCTTTTCTGAAGAGTTATCATTTCATTTTCCTAGACAACAGCTTTGAGAAACCTTAACCTTTCACTTGCCTTTCACCTTTGTTTGCATTTGTCTTATGGGTTTTGTTGTTGTTGTTGTTTTATATATATATGTGTATATTCCTGTTTATTTTCATCTGTTTGGATTTGACTGGGCTCTCTTTCTTACGTGTAGTGCTTGTGCTGCTCAGAGGAGGAGATTTGTGGGTCTTTCAGTAAACTTGGACACTAAAGCCAGGATACAAGAAAGATTATTTCTATAGACAAAACACTGATGAATACAACAATGGGACAGAAACCTAAACTGAACCAGAAAGAGGAATAAAGGAAATGAATACACCGTATATGGTAGGAGTTACCCTGAGAATGAATCAGGTGCACTTCTATGGGGAAAAAAAACAACAAAGAAAACCAGGCTCATTGATTAAATTGTTAAGTATCTCTTCTTTAAACACTGGCTAAATCATGATACTGCACAGCTGCTTGGCACCTTAACTTGCCACTACATCTGTCCAAGGGGCAAAGTGCCGTGTTTGATCCACCATGGTTTATGACTGCTCCTTCCCCACTCGGTGCTGTGTGTGATGAGACAGTCTCTTATTTGTGATCAATTCTTCAATGCCTTGGAGAGCTTTTGTATCTGCACCCAGACACGTAGACAGTCCTTCTTTGGAAAAACTGGGAAGTAATTGTATAATCATTTCTATGGTGACAAAGAGCGAGAACATAACTTCAAGTCGTTTAGAATAATAATGTGCCTAAGCAAGTGCATATTTTAAAATGTGTTGCTTGTGTACAAAAAGGTCCTAGGCAACTTCTGGCAGTCAGGAGAGACAGTCTACCATAAACGTCCTCACAGCAGGCAGCTACTCAGTCTGAAAATTAATTTCAAGAAACATGACTGACCACTGAGCAGTTTTTTTTTGCAGCAGCTTTTTGCTGAATCTTTTGTGGTAAACAATGCTGTTAGCTGCGGACACAGTGACTGGACTTCAAAATTAACAGCCAGGCCTATAGGCAAGAACAGAAACACTGCATGGCCCACAGCGCGCTGGAGCATCCTTTGTCAGGAGGAAAGCTTGCCCCTGAATGCCCACACCACATCCAGCAACAAGGCACAAACGGGCAGTGAGTACATGCAACACCAACTGTATTTATCTGCCTGCTTCTAAAAACTGAACTCCTGAAATATTTCAGACAAAAGGCACTTGAAAAATGACCTCCCTCAAAAGATGTGGATAGTTTGTAAGCAGTGAGCAAATGCTTTTGCTAACTTAAGTATGAATGTAAGACTTGCTTGGGAAATATATTTTTCTGAATTCAGGTTCAAGTTGCAAGACACGAGCAAAGATAAATATTCAGGGAATGATGCATCAGATTATTCTTAAAAGGATAGAAGAGACTGGACTGAATCCTGCCTTCTTTGAGTATCACAGAATGACTTTTCTCAGAAATCTTAACGTAGAAATAATATCAAGAAAGATATAAATATATTTAGAAGACTTAGTGAATCGTAAGAAATGTGTTGACTATTCCTATGTGTTTTGCTTTGTCCTGGCCATTTTTAACTCAAATCTCAACATATCTGGTTTCAAACACATACTTAATCAGTGAACATACAGCATATTTTAAACTCAAGCTTTTCATTATCTAAGATATCTTCTGCGTTTCAGATAGTTTGGACAATGCCACTAAACTCATCAGATTCCCCTTGCACTTCTCATAAACTAACACAATACTGTTGAGTTAGGCTTCATCCTCCTGCAGAGAAATATCCAAATTCTTCCAAAAGACTGTTTACATTGACATCAGAGAGGATGGAAAACAAATTACGACATTTGTATTTGTATTAGGAGCCAGATACTGCCGTAATCGTGGAAGTCAGTGGCAACGCTCCTATTGGATGCTAGTACTTACAAACTGAAATAGTTTATCAGTCCCCTACTGTTTTGACTTCCATCTGTCCAAGTATTTATTGAATGAGAAAGAGATTGCTGGGTAATAGCTGCTGGAGAGAGATGTGTGGCAGATTCACTGAAAGGGTTAAGGAAAAGGTTCTCTTCAAAGTTTCCCTCATGTCTTTCCAAACCTTAGTGTGTTATCTCCTTAATTCTTAGCAGTAGTGCCTTGTTCTACACCACGGTCCTTTCAGGTTCCATGACTGCAAAACAGAGTTGTTACACGTGAATTTAAAATGCTGTTTCCCTGGACATTACAGGCACCTGTGGAGGGGAAAGGGGACTCATAAAAATAGTGGAAGAAAGTGAAAAAAAATGATTTCTTAAAATTGATTTTAAAAATCAGTGTGCAGGGAAGAAGATAAATATAATCTAAAAAAGGCTCTCCTTCTGGTTGTGTATTTCTTAGCTAGATTAATTTTTCATTGCCATTAACATTAAAGTTACCTTTCATACTGGCAGCTTTTTAAAAAAGGAATATTTTTGTCAGTATCGAATACATTCAAACAGCAGTGTCAAATCCAGAACAATCTGCATGAGCAGCCACCGACTGAGGACGGAAAATGGAGTATTTGGAAAACACTATCAAGTGCCTACTCCTGCTTCAACTTCAGGCAATGAGAAATCAGGGCCAAACTCTGCAAGGAACTGCAGTCTCACACAGATGGGAACTGGGAGGAAGCTTGCACATGGGAATGAAAGGACTCCCTGGTTCCTTGGTATTCAGGACAATTACACATATTTTTCTAGTGAAACATGTTCTTCCCCTTTCACATGTGACATTTTTTTCTACTGTAAGGTGGAGACACTCAGGGTTGCAAGAAATTTCAGTATATCACACAGAGGGTTTCTAAAATCTGAGTCTTCTCAAGGGATAAAATAAAGAAGCACTTAAGAACCATCAATAAATGTTTCACCCATATGGCACGAGCTTGTAGAAATCAACAAGATGGAAAAGACTCAGTATCGGGGTAACTAAAAATGGCATTAGGAGAACCAGCTACGCAAGGAAATTAAAACAGTCTCTTTCAGAAATCATTCTGGATAGGGCAGACATGCCAGCCTCAGGACTGCTACAAGGGTTTTCTACCGGGCAAAGAGAGTAATAAGAAACTAAAAAACTTTTGGCATTTCAACTTTATTGAAAAAAGGTACAAAGGAACCACCTCTGGATATTGTAAAACTCACAAATAAATTCTTTACAGCTGCACAAGGGAAGATAACAATGAGAGCCCAATATTTCATTCCTAGCACAGTAAAAAATCCTATTATAGCCAATGCTGTTATGGGTGCACCAGCTGTATTCTGGGAATTCTATATAACTTCTGTCTGTTTCTGAACCAAAACCCCTGAGGCCAGCTTGTGAGATTAAAAAGTCCTCCTCTTTCATATACATGCCCCTCCACACCTCCGTTCGTTACCAACGTCTGGAATTAAGTTGTCTTAATCAGACACGATGCCCTTCCAGGCCAGGAAGGATCTCCTCAAGAGCTCTATTCCTACCCCACACTCTTCTATATTATTCACGGTCTTATAAAAAATGCACCTCTTTATCTCTTACTAAAACCTACAGCATGGGATACTGTAGGCAGACACTGATGCTGTCTGAATTTCAGGGTAATGTAAGCTCTGGAGGGAGCTGGGAGGGCAGGGTGTCCAGCCCTATCGGAAGAAAAGGCTAGTTTGTTTTTTTTTTTTTTTGTATATATTTTTGTGTGTGTGTATATATATATGTATATAGTTTTCTTCTTCTTCTTCTCTTTTTTTTTTTTTTTTGAGAGAGAGGAGAATTTAAAAAAAAAATAGGAAAATAATAAAAAAAAACGGGGAAACTGAAGACATTAAACCACCTCCACTTCTCAAGCCTGCTTTTGAATCAGTAGAGGACACTTGCTCCCACAAGTGAGGTAAACATCATGAAGATGAGCTGTAAATTTTGACCTTGGGTATAAAAAAATAACAACAAGAAAAAGTATTTTAAATAACACAATTCACCTTAAATTTCAGGCTTCTTAGCCATATATCCTAGGAAGCCGAGATACTACCCTGTCAGCCAGACCATCAAATGTGGAGACCTCAACAGGTGAAACAGATTGCAGGAGTCACGGCTCCTAATGAAACCCCCAGGGCATCGCTGTTCCCTTGTTCAGGACTTCACTTGTGACCTTCCCAGTACCAGCTGCTCAGACACGACTTGATTCTCCTCAGACCCACAGTGCGGTCCTTCATTGCGCAGAAGGACACCTGGGGGATTTGGGCACAAGAATTTATCTGCCCACATGAACAAATCTCACAAGAATCAGCGGAGTTCCTTCAGTCCAGCGCCCTAAATACCCCCACCACAGAAGGGCAGAGAAGTAAACAGCAAAAGGGTTTATTCAAATGTGCTATTTATATCCAGAAAAGAAGAAAAGGAAAACCTTTTGGAGCTCTCTGTTCAGTCCAGTCCCATGACTTCTGTCATGTCCAAACAGGCTCTCAGATCCCTTTGCGTCCAGAGAACAAAAAGAGTTAACTTAATGCTTGCCTCAGACCTATCAGTCCCCGGTGACCCCGGTTTGGGACTGTCCTCTCTCATTCATCACACTGGATTTCTAGCAGATGGCTTAAATGATGAAGTATATGAGCAAATGTCCTTTAATCTACAAAAATGTAACAAGTTAAACTTTGCCAATTAGCTTCACATTCTTGCTCAGCTTGCTTGAAAGTGAAGCCAGAATGGACCTAGAGGCGAATAGCAGCGGAAGGTTTGTTACTCAGACATCGTCTGAGACGTGTCATTAAATGATGGAAGTTAGCGTCACCTTTAAAGACATTCTTGCTGTACAGACAGCATAGGTGCAGATATACAACACATTTTCAAAACCGTGCTACTATTTATTTCTAACAAAGTTCAATCACTTGTGCTTAATTGTTTTCTTTAAGCACTTACTGTTTTTCCTCTCTGAGAGGCCAAAGTGATCATTTCCATACCGCCCCTTGGCATGGTGATGGCACAACATTTCATAAGCCTGCAGGTTCATTTAATATTTGTTTCTTAGCTGAATAAGTAATTGCAGATACATCAATGAATAGGATCTTTCCATCTTGAATATTCATATGTTACTGTTCCCAGTGAAGTCAATAAACAGGATTTTGAAAAATGAGGCTCTACTATTGCTTTGTAGTTCCTGGATTTCTACAAAGATGACTTTGGGACAGGGACCCTGGAGAAGAAAATGATGAAGCAGAAGTGCACAGGGGAAGAGAAGAGAAAGGAGATGGAAAGTTTGTTCTTTCCATTAATATTAAACTGTCAATTTCCCAGCTGCAGCCTCATGAAAGGAGACTTCTTGGTGATTACCTACTAATTCAAACCTTACAAACCCACCTCAGAACACACAAAGACAAGGTAAAAAAGGATTTTTTTATTGCAGTTTAATGAAATATGATCCACAGCAGAGCTTGAAGAATTCACTAAGCTTTTGAACACATATGCAGACTGGTATCAATTTCTTTTTTTATTTCTTCCTTACCAGATGAACAATATATAACGAACAATGTTGTGTGTGTGTGTGTGTCTGTGTGTCTGTGCGTGTAAACATGAGCAGCTTTTATAAATGGAAATGCCAAAGAATATAAGAATAGTCTGGTTTCTATAAAAGGCTCTGTCTCACAAAACAATCTGCTACACAAAACCAAAACAAACCTCTAAAACGATTTTCATGTGTTAACATTACAGAGCACAGTTGCCTTTTACCTGTTTACCTATTCAAAATATTCAACTGAAGATGAACCTAAAGTGCACATTATCCTCACAAGCCCTCTGTACTTTTATCACAGAAGATATTTAGAGTTAGATGGTTTCCCCTTCCAAGCTAGTGCATCCTCAGTGCTCTGACATTGTCCATACCCCATTATAACCCTGCTTTACCATTCTGTACCTGGAGACCAGAATGAATAGGTGGTAATTTGGTTTCTCTGGGGTAATTATGCTTGTAAAACATAGTTGTAACAGGGTATCAGTTTGTCATTGTTCTTCATATTTCTCAATTACTTATGAAGAGCCAAAAATATCAACTAGTGAGCTTTACAGTGCATTTTACCTGGAACTGGCAAACCAAAAAAGTTCCATGTACTTTTGGTTTAATGAGTACACGAGAGTTAAACAACACTTTTTCTTGATTTGATACACTAGTGAGCATTTTTTATCAACTCTTCTTGTGATTTTGCTGGATTTTTGGGTATGTTCTGTGGATTCTATTCCCCAAATGCTGTTGTTCATTTCTGAATCTATGACCTCTTGGAAGGCAAAGAGAAACACAACATATATAAGTACGAATGTATGAATAACGTGTGGTTTTCTTTCTTACTTTTAACAGCGTTACTGGGCAGCTGCTAAACAGTCAGATCTGATGTAACTTTGATTTGGTGTGCGCCAGTGTTTTCTATCATCATCAGCTTCTTCTTGGGCCCCAGGTCCAAAACGGGGCGAAATTTTAGCTGTTTTCAGTGTATCCATTCCTAACTGAACATGAATAGTTCATAAAAAGTAAAAGAAGAAAATGCTCACGTGTTGGTGTGGAAAGCAAATGAAATAACATTCAGCTGTTGGAGTCCTCTTGCACATTTTGTACTTCTTGAAAAGAAGACTGCAGACAATGACTTTATTTCCTAAGATTTTTGAGATCCAGAGAAATTAACTCTTTCAAATTTTAAGCCCATAACACAGTCTGAAGTGATTTCCGCCTTTCTTGGGATATAAACATTAAAAAAAAAACCCAAACCATACACATTCCATAAAACTTGAATGTATTGATGTGCATGGCTGATACGGTACACCACTGGGATGACACTGAATTCATTATCAGATGCCCAGCAATACATGGAAAAATAGAACGAACCGTTTTATTAAAGAATGAGCACCTAATGAAAAGAGATATTCTGAGAACTGAACATCACCTGTATTTGTTTTATAGAACTGAGTAAAGGTTTGCCAAAGCTGCCACACTGTGACAGTTTGGGCCATTTATTTCTCCAGATCTCCACTTTGCTACTGCTTACTTTGGAATATTTTTTTATGAACTGCGATTAATAAATACAAAAACCTGAGAGTTCTGGAGAGGTCACTTGTCCTAGTCATGATTAATTGCTGGCTAAAGCCAAACTCTTTTCTGCTGATATACTTGTGCAACTCCCAGCTTACAGCCTCTAATATGCAGCCTCATTGATATGGGCTAACAATATTGCATTTTGACTCGTCCTGAAGCCCAAAGGAAGAAGCACATTAAATAAGCCTGCTGAAGCCAACAGCAGTCTGCATATGTCAAATCAACTCCGGAATTTTCAGCAATTCCGTACTGGGTTCATCCTTTTTTGTAACATTCTACTGAGTGTAGTGACCCTCAAAATAAATGCAATTTTGATTTTGCTAAAAGCAGTTTTGATTCTTCTAAAGCCATTTCTGGCTTTGCTGTGGTCGTTGTTGTTTGTTGGTTTTATATGTTTTTTTTTTTTAAACATAGCACTAAGTCCTAGAAGTGGGAGCCAAGGCACCGTAGCAGTAAAGTCCTTACAAATCCTTGCACCCACATGACACAGAAATAGATCTGCCCATGTGGAGCTCTGTGTAGGGTCCAGCCCCAAATTAGCCTTACATTTACCCTATGAAGGACCTGCATCCCCCAGATTTCATGCTGTTTTCTTCTAGTTTTGGGCCCAGGCAGCACATAAGCTCATATTCTTGATGGGACACATCACTGAACCATCAGTGGCATCTTTCAGCAGTCCTTCAAGCAATTAGTAACTGAGACTACACACTATTTCTTTACAGACTGGTTTGTTTGATAATACACAGTTTCAGTCTGATAGATTAAAACAAGCAGTTTCAGCCATGCCATTGAAAGAAATGAGGGCAATCCCACATGCTGAGTGTGCTTACGTATCAGACAGTCATCATTTTAAGACAGTACTTACTAACAATCAAATTTAGCAGCCAAAGAAGTAGTAATTCAGTTATTAAAGTGAAAATATATTACCAAGGAGAAAAGAGAGACCATATCTGAGCTGCTTTACATGACAGGTATTGAGAGTTCAAGCCTTCACCAACATAAGACAACATACGCACCTGTGTGTGAGAGCGAGCAGGAGATGCTGGGAAAGCCCACCTGTGGAAATAACATCAGGGACATCTGAAACCACATAAGACACCAGAGAACCCAAGAGAAAGAGCTAATATGGAAGGAAACAGTACTTAGAAACATGTCTTTTTCTACTGTATGAACTCAGATTGTACGTCACAGAGCCCTTTACAAGTAATTTCTGATACTCTGAATTGCACTTGCCAACAAAATGGAAAGTAATGTACTTATTTACACCTGTGAGCAACCATATAATTGTCACCGAGAGCAATAAACTAATGACAGCTTTATTTTTGCCAAGTTTTATTTCTAAGCTAAATGCACTCATATTGTACCCAGCCCTTTCATGGGTGAACTGTGTAGCAGGAGGCTGCAAGGAATTCTTGATTCCTCTCCAAAAACAGAAAGAAACTGCAGTTCTCTGGAAAGAAAGGAAAAAAAAAAAAAAGAGCAAGGAGGAGGCAGGGCCGTAACTTAGGTTTCATGGGAGAATGAGAGTGAGCAAGCAACTACAGCCTGTGTTACAGGAGTAATCGTAGCAGCCAGCAAATTCTTCCAGCTGCTTTCAGTGTACAGCAGTGCCTCTCCCCATCCTGTGGCTCTGTGCTGCAAGATGCCCCCAGCTTCCTTCAGTGAGCTGTTCTGTGTCTCCCAGGACAAGTGTCCTTCAACATGAAAGAATTCCAGCAACTAAACACTGCAGAGCAGGATTAACTCTCTGTGGCAGTGGAGACTCCTTCTAGGGGAAGGGCTGAAACACCTGTAAATGGCATCATGGATACAGAGAGAGCCCTTGCTGGCAGGAGACCTGGGTGACAAACAGGTTTTTAAAGAGCCTTTCGTGAGAATTCTCTTTATATTGTTCTCCCTGCTGCCGAGCTATAATTACTTTTATTTCCTTTTATTCCCTCCCAATTGGAAGATAGGGAAAAACAAAGCTTTTGTTTAACACTTCTGAACCATGCATTCCAGCTATCTTCATTCTCTAATAAAGATCTAGGACTCACCTCACTCACCTGAGCAATTCTTACCCGACTGTATGGCACAAGAATGAAAGACTGCATAACGAGGTTCGTAGTCAGAAACTCCACAGAAAGATAAGACATCTCACAGAAGGAAGAAGGATTCTTGGGAACAGCTTCAAAGCTGCCTCGGTCACATATCTGTTGAAAAAGACCAAACAAAAGCTTCTCTTTCCCATGATATCTTGTCCAAAAAATCTTTCCAGCTACACACAGCAATAACTATATATAACTACAATTAAAAGACGGGAGTAGCATTTACTGGCTTAATTTCCTGAATAGGCCTTTGTTAAAAGCTGTCTGAAAGCTGCCAGTTAGATTGATGATTTTGAAAATCAACAGAATGGGCAGAACTGTATATTAATTGCATATATTACTGCAAGTATATGAAGAAAACCATGATTCTGTAATACAAGTTACATTGTTTAAGTGAGTCTTATACAGCCATAGGAGCAGTGTTTCACTGCAGACATTCTTAATGTTAATCCATAATGTAACTAGCTGCAGCAAGAGAGAGGAACAAAAACCCACACCAACAGTTTGTAGCTATCCCATAACTCCGACAGGGTGATATAACATAGCATATGTTTTAAAATGATAAAGACTTCCAAGAATAAGATGCAGTTTCCAGAGAAATATTCATACACGCCCAAACAAAAGCGAAATCTTGTAATAATTGAATAATTGCAGCATTCTGTACCTAAGGAGTCCAGGAAAAATCCAGCCCAAACCAGCCCTTTTCAGTGGCTTAGCTGGTCAACACTCTTATACACAAAGCCCAGTGCTCTTCCCTAAAACCTAAGAATTAATCAGCATTATGTAAGAGATTTTTATAACACTCTAAAAATACATTGTGAATTCCTTTCCAGTGTTGGACTGAGAAGCTTTAAAGTACAGCCACCCCTTCATCCCCTTTTAAACAAACACTGGATCTTCCCTTCTGATATTAGAAACTTAAATTTGTCTTGGTATATGTGCCTCAAATCTCATTAATTACAATAGTGGCCTCATGAGATACAATTGCTGCTATTAAGTGCAGTGTTTGTGCTTGAAATGATTTGAGCATGGGCACAGATACAGATACTACATGTGCAGAAAGACTTTAAAGCAGGACTAATGATACATAAAACTTCACAAGACTATCAGATGTTTTTGTGTTACCGTACCTGTTCGCTTGGCAAACTCTTGTATCCACACGATAGTGCTTTGTTTGCGTGGCTCCAAAGGATACTACACCCTGATAGCATTCCTGCAGAGGCAGTTGTAATGTCAGCTTGGCAGATCTACAGCAGAGTCCTATGATTACCTTACTCCTGTTTGCCCTCTGTTTTTCATGCTCATAATAAATGAATAAATACTGGCATTATGTCTGTATCTCACACTGAAGGATCTCTAAGCAAAATTACAAAGTCATCACCCGAATGCTAAAGGTAGTCCGGGGGCGATACATGCGCAGAGAAGGAGCACTAACACTGCCCCTGGGAGCAGACTCACCCTGCCCAATTCCGGACATCCACTGCTGCCCTCTAGAAGTTCACCCTGCTCCAATTTGCCCACCAAACCATCAACTGATCTAGGAATATCCAAGGCCTCTGCAGTCCCTCAGAACCAAATAAATCATAAGAATGCAAATGAAAAACGGGAACAAAGCATTTTCAGCTGTGAAAATCTTGTCATGGATGGAATGCATATCCAAAAGACGCTGGAGCAATCTCATCTTATTTTTAGGAAACACCTCAATGTTGTTCTTTTCCACATAAAAACTTTTCCTCCTGCAAGAGCGGCACACCACTGACATAGCCATCTTCTCAAAATAGCCCCCCGCCCTTCAAACCTCAAACAAATCAATCAAAACTATTGAGGCAAACCAGAGAGATTTTGCAGAAAATAAATAAAAAGGGAAAAGAGGAAGACACAGAGAAGAGCCAGGAACCACTTCACTGTTGTTACCAGCTTTATGTGAAAGCTGTGCTGATACCACGGCTGATGGGAGGCAGTACGAAGCCTTGGACCGGAGATAGCCAACGTCTCTGATGGGACGACAACGGCTGTTCCACATGGGTAAGCAAATGTTTAGATGAAAATTGTACTCAGGACTGTGGCCATCTGAACCAAAATAAGTGTTACCTATCTTGCGTGCATTTGCCTGAGCATGTCCATGTTCACTATTTTTCTCCCTTAGACTACCGTTATTTTTTGTATTTTACCCACAACCCAAGTCCTTCTTTGTTCTCTGCCCTGATTCTTTCTCTGCCTTTCTTTCTTTGTGCCATTTTCCGCTCCCTGTATTCACGCTGAATACAATCAGTCACATGGCTAGCCTTCATGTGAACTCCATGCTACAAGACATGTAAGTATTATTCGGTATGAATGCAGGCAAAACGCATCCTTTTGGTTGGCTCTTCATTTACATGCCATTCTCAGATTCTCTCTCCACAGTCTTTTCCCTTTTTTATCACCCACGTTCACTGTGCATTGTTCTTGTGCTTTGCTTCCTTTTTCTCTTCTCCCCCATGGCCATTTACACCTCCTTCTCTTCCTGTGTCGGCCTCCCTCACCCTTCCCACCTCTCCCTTAATGCCCATTCTCTCCTGTTGCCCGCTTCCTTCCTATTCCCACCAGAGCTCTGTGGACAGCTTTTCCCCCACCGCAGGTGGTGTGATCTGGATGTGGGCAGGAGCAGTGGCGGTGCAGAGGCCTGGGCTCATGCTGGCACCATCCACCAGACCCAGCTCCACCACTCCATCCTGCTGACCTGTATGAAAAATATCGCGGGGCAAAAGCCTGGGGCAGGCAGACAACTTTGGCATACAGTGGCCTTTGTTGCAGCTCTCTTTAATCTAGTGATTTACTGCAGCGAGTTGCAAAAGCACAAATCCCACCCCACTGGAGTCGACGGTAGGGAATGGTCTGCGTGCAGCCACGGGCGTGCAGGACTCCTTGGCGTTCCGCTCCTTCCTGTTGTCTCTACCACTCCATCACTAATTTGTTCCAGTCGCTCATTAATGCTCTCCTAATCCCCCCCAAAACAATTTCACCTCCCCTAACCGTTTCCTTTGCTCTTGCAGCTCAGGATCCAGAGGACGCTTTGCTGCGGCTCTCACAATGATAAACAGATGCCGGCGGTCTGTGTCACGCACAACTTCCCGCCCCAGGTGTTGTCTGGTGGTTTGGCACAGCAGAGCCTGGCCGGAGAGCGGTGGGAGGGCTGGGCACGGCACAACGAGAGCCTTCGGGCGGCACGTGTGGGTGGGTTTGTGTCAGTTGGGTGTTTGTAAAGGTGAGCGGGTACCAAAGGATGGCAAACGTGGGGCTGTACTTCAGAAGAGCAGGGCGCGTGAGGAGAGCAGAGCAATGCGTGACCCCGGCTCTCTCCCACCACGTCTCCGTGGCACAGCCTTAAACCCCCCCCAACGGATTTCCTTGATTTCCCTCGCACCACCGTGCATTCCCCCTCCGTCTCCCCGAGGACACGCTTTCTCCTCAGGAAGCACTCCCTGCCGCCCCACAGCCCCCCGCCGCCTAAGGCCGCTCTGCGGGGCTGCACGCCGGGCCTCGGCAACCCGGCACCGTGAGGCGCGGCCGGGCCCGGCGGGGGGAAGCGCCCGAGCCCCTCAGGCCGGCGGGGCGTCGTGGCTGGGGGCGACCCGGCTCCGCGGCCGCGGGAAGGCTCCGTGCAGGGAGCGGCCCGACCGCCGGCTGCAATCCGCTCCGCGTTTTGCCGCTCGCCGCCGCGCTCCCCCCTCGGAGGCAGCGGCGGCGGGCGGGTGCCGAGCGCTCGGAACAGCCAGTTGTTTAAAATCCTTCTAGAACCGTTTCTAATTCCCCCTTGCGCCGGGGAAGGGAGAGCGCGAGCGGGGAGGGGGGAGGAGGAGG
>JACDJE010000239.1:438149-622929 GCA_016647715.1 Pavo muticus
GGCCGGGAGCGGGAGGCGCGGCGCGGCGCGAGGACGAGTTGGAAACAAAGCGCGGCAGCCGCGGGGCGCGGAGCTCCGGCAGCGCCCGGCTCCCAACTTCGGGCCGGGACCGCGCTCTGCCGGGCCGGGAGCGCCGCGCTGCCGAGCCCCGGGGAGGTGCGTGCCGAACCTCCTCCGAAAGTTTTCGCGTTGCGGCGGTCTCGCCGAGCCGGCGCCTGCCCCCGGGCCGCGCGACCCCTCCGTACCCGCGGGGACGACGGGGCACGGCGGGGCCGAGCAACTAGTGGCTGCCGGCGGTATGCGGGCGGAGTGCTCGACGGCGACTGCGGGCGGCGCGGTGCGGAGCAGCCGCTCTCCTCCGAGGAGTAGCGGGACGCCCCGCGGACGCGGGTCGGGGTACCACGGGAGCAGCGCACTCCGCGCGGTGGGGCAGAGCCGCGGCGCTCCGCTCCGAGCCCGGCGCGGGAAGTTCGCAGCCCCTCTGTTCACTCTGCCGCCGGTTTATCTTCCGTATTCCAGCCATCGTAATGTCGTGTGCGGTGCGAAAAGCCGCACTACTTTTCCAGGCAGGGCTGCCGAGCCGCCGTATTGCTGAGAAGTATCTGCTCTGCTCGGCAAAGTTGCGGGGCCCTGCTAGATGGTGCTGTTCGATTTGCGGACGCCGGCTCCCACTCGCGGCGCGGACAGCGGGGTGCGCGCGGACGAGTTCCGCGCTGCGGAGCCGGGATGGGCTGCTGCCAGGACACGGGCACGGCCGGGCAGGGAGCGGTGGGGAGCACCGGCGTAACGACGGGCTCCGCCAGGAACTCAGAAGTACTCCTTCATCTCCCAGTGCTCCCCAGTCTTCCTTTAAGGATGTTTTTTCCCTGATATCTGATGAACACCGTTACACAGCGTACCCTCCAGATTTATTCCTTCTATCCCATCCTTTCAGCTTATCCCCTAGCAGAGCAGATTCCATCGTTGCGGTGCTTGTACTTTTCTTGGAGGGTTGCATTATTTTTCCTTGTGACACTGTTCCACAGTTGTGCAGTGCTGCTCCCGAGGTGATGCGCGAGTTCTTGATCTGCTCCGAAAAGTTGCCATCAGATTAAAGGTCTCTGTGAAAACACAGCCCTGACTTCTCCATAAGGTTTGGTCCATTTGGAAACCATGGAGAAAACATATATGTCTGATGCATTAGGCAGTCACTTAGTCAAGAAGAACGGGATTATAACTGTTTAATTTGAATTTTCAAAGTTCTTAGAAGCAAACATGCAACTTTGTTATGACTCCTTGAGGTTTAAGTAGCCAAATTGAGCAGCCAGTGTCATATCTAAATGCACTTGCAATGACTGAGTAAGCGCAATGAGGTCTGGGTGCCTCGCTGTGCAGAACACACGTGTTCCTGGCGAGGACATGTGAGCGTGCAAGGAGGCTCCTGAGGAGCGTTTTACCAGTGTGGAAGCTGTGTGTGTTGTTCGCATTTTGTTTCAGAGTCTAAGATGCAATATATCTTATATTTTACAGACCCATTCAGTGCCAAATATGTTTCTAATGTGGTATCTCACTGTGTGCCACCTTTAATATTTATGTCGTTTGAGGTTATGTCATCTCTATTAAATAAAGTGAACAAGTTTTGCAAGTCATTTACAGTACCCCCTGGCAAATTATCAATTCCAAAGCAACCTTCATTCTCTGGTCTTTCTCTTTGCCCCTCCCACCCGACTTTTGGGGTAAATTACCTCTATTATATAGCTTAACAACAAATGTGAAGTTTGGACAGATACGTTCCCGGAGAAATAATACCAGGTTCTGTACCAGAGATGTACTGTACGGTGCTGCTCAAAAAGCGCTACAGTGAAGGCACAATGCCTGTGAAGAGCAGAGAAGATGAACTGAGAAAGAAGGTGCTGTTTCTCCCATTTCTCCCATTCTTGGAGCAGCTGTACTTTGGTTTGGGTTTGGGCTGCCCCTACCACATGGTGGGCAAGACAGTTGTGTTCCAGCAGCACCTCTTACACTGTCCAGACTTGGCCAGGGACAGGCAAGCCTTCATGTATGCCATGGGAGGAAAAAGGCTAAATTTCTTTATAGCATCCTTTGTTATCTCTTTGTGGCAAATGCACTTTTCCTATTCAATAAAATTCAGTTAATTCAGATTAAGGAATTTGAACTCCCTGTCATTTAACTGAATAGCTGAACTTTCTGAATTTCTAGTCTTGGAGGAAGAAGGATGGGACCACACAACTTTGTGTGTCTCGTCATGCGTCCTTTCCAACAGCACTTTCACAGGGATTTGGAAATAGAGCTATTCACCTATAAATAATGCTTAAAGTTAGAAAATACAAGTAGAAAACTACCAAACACAAACAAACAACAAAAAACCCCATCTGCCATAAGCAAATAGAAATTCTGGAAGAACTAGTGGATTTGTGTTGCTCTGATCTTTCAGTGGTCCTCCATCTTTTTTTTTTCTTTTTTTTTTTCCTCCAAGATGCCTTTGCTTTGCTGGGGCTCAGCAGACATGCAGATTTTGCTCCAAAGTTACCAGGTGACTGTCAGCTGTGATTTCCTTTAAATATCAGAAGATGCGTGATCAAAATAAGAACACGGGAGCAACCACTGGGGTCAGTGGTTGCTTGCTCTTCGGTTTGGCGTGGCAGAAGGCCTCAAGAAAGTGGGTCCACTTGGTTGCTGCTGTCACAGTGTCCTTGCTTTGCTGATGCAAACATCTTCCCAGTTCGATCTCACCAGTTGGTTGTGTGAGGGAAGATGGGCATTTTTCTCATTTCCATCATGCTTGCTGCTTCTTGGAAGGAAAAAGTTTTCACCTTGTTGTTTCCCTCAAGTCTGTGTTGGTTGGTGTGCCTGAATGGCTCTTTTATGAGTAGTGTGGTTGCCTGCATGGATTTATATATCTTCCCCAGCAGGAAAGCAGAGTGGAATTTACACAATTTATGTCACATTTCTGTTGGTGCCAATGGGGTTCTCCATAAACAGGGGACAACTGACCAATGATTCTCTCATTTCTTTCTACCGCTTTTTAGAAAAACTGAGATTTCCTAGGGCTTTGGAAGATATGTGGGTTTGTGGATATATTTCTTTTGATTTTTCTTTTTCCTTTTTCTTCAAATTTGGAAAGATAGCATTGCACAACTTTACAGTAATAAATTAGTGATGTTATCCATCTCCACTACAATGCTCGTAAGCTACATAAGAAGCAAGATACAGAATTAGATTAATTGTCACCTGTGATAAATTTTCTGCTCCTCCCTGAGAAAGGGTGAGCTAGTTTTTCAGGTTTCAGGTGGTGGAGGACACAGTGAACACTCTCTCTTTTTTCTTCCATTGAAAAACAAAATTGGTACTTTAGCCCGCACTCCTTTACAATATTCAGATTGGATGTTTGTACGCTGATTTCATCCATCATGTTTAACTTTTGGGAAATGTATCACAGCTGCGTTTGACAACAAGAAGTTTGCAGGGCTGGCAGTCAGCTTCAGAAGAATACGGTGTTTTTTGCCAGGAAGGGTGCAGAGGAGAAGGTTCTGGAAGGAGTGACTGTTTCTCGGTACTTGCGGTAGATCACTGTGTTTTGGATGTTCTTTTATACTGCATACAGGTATTTTGGAGAGTGCATGAAGGCGTTCCAAAAGATGTGTATGCTGCACTTCAGACGCTCTAAGAATAATTGGCTTTGCACTGTAGATTTAACAGATACTGACAGAACAGTAGCTGGAGTTGCCCATAGAAATGCACGTCAGTATAACGGTTTGCTGAAATATGCTCCCAATTTCTTGTTTGCGTATAAAAGTACTTTATTGGTCTTGAACCAAGGGTAAAAAATTCTGCAGTGATTCCTCTGCTTGTTTGGTCTTCCTTCAGTTTTTTGTTCCCGCCCCCCCCTCGCTTTTCCTTAACTTTTTTTTAACACTGTGAGGTGTGCAGTTGCACCTTTTTGGGCTCTACCACCACGCAGACTTCTGCTGCTGAAGAGCAGGGACTGCTGGAGGCCTCTCAGACCCGCTGAGTGTCGTGGATGCACCCTGGGCTACGGCGAGCATGGTTTGGGCTTGGTTAAGAGATAATTAAATCTTCCTGGAGGAGACAGTAATTAACGGAAACCAGCATATATTAATAATTCATTGTGCTGAAATTATAGGCATATGATAGCTTCGCAAGTATTGAGGTAGCCAAACAAGATTTTTATTACTTCACCAAACTTTACCTGTTTGGGTGGAAAATCTACTGTGGCACATATAGGCCTTTTGCTGCTTTGTTTAATTTCGGTGTTTGTAAAGTTTCAGCTGAAATGCTTTGGCAGATTTTCAAAATCAGACAAGGAAAAGATGTATTTTCCAGCGTTCCAAATCTCTCACAACTTTTATGGTGGAAGAGCAGTAGCATCTCTCTTCTTTGATTGACAGATTTGGTTGAGAATGGATGTCAGATTCTACTCCAGGGATGTGCCTTTTTCTGTTTGCATGACAAAGCACCTGATTTTAGCCAGGATGCAGCCTTTCAGGAAGCTATTTGCATGTGCCTAGGGCTTGCTGTCCCTAATCTCTGCATATTTTATCTGTGCTGAGAGTGCTGCTGGACATGACCCGTGAATGGGTTTGAGTGTACAAGAGTGCCCGTGTCCCACCAGGGTCTGCAGTCACCCTGAGGCCAGGAGCAGGCTTCTGCCCAGAGCTGGAACAAGGTGCGTTGGCCAGCGACATGGAAAAGCAGCATTGGTGTGAAGGGTTGAGTGGGTGCAGTGTGCTGGAGATGGGGCATGATGAGAAGGTGGAATGTGAAGGTGGGCAGGCAGAAGGGTTAAGGAGGTCTGTGAGGCTATCGAGGCCAGCATTGGGGTCAGAGGTCTGGATCAAGGAACCAGAGCTGGGAGCAGAGCTGGAACACAAGGTGCCTTGGAGAAGAAGGTCAGGAAGTGGAAGAGTTTTGTTGAGTTTGGGTGCTGAAGGATTGCCATTCCTCTGCTGCCGGCAGCTGGCTGGGAAGCTGGTGGTGAAATGCCTGTCTTGGAGATGAAGCCTACAAACATCTGTGAAATACTGAATTAGCTGAAGTGGCAAAGGTGTGTGCTGGTATTGAAACCTCAGGCTTGTACAAGTTGCCATGTGAGAGAACATGGGCACGGAAAGACTGAACTTGTCTTCCAAAAGCAGAAAAACAGGGTGTCTACTTATACAAGTTTTGAATGTTCATCTTGCCTTCCCAGTAACTTTCTCATAAGTTGGGAAATATGGGTGCATGCTAACCACAGTTCTCACTTTGTCCCCATTTGCATGTTCATTGATTTACTAATTTTTGCCTGGAAGAACTCTGCATTTTTATTGTGCAGAATAGAGCATTGTTTTTGTAATGAGTAGCCATTTGATTATTTGCTGTTTTGTTGTCGTTCAATACATGCCTTATGGTTTCACTTGCCATTTTACAGTACTAGTGTTCCTGGAGGAGGAATATGTCGCTTCTTTGGTGCCCAATGCCATGGGATCTAAGTCCCACAAACCCAAGAAGATAGGTGACAACCTGGTTTTAGCAGTGGCAGTAGGACGAAGAAAGATGAAAGGCAGAAATACTCACTGATTGTTGGCTGCTCAATTTGAGACATGTAGCCTCATGTTATTATTATTATTGTTTAAATTTTTGTTTGATCTCGAATTTTTATTTCAGAGCACTACATAAGCCTCTAATACATTATATACAGCTTCCACAGTCTTTGTTACCACTAAATGTAAGGCTGAGATATGCCATTTTATGATGTTGAATATCCAGAAGATGAGGAACAGAAAATTATTCACCTCATTGTGCGAAGTTTGTTTTAAACGGCTGTCCTGCAGTATAGAACAATCTTCTGGCCCACCCACGGGAGAATAATGTCAGTGATGGATTATGCTGTGAGGTTACTGCAGGAGGATGCAGTTGCAGACTCACAGACTGTCCTCCTGCAGCAGCCTGACATTATACCACATCCTGGAGCCTGCTGTCTGTTTGAGGCTAAAAATATATGAGTATGATTCAGGATAGTGTTGCATTTGGGGAGAGACACTTAATGGTGATCCTTCCATGCACATAGCAGGTGTAGAAAAGGGCACAATCCTGAGGAACATGCTAGGTGGGTAGGTCTTCTCCACGTACATCCCGTAGCTGCAGCCTGAGGATTTTGTAGCAGTGGTGCTTATGGTTAGGGCCGCGTGGCTTCTGTTCCCTGGATGTGCTAAAGAACAGAAAGGAGGTCGCGTTGGGGCTGAAGTTTCCTCTCTGGTGTCTGCCTGGTTGAGACACAGACCTCTTAAGTTCAGGCTGCTAAAGGTAAATAATGGTCAGATAGTAGCTGTTATTTTATCTACTAAGAGAGGTCTTCCTCAGAATAACAGCAGACAAGTTCATTCAGAAATCTTGATTCCTGTAAGCTTTGGGGTATTTCTCTCGCAGTTTCAGGAAGATAACTGGTGAGAACGTAAACCATGCCTGTCTAAGAAGTTGAAAGGTGGCCATAATAAGAGCATGACACCCTATCTTTTTTCTTGCTTGCTTCCATTAAGTCTTTGTTTTGGTGGAAAATAAAATGAGAATTTTTTTGTGATGAGTCTTCTTTTACTCCAAACCTTCAGTTATTCTTGCCAGGGGACTCTTTGGCTTTTCTCCGTCTTACAAGTATGGTGTTCAGACCAAAGGATGGAACTGAGCAGAATAAAATGATTACCTCTTCTTTAATATAATACATATTGCTTGGTTTTACATGTAAAACATTGTCACTAATACTGCCTAGAATGCTTGCTTGTTTTTTTCTTTCCTTTTTAAGTAATCCATTTTGCAGTCCACATGCCCTCCAGGTTCTTTTTATAATACTGCTGCCTTGCCAATTATTCTCCATTTCATATTTGTGCATTTGATTTCTTATTCCTGAGCATAGTACTTTACATTTGTGTGTATTGAATTTTCTCTTATTAACTTTCCTTACCCTTTTTGTTGCCCCGTAAGGGCTCATAATCTTTCCCAACTTAGAAATACAACAGTGTAGATCCTACATACAACTCATTAATGAAGGCCTTTTAGTGGAATTTGTTTAGGACAGCAAGAGCTTTCTTGAAATGTCTTCTCATATTTAGAAACATACTGATAATGGCTCTTCAACTATTATTTTTCCAAGCAACTGTATGCCATTTTTTAATTTTATGGTGGTTTCCTTTGCTTATGTCAATGTCATGATAGGCCAAGAGTCAAAACTCTTACATCCTAACAAGTGGATAGCCTAATAACAGTTCCTTTTTATCCTCTATTCATCCACCCTTTTAAGTAAACAAAATTGAGCTGCCTGGCCCTGCCTGGCAGGGGGGTTGGAGATTCATGATCCTCGAGGTCCCTTCCAACCCGGGCCATTCTGTGATTGTGTGATTCTGTGATTTCCCTGGACAGATTATGTTGGCTTGCTCTTTGTATTTGGAAGGTGTTCTTGAATTTGTTTTTGGAATTGTCTTCTGTGATAGCAAGAATGATGTCTGCATTAAATTTCCTAATGTTTTTGTGTGTGTGTGTGTTTTGTTTGTTTTTTTTAATACATGCTATGGCATTTTAAGGTTTTTGGTTTTTTTTCCCCCTTCAGTAAAATGAATACAGTATGTGCAAACAGGCCAAAATTATGACTTCCGCTCATCATATGAGCACTCTGACAGCGGGACAGAGAAGCTGGGCAGCTCATTTCTGGTCACCTTCATCTCACTTGCTTTTCTGTACAGCGGTGGAGGTGTGAATTTGAGTTCAAGCTGAGGTGGTAAATAAGCTCAAATCCTCTTTTTTTTAGGCTATTGCAACAATGTGTATAAAATCTCACTGCTATTTTAGCGGTGGCGATTTAAGACATCCAGGTTTGGGCCTTGCTCCACGGGTACATTTTTCAGTGCTTGAGGCCTGTGTGTTGGGTGACGCCCTTCAGGGAGTTTATGGCATGTTCTCAAGCTCTGGGTTCCCTGTGGTTCAGGCAGGAAAACAAGCTGTGGAGAACTCAGAACAACGGGTTCCAGCTGGGGACAAAGAAAGAAAAGGTTTAGGCAGACTTCACCTAATCGCAGTGACACACGTAGCTCAATTTGTTACCAGGCTGACCCGAGTCCTGGGCTTGTCTCTGCAGCCAGAGGAGCCTGGCAGTACTGCGGTTTCTCGTTTTTTAAGTAGGACACTCCTTGAAGTGAATGTTATTTTGTTTCTTTACTTTCTGCTATCCCGAGGGAAACGACCGTCTTTGAAAGGCAGAGGGAATTTCAATCAGGGAGAGAATTTCAAGCAATTAATGCAGTAAATTACAGTCACACTGTAATTTAGAGTGTCCCATACTTTATATTCACTTCCATTTTATTCGCAATAAAAACAATTGAGTGTGATTCTATAGATACCTCTGTAAGCTTCCACGTATATATATACGTATATATGTATAACTTTATTACTGATACTGAAAATGTCTTGCTGTTAGGAGATGTGCTTTTAAATTCATCAAACAAGACTGGAAAATTAATAATGTTCCATTGTTGGGATTAAGTGTGTCTGTTGGTAGTTTGAAGAAAATAGATATCATCTGTACTGTTTGTTTTCTGTGATAACCACTTTAATGTTCATAAAAACTGGCAGTTAGTCTTGGAAACTGTTTTGTTGGTTAAATTACAGTAAAATCAGTGGCAACTTGAACTAGCCTGTGCTGTCATGTTGGCATATTGCAGGCTTTCATTGGGAAAGTCTGTGCTTTCTGAAGAAAATATTTGAGTTGAGAAACTGAACTATAATTCCTTAATAAATACGTTGTTCTTGACAGTCTCAGGACAAAATGGATCATATGGCTGACAGGCTGTATGATTGTGTCATAAATATTCACTGATTTATGAGACTGAAAGTAAGGATTCTATCTGTTGCTCATGCTACAAAAGTTGTAGTGCTTTATCAAATATTGGTAATTACAACATTGAGATTTGATTTTTAAAAAAGTCCTTTGCTTTGCTTGTTCTTAGCATTTCATTTGCCATTCCTCTCCCACAGCTGCGAAAGAGGAGGGGTTTGCTGTGAATGGCTCTGCTTATTTCTGTTTGTGTCATCCTTTGAAGCAAGGTGGTGGTGGGGTGTTGATAAAGGCTATTTGTTAGGTAGGGAGTGTGGGTGTGTTAATGAAATTTCATCAGGTGTGTCAGGAATAATGAAGCACCCTGCTGAATCTGAAACTGCCTGAGAAGTGAAGGTTATGGCTCCCATCGACAGCCTCTTGAACTCTTTGTCTCTTTTAATTGTTTATTATTAAAACTCTCCTGAATCAATGTGTGTATTGTTTAATCTGCCTTGAAATGTGAATTACAAGTCAAGGCCTTTGATTAATATAGTGAAAAAAATTCTGAATTTATTGCACCTTCAGAGAGTGCTTCCTAAAACTGGTTAACCTGCGACTCAGCAGCTGCTGTCTCCTGCATTCGTAGTCTCCGCTTTTCTCAGCCCCATCCCGCAGATCAGAAAACTTCTGGGGTGATGCCAGCATTGATGAAATATTTATAGAGTGCTGTATGTGGAGAGGATGTTTTACAAACTTAAAGGCATATTTCCTGTCCTGGGGAATTAAGTTTGTTTTTCCTGTGCGTTGTACGTATGTTGTAAAATAATACAAATGGAAGTTGGTTTTCTGAGTTGAAGCATGAAAAGTACGTGATCAACAAATAAACACGTAGTGCTTGTGCACAGGACAATATGTAAGAAAACACAAGGCTCAGAGAGATGAAGGAAAGCTTCAGATCAGAAGATAAAAAACCACTTGAGAAATGTGGAAATATGCCTCTAGTAACAGTAATGCTTGACAAGCACATCTGAAAGGTACACATTGGTGTTTTTGACTTCTGTTGCAGGTACTGAAATTCACTGTCACTTTTAATTTTGCTATCTGTACATCTAAGTCTTTATAAAAGAGATGTTTACTCTTATGAGACTAATATCTGTTGAGCTGTGTAACTATAAACCTAGTTATGTGTATTTTAAAATTTTTTAGAAATAAGATGAGAAAATAATGCAGCAAAACCTGAAGAAAACTCTTTGAAGATGCAGCTCAAACAATTTCTTGAGTTATGGTTGGGGAACCTATAAAAAGTGAATGAAAAGTACATCATGTTTTTACAGAGCATTTTTAATAAATAATTAATAAAAAATCAGACTGGAATACTGGAGATGTGTATTTTCACATTCTAGTCATTTTGAAAGCTGCTTTAAAATCTTTCCCAATATTCTCCAAACAGCTCTGTGGGTCTGTAGTTAATTATTCAAAATTAGGGAAAATAAAACAGTTTGGAGCCGCCTGGTGTTAGTATCCAATTCTGTGCGTGATTATGTATCTATTAAAAAAATCATAGAATAATGAAGAATGTCTTGTCATAAAGCCGTGCTTATTGTTACCTTGCAGTGCCATAGATCTGGATTGATCGGTGTTTCACTCATACTGCTATCTAGTAAAGCTCTTGTAAAATACTTCAGAAAGTTGAAAAAGGACACTGTTGTTTTAATATTCAGACTGTGAGCTAAACAAATGCATTTGAAAGCACGCAGCCATGCACACAACAGATTTTCAGGACGCCTTCTCTCTGTTGTAAGCTCTTTCACAAACACTTGCTGAAAACTGCAGACCATATCAACAACTTGGGTTGTGTAGGAGAAGTTTAGATTGGATGTTAGGAAGAATTACATGTCAGAGTGAGTGGTCAGACATTGGAACAGGCTACCCAGAGAGCGGTGGAGTCCCCAGCCCTG
The DNA here is from genome assembly GCA_016647715.1 of Pavo muticus. NCBI lineage: Eukaryota > Metazoa > Chordata > Aves > Galliformes > Phasianidae > Pavo > Pavo muticus. Next base: position 448,908 of record JACDJE010000239.1, read on the forward strand.
GAGGTAGTCAAGAGATACGTTGTCCTTAAGGGCGTAGTTTAACGATGGGAACTTGATAGGCTAGACGTGATGATCTTTGATGTTTTTTTGCAGCTTCAATGATTCTGTGACCGTAGGAGAGTCATGGCAATGCGCTGGTTAGTCTTGTGTACCATTCTGAAATACAGTCAGTTGAAATACACCTCATCCAAAGCTAAAAATCAATTTTTCTTACTTTGTTGAAACATCCAAGCTGCTGCATACATTGTTTTGGTTCACAGTTACCCAGCAGTGAAGAAAGTACACCTATAGGAGCCTTTATTTTCACTTCTAAAGCACGTGAAATGCTCAGCTCCAGTAATTGGATGTCTTCCGGTATAGCCACATGTTCTGAAACAAATTGGGTTTGTTTAAGCACATGCTGAAATTGTACTTATTTTCTAATCTTGCAATGTTACTTCTGTCGTGTCATTTTATTAGCTATGTGATGCGCCACTGTGGCCTGGACTTACTCATGCAGATTAAAAGATAATGTGAGCAAAGCAAAAGAGAAGGTGGGGCAAAGTGAACTTTGTGAATAGAAGAGTTAAAACACAGAGGAAACACTGAAAACTTATTTTGGTGTTAGTTTCTGTTTAATTTCTCTTTTACACAATGTATAAGTACAATGTAAAAGAGAAGAGCTCTCTGGCGTAGCGTATTGTTATGGAGAACTTAGATTCTGAGAACAGTTTTGTACTTATTTAGGTGAACATAGTCTTCTCTTTGGGAGAAGACATAGAAATTCTGAGCAATTCCAGAGAGAGGTGGAAAAACAAGTGAAGTAAAGGGAAACCTAACCTGTAACAGTGTCATACATGCTTCAGGTCTCTTAATACCTTATTTTGAAGCATTCCAGAAGGGCTGGAAATGAAAACAAGAAGCTAAATTGGAGAGACCAGTGATATAATTTGGCTAAGTAGTTCCTGTGTGTTCTATAGCATTGAATAGAAATGTCATGTTCATTTTGCTTTTGTGATTCCCTGTTGGTGCCAGCTGAGCTTGAAACCATTTCTGTGACTGTGGCCGCGACTCCCCTTGAGCTCTGTTTTACCAGCACAGTGGCGTATTTAAAGAATTAATGTAAGTAAGAAAGATGACTGTTGCGTTTTTACAGTTGGAAGTTGAGCGTACTACCTTTCCATTCTTGTGCATGTGTTTATGCTCAAGCTTGGGAGGCAAAGTTCAGGTCTTGTTTGGCCTTAGAACAGCTAACTGTACAAAATCTGCATTCGTTGAATCATACAAACAGGTTCATTTAATTAAAAAAAAATTTTGATTCAAATATGGAATAAAATTAAAAGAGGCATTGTCAGAGTTTATAGGCTGACTGCACTCTTCATCCACTTCTTAGCTTATTCTGTTGTATCCTCATTCTCTTGTTTTGCCTCTTTGTATGGAATCATTAAATTTACTATTCCTGCCTACAGCCTGGGTATGGTCTGTTGTGTAATAACTGCAATTACCACACCAAGGGTGACATTATGTTCAACTCCTGTGATTTAGTTCTCTTAGGGAGCCATGACTGCAGCAGCCAACAACCAAACTTTTTAAAGCAAAGCGTTTGTTCAGACCTAAAGCAATTTGAAAGAAAGCATCTGAAGACAACAAAAGCTGTCTGTATATGTAATTTTTTCTGACTAGGAATGTACAACTCCCCTGATGCTTATCCAGTAAAACAAGCTTCATCTGATTCCTCCAAAAAGCCTTTCTCAGTGTATTTCTCTGGATAGCCCCTGGCAACTGACACAAGCTTATCCAAAAAAGATAAGAGTTTTTTTCTTCCCTTCCGGCAGCCTGGGTGACCTGAAGAAGCATTTGTGCCCTGAAGGTTTCTCCTCTTTTGTTTGCTTGGTTTCCCCCCCACCCTCCTGCTGTGTCAGTTTGGTTTAGCGAATGACGCTACGTAGAGGTGCGGTATGGCCTTACAGTGTCACAGAATCATAGAATGGTTTGGGTTGGAAGAGACCTTTAAGATCATGTAGTTCCAACCCCCCTGCTATAGGCAGGGACACCTCCCTCTAGACCAGGTTGCTCACAGCCCCATCCAACCTGGCCTTGAATGCTTCCTGGGAGGGGGCATCCACAACCTCTCTGGGCAACCTGTTTCAGTGTCTCATCACCCTCACAGTAAAGAACTTCTTCCTAATATCTAGTCTAATTCTACCTTTGAATCTTCCCCTTTAAAGCCATTTCTCCTCATCCTGTTGCTACATGCCCTTATAAAAAGTCCCTCCCCAGCTTTTCTGTAGGCCCCCTTTGGGTACTGGAAGGTCACTATAAGGTCTCCCCCTCCCCTGAGCCTTCTCTTCTGTAGGCTGTAGAGCCCCAATTCTCTCAGCCTGTCCCTGTGGGGGAGGTGCTCCAGCCCTTTGATCATCTTTGTGGCCCTCCTCTGGATCTGCTCCAACAGCTCCATGTCCTCCTTGCGTTGGGGCCCCAAAAGTGGACACGGTACTCCAGGCAGGGTCTCATGAGAGCAGAGTAGAGGGGCAGAATCACCTCCCTTGACCTGCTGGTCACGCTTCTCTTGATGCATCTCAGGATACTGTCAGTCTTTGGGCCTGCAAGTGCACACTGCTGGCTCATGTTGAGTCTTTTCATCAACTGGCACCCCCAAATCCTTCTCTTCAGAGCTGCTCTCAAACCATTCTGTGCCCAGCCCTTATTTGTCCTTGAGATTGCCCCAACCCAGGTGCAGTACCTTGCACTTGGCCTTGTTGAGCTTCATGAGGTTCGCATGGGCCCACCTCTCAAGCCTGTCCAGGTCCCTCTGGATGGCATCCCTTGCACCCTTAAGCCTGAAACATTTCGGTGGCTATAATCAAGGGTAGCACCTTCTGCTCACCAGGGATCTTCACAGCCCAAGTCCAGAGTAATTCTGAAAGGAACATGAACCAGTTGCTGTAGTGCTAGGTGCTGGGCTTGTTTCCTTGCCCATTATCATCTCCTAATCCATGTGTGAGTGCATGGATTGTGGAAACAGTGTGTTGACGTGTCAACAGTTCACCTTGCCACAGCTGTTTGTGAAGGATATCATGAGGCAGTGTATGATTTTGTCAGGTAGAGAGAGAGCAGGTTAATGTGGAGTTTTGTGAATGAAGCTGAACCAGAGCCCATAAGGGAACAGCAGCTACTTTAGTTAAACGTAAGTATTTGATGAGTACAGGCCAGGTGTTCAACATTCTGAAATAATGCATGAACTGCCCTAAATGTCACCACCCTCTTTGTACCACAGGGCTGAAGATACAAGTGTGGTGGATTTCTGAGTTATCTGGAGATGTGTCTGGCTGCTCAGGTGCTCCTCGGACATCGCGTTTCTTTTTCCTTCCACCTGCTGTTTAGCTTTGGGAACTTCCCCGCATTTCTTCTGCCTGTATTTCCATCCAACACATAGGAGCCAGACATGGCTTCTGTACAATGATAGAAAAGACTCTGGCATTTGTGATGATTTAACCCAGAAGTTACCCATCTGGGATCCTTTAGTCTAGATACAATGAGATGTCATTACTTTGTAGTCTTTTATTTTTTCTTTACATTACAGTTTCAAAACTCATGAACTGTCATTTTCCAACCCATGGATAATTTGCCTCTTATTATTCTGTATTTATTACTTAGGGTCCAAGAATGCTGCTGACTGAAATGGTGAAATAGAAGTATTTTATAGTGGCAGAATTACTGCTATCTTTGTTTTGTAATGTTGTAAAATTAAGTAAATCTCAGCTGTTTTTTGTTGTTGTTGTTGTTGTTATTAGCATAAGTAATGTTTGGCTATGGGATCTGCTAGAGGCCAGCAGACTTGTACTGGTATTTGCTTTCTTTTCCAAACTGAAATGCTTCGTGTCATTGAGGACTTACTAAGGACTTGCACAGCTGAAAGCATCCTGCATTTCTGTTGGATGGTGTGTGGGAGGAGCTACATGAGATGGTTCTGAAAAATACAAACCCATTCAAGTGTCTCAGCTGTGGGTAGGACTCAATATGATGTATTGCTATGTGATTGTGAAATATTAATACAGTATGTGATAGGCTTTATCAAGATGATTTCTCTGTATGCTGTTTCTCTAGCATTTTAATTTTTCATCCAAAACAAATATCACTGAATCTCGGATCTCAGGTGTGGGTTAATTGTCCTAAAATATCATGGGTGCTGTGTCTATCTTACAGTTGATGTGAATCAACTCTGAGTGTAAAAAGCTGCTGAACAGAGGTGGATTTCATTCTTCTCAATATCCTGCCAGCTCACAAAGACCAAAAAAAACTGAGAATGTGCCCTGCAAACCAAAACACAGCTGACTGATCTGACTGAATTTACTCATTTAGCAGCATTCCCATAAGCTTGGAAAATAGGTAAGGAACAAAGGACATAGCCCAGAAATCTTACTGGGTAAGGGTTTGGTTTTGGATCAGCACCAGTGGAAGGGCCTCCAGCTCCTCAAGGGGAGCATCCCATCTGAGTGGCAGCAGGCTCTAGGAGCAGTGACTTAACTCAGCTGTGCCATTTGCCTTTCAAGTGCTGCAGGGTGGGAGGACTGTGAGCATTGCAAGGCTGTAGTAATTGCTCCAGGTCTACACTGTGGGCAGGAATAGCATGTTTCCGTGGTGCAGGGAGCCAAGAGCTGCTGCTTTCCTCCCACCAGGAGGCTATGCTTGGGTTTGCATCCCTGTTCCCCCACCCCACCCTGTGCTCCAGTGTGTACAGTAGGCTGATAGGAGTGAGTCACCTCTTTTATTATGTTTTGAATACTTTCCTCCCAAATGTAGCTCATTTTCTTCAGGGAGGGGAAAGAATTTATGCTGTCCTGGTTCCTTATTTTTATCAGGGCTCTGCTAACAACTTCCAGCTGAGAGAGTTCTTGGTATTTTTAGCCTGAGATATTTAGCTATTTGAGCCTCTTTACATGTTTTCTCCTTGATATATATTAACTGGGGAGAAAAAATGGCTCTTGTTAGTTAATATATTAATGAGCACGCTTGCCAAATTGACTGTTCTTACTCTTAGGAATCTGAACACTTCAGAATTTTGGGAGAAGTCTGAGCCTAGCTCTGAAGTGTTTGAATTAGCTTCATTACTCCATTCCCTGACCAATGTTGCTGTAACTATGTTCTCGTAGAATGTTACTCCTTATCCATAGAGGTTGTCTTTAGTATTAAATATGTATATATAACCAATATTCTGGTTAAATACCGTAAGAGGTAAATAGACTAAAAAAAGCATACAGATTATAAAGTGGCAACTCACGTTTTGACTCTTTGATGTTCTCCTTGTTCCTTTTTTTTTCCAAGGACCTTTTGAGCAGCAGAATCCTCTGTCTTACTGCTCGTGTTAGCGCTGTATTGATTGTCTGGCTTATGGTCTGATCTAGTCCTTTAATATTCCAAATATTGAGCCTGCTGGCACATCTTGTATACACAGCATTTCCAAGTTTCTGGATAAACTTACCCTTCCATGAAATTTATATGAACGCTACTTTGAAAGAAAATTCTAAAAATATTTTAATATTGATCTTCTGCATTTAAGAAGCGCTTTAACTTGTTTAACCATGACATTACAGATCTTGCTGTCATCAATTATTTTCTCTTGTCCTAGCAGAGTTTCAGATGAAAGGTGAAAAGCTTTGGTAGACCCGATTTTCTGCATTAAAAACAATGATCTGTTTGAATGTTAACTGTTTACATTGCTGGACCAGTATCTTTTTAGACAAATGGTTCTTCAGAAGCTACTCTTGAGAATGTTATTGCGTAGCTTACTGGTTATACGTATATTTGCCACAGTGCAGTGCACTCCTTCCACTAAGTGCTCGTGCAGTGTCTCTGTAGGACTGCAGGGGGCTGGTAGAGATTACGCTGTTTTAAATGAAAATAAGTATCATTTGCTTTTGTGTATAAATCTTCCCCTTGTCACCTCAGAGATGTTTTATTTATGCAGGGTGGTATTATTGTGTTGCTTTACTCATATTCACTTAGCTATCTGATGCAGTTCTGCAGAGTGAGGGAAATGACTTTGTGCCATCTATGCAGCATCTTTGTCCTCTGGTTGCCAGTCTGGGCTGTGGCATAAGTCAGAGCTGCCTGGAGGCTGCCAACAACCACCAGGATGTATCCTATTAATTGGGACCAGCTGGATACAAGTATGTATTGGCAGAATGCAGTAGCTCTTCATCACCCAACTATTCCTTTTGGGAGCTTGAACCTTCCAGTAGCATTTGCAAAGCTGAATTCTTAAATATGCCATCTAAAAGAGTAGTGGTGTTCTGCATTTTTTTTTCTTCTGATTTGTTTTTAAATTTGCTTAATGCTGCCTTCTTAGCTGCTTCCTGAGGTTGGGCAGTCAGCGCTCCCTATGTAGACGTGTCTGTTTAGCTTTGAGGATCCAGTTTAATACGTGTGCCCCAGTTTTCCCAAAGTGCTTGGAAAATTGTTTCTGTGTGTACTTCTTAAGCACCAGGGAGAATTTTTGTTGATAATTGTAACCTTCTTGGAAACTTGCCATTCTGCTGCTGTAAGCCATGAGGCCTCTTAAAGCTAGAGTTACCATGTTTTGCTGTTAGGTATTAGCTGCTTTTTTGTGCTTCTTTGCGGAGAGGAGTCTCCATTCCACCTTCTAAAAATAATTTTAGGAAGCTGCTGTTGTTTCGTAGCACCAGTCCGTGTGCACCAAGGTGACTGACACTGCCGAGAGGCTGTAGGGCAAGCAGGCTGCAGCCTTTAAGGATGCTGTCTGTCCTGGGGCTTCTCAGTGGGGCCACCGGGTGAACTAAACGCAGATCTTGAGCAGCTTAACGCTTATAGTGAGAATAGGAAAAATTTCATTACTCTTAGTAACAGGTTAATAAGATTGCACTGTTAGCATCTTACTGGACAGTTCCTTGGCTTTTTTATTTGCATATCCTATCCTAAATATTTTATATTGGTGACTGAGCTTCCTGTGCAATTTGTTTTAAACTGAGCAGCTGGCTCCTTATCTCTGCCATTTGTACAGCTGTTTTTTTCCTCGGTCCTTCTTCAGTCTGAGAAGCAGTTTGGCCAGGTATTGGAGGAAAGGAAGATGTTAGAGGCCGCAGTGAGTGACTGCAACTCGGTGTACAAAAAGTATGTAAGTTGCTTCAAGCGTATATTTGAAATCTGCTGTTCTAGTAATGACCAGGCCAAATCTTGCTTTGCTTATGAGATCTGACAATATCACGGTCCATGTGATTTCATTTGTTGTATTCATAGAAGCCCTGGGGAGTGAAATAACTAGAGCAGGAATGAAGCTGTGCTTTCCTGCGCAGCACAGCAGAGCACTGTAGCAACTCGGCCACTGGGAAAAATGGCAGAGAGATTTCGTATGTGTGTGTTTGTGTGTGCGCACACGTGGGTGTGCACGTATTAGATGCACGGTCACGTACCAACATTACTGTGACCCATTAGCCCTTGTAGAGTAAATAGGCGATAATCATCTGTTCGGTGCCGGGTAGGTCGGACTGAGCTGAGCTCTGGACAATCAGGGTGCTTGGTAAAGCCTTTGTTACCAAATATCCCCCCTTAATCTTCAGTTTCAGTTTACAGGCTTGAATATAGTCCTGCTCTTGTAAAGTTAACGCGTAAACATAAGAAAGTTTCTATGCATTGTTCTCCCTGAATGAGATGTAAAAAGCCCTTTAGGGAGGCTAATCTTTCTTTCTTATCTGCGAATGTGTTAGAATGCTTGTGAATGAGAAAAGCAACAGCCTAAAGAGCTGCCAGTTGGCTCTGAAAAGTTGTTTTTAGAAAAAACACATGAATACTTGCGATAGGAGCATTAAGGAACCTGTTACTCACTTTATGGTAGTGTACTGAATGCTTAAATTTGGGATTGAAATCACGAAAACTAGTCACAAAGTTCAAGGACAGGTATTCTCATTTGTTTTAGTTTCATTTGAGGATTGTGACACCACTTCAGCATGGTGTCATTCGTACCACGTTCAGATCCATACAAACTGTAGATCATCTAGGCATTTGATGTGTGTATTAGGCGCACCCAAAACATCTTGAACAATGCAAACATATCAAATCTTGAGAGACTGATAACTTTCCAAAACAGTAGTTTTGTAAAAGCGTTTGTCCAACTTAGGGGGTAAGACTTGCATATCTTGACATTATAAGTGGTAACATACTCTTTTATTTCTTCACTGTGTATAGAGAAAGTTATTTCCTAGTCTGTTGAGTGGAAAAAGAACGGTTTTGAAACAGCAGGAAAGGTCATTCTGGCCTGAGATGAATCATGAGAAATTTCAGTCTCTAGACAACCTTTACTTTGCATTCCCTTAGACAACATTATTGAAATAGCTTTAAGGAGGGATATAAAAATAAATCATTGTGACCTCTTGTATTTTGATTCCAGAAGATTTCAAAGTGCTCTCATATTTCAGTGGATTATTGAAATTGTCACTGTACAGGCATGGCCAAACTCATAAAAGAGAAGCAAATGTTGCCTGACTGTTGAATGTGATGTGAGATTTTTATGTTCAAGCAATAGCCTTTTTTTTTTTTTTTTAAGTAAATAGTTAAGATTACTAAAACAGAGAAAACTCTTTCCTCGTACCTCTCTCTGTTTTACTAATTGGTCCTCCAAATGAAGCAAAGAACTGCAGGTGAAAATGTTTACTTTTTGCTTACAATTTTAAAGTGTTGAAAAGTAAATTAAACTAAATACAATCTTCAGTTTGCTAAAGGCTGCTTGCAGCCTGAATGCAGACCGCAGCAGCATTCCCAAATAGTCATAAGGAAATGTCCAGCTTGTCTAAAAGCTGTAATGTGGCAGGAGTACAAAGAGCAAGCCACCTATAGCACCAGCAGGAGACAGCCCTGTGGTCAGGTCCCATGACCTTTGTAGATCTCAGCACTGAGGTGCATAAATAATGAAAGAACATGTACCACAGAATCCTCCTTCTGCCAAAAAAATGGGCTCTGGTCTTAGGGGCTGCCCCATTCTGTAAGCTCTAGTGGGGAAGCTTGCCCTGGTGTCTGTGAGCTGGCCTGTGAGTTCCTCTTGCAGAGGAGAAAAAGGTGGCTGGGTGGTGCCATGCACCCACCACCTAGCACAGACAGATTTTACTCCTCCTCCAAAACACAATACAAGAAGCCTGTGAGCCAGGATTGTCTTCCTCAGCACCAACAGGGCTGTTACCATCTGTATACAGATGGGATGTGTGCTGTAGGGTTGCAAGGAGTTCCTTTTTTTTGCTTTGTTGGCCACACAGATATGGATACTTAAAACCAAGTTTGTGATTCTACAGAGGACGTGGTGAGAGATTTAGTGGAAGGCAGATGCTCAGAAAGTGCAAGGGCCTGGTCAGACTGCTCACCACCAAGTCCCAGTCATCGCACGGGACTTAAATCCAGTTCTCATGACTGATGCCCATAACAGGCTGCTTTGGAAAAAAAAAGTTTTTATTAAGGATTATCTTCCTGTTCCATGGTTGTTGTGTCTGCAGGGAGGGTTATTGAAATTGCAAAGTTCTCATTAGAAATGTTTTATAAATGTAGGCTTCATGGGGCTACAGACTTCTTTTACTTTCATTCTAGCAGGGCTTACTTTGCTGACTTTTCTCCAACTACACTTCCCCCACCCACCCCCCCNGTGTAACAGAGAACACTGTAGAGATCAATTGTGTTTCCAACTGCATCTCTCTGTCTGTTGCAAATTCTTGATTGATGCAATTATAGGCTTAGGTACCTTTTGTTGCGCCTTGCATTTTTTTCAAGGCCATTTAATTTTGGTCTTGGACTTTTTTGGTTTCTTTGTGGTGGAAGATGGCTGAATTCCTGGGATTTAGGTTGCAACCCCTTCACATTTTACTATGATTGTCACAGCAAGGCTCGAGTTCTCCTCGAGACAGAGCAGCAAGGAACCACTGAGAAACCATCTTCTAAAAAGCAAGGACATTCTTATTTAGGTCAGAGGCACAGTGGGGAGAACACGTTATAAAACAATGAGCAGCCTTTAACCATGCTGATCTTGCACAGATTGTCTGTCTCGCACTGGACCCGACAGATATTTATCTCAGGTGTGCTTGTTTAGTTGTTATTCCAATACATGCATCTTTTCCCCCATGTGTCATTTTACAGCTTAAGGATGCCTTCAGAGCTACTCAGTGCTCTGCATCTTCAGGGACTGATCTTCACCCTGGTACTGTACCATGGGCCTTTCTAGCAGTTCCAGACTCCACACAGAATTGTCTCATTGCCCAAGCAACAGAAAGATAAGATTACATGTACAGATAAGATAGGCTGTATGCTCTGCGTGGTGTGGCTACTGAATTAGCTCCTAATTTGCTGTGGTAGCAGCAGACCAGAAGATGCTATCAGTGGATGTTGAAGATCTCGTGTTTTGGAGATTCTGGGTTTATACTTTGGGCTAGACTTTTGTCTGGTCCTGCGAACTGAATGTTCTTCACTGTGTGTAAGGTCCAAAGCTGCACAAGGTTCAAACCCTGACGTTCCACTCAAGGTGGAAGTGCACGTTCATTGCTGAGGGCGGCAGAACTTCCATTTTAGTTTCCTCTAAGCAGAATCCAGTTCACGCAACGTATGGTCAGTGGAGATGGCTGGGGAGCTGCACAGCTGAACATAGCTCCTGAAATTCTGCAGCCATCTGCTTGTGGTCCAACTCCTGATGGCACCCAGTGCTGTCAGAACAGTCATGCTGTGTTCCTCTCTGCTGCTATTACTGTCCGAACACTCATCTGGTACCTCTGTCCATGTCTGGCTCATTCTCTTGGCCAAAATATGATGCTGCGTAATGCTGTGTGTCACTCTCTGGTTATTTCTCACTGTCCTCCACCTTTTGCACTTTCCTCTCTTTTACCTGAAGGCACATGTGTATTGCCTGCTGTGTTTGCTTGCTTTTCCTTTTTCCTCACATATCTAACAAAATGGTGCTTTAAAAAACAAACAAACAACAAAAAAAAAACCCCACACATAGAAACAACCCCAGAAAAGCACGTTAGGGGTGGTGGTCTGTCTTCCTTACGAAATTTAGACTTGTTTTCTCCTTTATTCAGATTATGTAGTTGCTCCTTTGTCAGCTTTCATGTGAACTTCATGTGCACAAGAACTCTTTTTTTCCCTCACTGTTCCCTGCTTTTGTGTTGTGCGATGGCATAGAAGACGTAATTTAGATCTGAAAAGGGCATTTTATTATTTAAGACAGGCATTTTTCACATGCACGAAGAGCAGCCTTGGATGTGATTTATAGTTTCTAATTGACTAAAAAAAGATGAGCAATTTCGAGCTCCATGAATTAATTTTGTGCTCTGGGCCTTTGTTTTGTATTTTATTTTCCCCTGGTGTTATGTCTTTTTCCTGAATGAATCCAGACTGCTGGGAACAAGGAGTTAAGAGGCTGTGCTGTATTCTTTCTGATACCAGGGTGGTGGTGGGGAATTTTTGGCATTTGCTTGTAGTTTGTTGCCGTGTTCTCTGGCAGATCGTGCTATCGGAGATAGGCAAAGTGCACTACAAGCCTGCTCACCAGTGATACCTGTTTTAGATGTTAACATCTTAACAGTAGGTTACCTCACATTAGATGTCCTAATGTGACTCAAAAAGGATTTTTTTGTTGTAAGGAAAATTCAGAGTTTAACAAAACAAGAAGGCCAAACCCACAAGTTTAGGCACTGTTGCAAAGCTGTGGTTGATTACTCACTCACTGAGCTGGAGAAGAATCCCAGGGAAGCGGGCTGCAGACAACAGACTTGAGAACTTAACGAAAGTATTGCTGCTTGTGTTTTGTTGTTAAGGAATTTGTCTTACATTTTTGCTATGCAGTATGTATTTGCTTTAAATTTCATGTAGTTCTTACATGAAAAGAAAAATGTTTGTAATAAAGGCTGGCCAGTGCTGCATCAGGAATCAAGAGAGTGCCTTGGACATATTAAGTGAATTACTGATGGTAGAATATATAGAATGTTAACTACCCTGCCGAAGTGATAACATACAGTACCAATTTCAGCATCTACATTTAATTCTCTTTTTTTCTTCCCAAATGAGGGAGTAATTAAACACATATTATTCCTAAGGTTTTCATACTGTCAATCAAGGAGATTTCGAGGAGCTTTGGCTGGGATGGTCTGAGGAACTAGTGTAGTTCTGAGACCCCTTCAACCCACACCTGAGGGGAGAATGGTGATTCTGAGTGTGCAGGGCCGTTGCCTGGAGGGTCACTGAGGAGCTCTTAATGCTGGGGCAAGAAGGACTGGTGTTGTTAGCTCAGTGTGGATGTGAAGAAGATGCACGCGAGTTCTATAAATAACGTATGGGCAGCAACCTGTCGTCTTAGCTGCATACCTGGAGTAGTGTGTGCAGATCATGCAACTGGAGGGTGGGAGTTTCACAAGAACTTAGCACATGGGCTAGCTGCTGCTGAGAAATTGGTGTTAAGATTCACCTTCAGTTCATTGATGTGGCTGCCTGCCTCTGTAGCAGCTCATTTGCTCTCAAAATTGGGTAGTTAGATGTCCTAAGTGGAAAACTGAATTTATCTGATAGCTGCCTGACAGAGGAATAACATTTTATTGTACCTAAGCAGGATTCTAGTTTCATTTACAGTGGAATCTTAACCAATTCACATACATTTTTGTAAACTCCATTGCATACTGCTGAACTCGGAGATAAAGGAATTGCTGTGCTATTTCATTAGGGTTTTATATCACAAAATGCGTATTACTGTTACGTTCTGTAGTGTATTAAGTTTTTTGTAAGCAGGGCTTACTTCTTAATGCAACAGTTAAAATACTGCAGAATGTTTTGTTGTGGAAATAAGCATCTCTGTAAAGCCATACTAGTCACACTTAATGGTTAGGGTACATTTATAAATTGTTTATAGAGGGCAAATAAATAATTAATGTCCCTTATTAAATAGGTTACAGGCATGAATAGAGTGTATTATATATGGCAGTAAGCACACCAGTAGAAGGTGTTGGAGGCAGCATTTTGTCTAACTGTTGCACTAAAGTCCGTAAGAAATGACCATTTGTTAAAATATGCATTAAAAATGTAATACGTCATGCACATTTATAAATACCTTAATGTATAATATCATCCCTTGGCTGTAGCCCTCCAGTGAAACCCTGCTGGGAAGGGAATGAGGCAGTGGAAGGTTTTCAAGGTGACGGAGAAATCCAGGGCTGTGAGAGCCTGGTGCTGTGCTGACAAGCTGTCTCTTTGTAACGTTCTTATAACAGGAAATTTGGAAAATGAATTGTTTTGCTTTCTAAATACCTGCAGGATCAAGTTGAGCATCAGTAATTTTGAAGATAAAGCAGTGTTTTGTAACTTGAGTGCAAAATTTAGTCAAATCTCATTTAGAGAATGAAAAAACCAAAGCATTACTAACAAGAATTAATTTGTATTTAAACAGGAAGTTTTGTTTTTTTCTATTCATGGCTTTAATGTAGCATAGTTGTGTATATATTCGTGCTCTGTCTTGTGAAGATGTTTTTAATTTTTCCCTTTTGAAGAAGGAAAGTTCTGGAGCTGTGCTTCACATCACACTCAGTGAGCATGAGGAGGGATCATGAAGCTTTTTGTCTTGGTCACGGGGGAGGTGGCCCCATCATGTTTTCTTTAATGGTAGCTGCTTGCTGTCATTCATTTCAAGCAGAGTTCATCTGCTGGCCTGTCTCTTCTAACCCTGATGCAGACTAGGAAACTTCAGCCTTTTGGGAAGGCCTTTATCTATGTTTTTTGGGAAGGAAATTCCACTACTGTTGAACAGAAGAGGAGGTACCATTATCTGATGTTATCCCACTGCTGTCTCCTCTGTTGCATCGATATCCCTTCTTTTCATAGAATCATAGAATCACTAAGGTTGGAAAATTGTCATTGGATAGCTCTATAGAGAAACTTTTACATACTTACAGTTTCTTTTATGTTAGTAACCCTTCTGTTTGTCAGCTCAGTGAAAGTGAAGCCTTGATGCCATAGTCAGAACCAAGTGAGTGTTGGTATGGGAGTTGTGACAGGTTGGTGACGATAGCCTGTTGCACAGGGAAATCTCTTAACACATCGGGTCCTGTGCTTCGAGGGCATAATGGAATAATTTTTCATGTGCAGTGGAAGGGATGTATGAAAACAGGACTGAATGTCTGGCTTTGGGTGTGACTTGTAGAAATTTCCAAACAATGAAGACTTTCACAAACAGCCTGTTGGTAGCAATGATTTGACTCTACCACAAGAAAAAAAACACCCCAAAACCCACAGGATTTGCAAGCCCACTGATTTAAACTGATTTTAGTGAGGACTGGAAGATATTTTGTCTCTCATTTTGTTTCAAAGGAACATTTAATACAGAGAGAAGAGAGTTTACTAGTAAAACACAAGTGTTATCTTTCTTTTCATTTTAATGATATTCATTACAAGTTTAATATGGTTTTCTTGACATAGCTTTGCAGTAATTTAGAAACTTTATCATTAATTTTGGAAAAAAAATTAAAAAATTGAGAACCTTTCTGGATAATTCTGTGCAGGAAACACGAAAGCATAGTCTCTTTAATTTATTTATGTAAACTAGTAAAGAGAAATACATAGTTTAATTGAAAGAACAGTCTTCCCTATTTTAACCATCTGATACTTGAGACAGCAGGCAAAATATCTTTGGATGAATCTTAAAACCTTTCTTCCCCCTCTCCTTTTTTTTTTTTTTTCTTCTTTGTTTTTTGTTTCTTTGGTTTGTTTGTTTGTGATAACATTAGTGGCCTGGGAAAGACATTCATAAAAAAATGCTTCTTTTCCCTTGGCTTGGCAGGTCGAAGTCTTGTTTAGGATAAAACTAAGCAAGGCAGAGTTCTTACTCTCTGGTATCTATAGTTCTCACATGCTGAGCAGACAACTGCTTATGTTGGAAAGTGCTCTCCAGAGTAAATCAAGATTATATGTGTTCTTTTTTTCCTGGTAACGAACGGATCAAATGAAGAAATGATGAGGGTAATGAATGAAGCATGGAGTAGCAGCATAACCATTGCAGTGTGTGTGTGTGTAGCTTTGTGGTTTGACATCAGATCTATTTAATGCCATATAAATAAGTCTATTTCAAATAGTGCGTAAACAGCCTCTTAAATGCAAATATTTGCTGAATATCAATATTTGTATTTAACTGTCAAATGAAAAACATTAACGTTGTGTAAGTCTTTTTAATCATCTTTCCTATGCTCACAAGTAGTTTGATCAAAATTCTTTAAAATGTCACTGAGAAGAAATTAAAAGTACTCCTTAGTAGTCTGAACTTGAGCAAGGCAAAAAGTAGTATTTATATTCAGTAAAGCGTTTCTAAGTGCATTTTGATTGTCAAATTTATTTTGCACCATTATTACAGAGGATGTTTAGGTAAAATGCCACTGATCGTATTTTGGTTCTGAAAATCTTGCAAGCCCAAAGTTTTTGCAAAATACTCATCAGCATTTCTTAATTGTAAACCTTGGATTCGCTAGGACATCTTCACTATTTTTTCCTTCTAGTAAGAAAACGGTAATAAGTTCTCCTTTGCTGTAAATGGCGTGAGTTGTAATCCCCATGAGCGCTAGTGACTTCAAGATTTGCCCCCACATCCATCCACCTTTATTAATTAGGTATGCACCATTGAGGTGCATCAGCTTATGAAGCATAAGCCTCAGTGGTGACTTCTGGAAACGTGGAAACGTGAATTGTTTCATTTCCAAGAACCCATCTGTTTTTGATGTTTCTTTTCCATTTTTTTTTTGGTTTGTTTCCCTTTTCTGGAACCGGTGCCATGCCCTGGCACCTTCGCTTGTTGAAATCTATCATTTGACTGCTCACTATTCTCCTGCTTTGGGTACATGCTGCCACACTGCATCTTAGCAATACTATTGGCAAAATTGGTTTACATGCTGTCTTTCCTGACATTCCTACTTGTGAGAAGTCAGTGACGTTAACCTGAAGACTGAATTGGTTTATGCCATCAAAAGACAACTGTGATTCTAGTAGTTCTGGTAATGCCTACTTACAAAACTTACTTCACAAAACTGTGAAAATATAGTTTGGGGACCTGGGCACATGGAAGAGTGGAATGTAAGAGAACTTTTTCTGAATTGACTATTTTGCACAGAAATGTATTCATAATTTGTGAGAGTAAAATAATTGGCCTGAAGTGTGTCCTGTGCAGGCAGGACTGCAGTTTTTTGATGCCCTTGTCCTTTAAATTTGAGTTTAGAAACAAGAAGTGGTCAGACAGAAGTTGTCTGAGAAGTAGTTAACTTATTTTCTTTTAGTTCTGAGAAAATACAGTGCTTTATCTTTTTTTTTCCTTTAACGTAGTGTCAGCCATGAGTGTGGAATCAGATACTTTCACTCCTGTTGTCTAGCATCTGGTTTCTTCCCTTTGAAGACCAACAAGCATCAGCGATTTGGAGACTCGGCATTAAAATTTTCTAGACTGCTGGTCGAACTTCACAACTGCAGGATTTTATTGTTGCTGTTTTGGTTTGGTTTTCTTTGGTGCAACACTTAGCCTGATTTTCAAGTACCTTCCTTCTGTGGATAAAATCCTTTCTGTTTGGAAAGCATCTTCCTATAAAAATTTTTTGTAAGAAATTGAAACGAGTATTTTTTAACGACCTGCATTTCAAAAGAAAGTATTTCCAGTAAGTTCCCCTTTAGAGTCCAAGTGGATTATCTGCAAGTTTCAAAATATGTATGTTTTGGTTAGTAATTTTAGTAATTTCCCTGAGCATGTTGAGAGAGGAGTTGACGTTCAGCGAACCTGTCATGCGTGAGCCCTAGCCTGCAGCTGGGTGCTTGAGCTTGTCTGCTGTAGTGGCTGAGTGGAAATGTTGAGTAAGCTGGGGGTCTTGTATAATCCTTCTTGGCTGCGGTCCAGTTTGGGGAGCAGCAGGAGAACACCTCCAGCTGCCTATTCAGCATGTTTACATCAGCCAACAGAAGAAACTGCAGGCAAATGCTGGAAACCTTGTAGCAGGTTATCCAGCTGTGTCAGAGCTCAGCAGACAGGTGTAGCAGGGCTGGCAGCCCTGCGACAGACGGTTAGTGTGTCTGGCAGTACCTAACTGTGTGCAGTTGACTCACGGACGGGTATGGCAGTGATTCAAGGAGGAATACTATGCATGAGGCTTTGGAGGATCGATGTATGCGTCCTGAGGGCTTCTGTACGCTTTTGGTTGTGATTGGCTATTGTTTTGCTTTTCTCTTTTAGAGAAATGCCTTGAGTTCTTCCAGTGCAGGACTTCTTGCCTAGCATGGGGAGCAGACTTGGAAGCCAACGGTCCAGTCCCAGTGATCAGCATAGCAGCTCATCGTTTTGAAAAGGAAACTTTATGGTTCAGTCAGATGGGTCATCTTACTGGACCCCAAGTTTAGAGGGGTGAAACTAACAGCACACCCTTTAAGAATGCTTCTCTAAGCGGCCTCGACAGGCAGGTGTTGACTGAGCCAGCACCATCCCATAACCCATTAAGCAGGCATGCAGTGCTCCTGACCTATACAGATAAACTGATATAGGAAGAAATAAAGAACTCTGCGAAAGTTGATGTCGTAGTTGTTGTTGTGTCGTCTGCAGCTCTGGAGTCCAAAATATTCAAAAGCAACGATGTGGCTCCTCAAACAAATAAAGCAATTCTGAACTGGGAGAGGAGGTTATGGGCTTTAGAAAAAGCTTAGTTTTTCTCTCATATGTGCACTGGTGCTCAGAAGTACAGGCCCTAGCTTTTGCAGGTTAGTGGCAGCCCCTGATGATACTAAGACTACCAGAAGTGATGTAGCACTGAGGAGACCTTGAAGCTGCTTTGGCCCAGGCACCCTGGTTATGCAGCTGGCACTGCCACTGGGTGCCCCTCTTCCTTTAGACAGGAACTTCCCCTAGCTCTTCTGTGTTCAGAACGTGTTTTGTTTCCTGTCTTGAGCGTGGGTGAAGGAATTGTCCAGCCGGCTTGCCTGTAACACAGCTGTCTTTTGCCTCTTATTTTGTCTTTTATGTGCCTTTCTGTTGTCTTATTCAAGTAGTTCAGCTTTCTTTTGTTGCTTTGTAGAGGTGGAAAAGAAGCAGTCACAAAGACCTAAAACTTCTCTACATTCTCTTTTCTTTGCGCTTTTTGTTTTGCATTTAGTAGTAAAAATCCATCTGCTGCTGTTGTGAGGTTTGTTCTTGCTGCCGTCATAACATCCTTGGTAACTGAAACTCATTTTGCACTTCTGCCTTTCTACTTTTGTCACTACATGTTTGTATTGTTCCTTAATGCGTGCCTTTATTTTCTTTTGTATTTCTACTCCTTTTTCTTGGATCACTGAAGAATTGTTGATGAAGCCAGACTACTTTATATTAATTCCTGTCTTTCTTCCAGTGCTATTTGCCACTCAGTTTCTTTAATAAAGCCTGAATCGCCTTATGTTTGTATTGCACTTTCTCTTCAGGTTATCTGTTTTTGAGGACACTCTTTCCACCAGTTCTCTGAATTTGCCTGGATTCTGAGATCTGCTAGCTGTACTCTGATGCTTTCAGACCTCCTTTCTCAAGAACCTGTCATTCTGTAGTTGTTCATACTTATTACTCTCTACTGTTACTTTTTATATAGATACTGGGGGAAATTCATCCTCGATTTTCTCATCCCTTTAAGATTCATGAGGTAACTCTTTCATGCTAGTCCGTTCATCTTTTTCACCCTACTCCTTTCTCTGTTTCATGTGGTTCCTTGAAGTAAACTGTTTCGTTCTCTGATGCTAATGCCCATTACTTTAGCTTGCCATTGAGATAATCTGCCATCTAGGTTTATTTGCAAAAGAACAATGTAACCTTTGTTTAACTAATTAATAGTGACTTCACACGCTATTTAAGAAGTATGCTGCTTTCTAGTGACTTGTGTGGGTTCAGCCATGATATGCTCTAACGAAAAAAACCCCACTATTTTTTGCCCGGCGTTTGCTATGATCCTTAAAAAGGAGATAGAGCTGTGAGTCCTATAGATGTCTTACTGCCTGGAGTCCTCATCTTTCTCTTCTTCACTACACTTTAGATAAAGCTTCCAGTTGTCTCAGCTCCAGCTTTCAGGAGGGGGCTTAGTAATATGATGTTGAGGACCTGCTCACCATATTTAATACTGATATCAACCCTCTATTTCCTTAGAAAAGCTAGGAAAGCAACTGGTAAAAATCCAAGTCCTTGCCTTTGGCAAGCAGTGCTTCAGCAGTGATGTTCTCAGCAGGCTCTGCACAGCACTGATGGACTAATGAGAAGCCAGTTGCTGTTTTTCTGCTGGTGTATAAATACAAACTTAACTTTTCCTCATGCATGATGTTAAAATATGTAAGGCATGGGCACATTCTGCCCATTAATTTTTCCTTTCAGTGCAGCAGGTGAGCAGTGAAGCCCCGGTTTTGTGCTACCGTGATCAGCATCAGCCTAGATGGGTGAGGATACCAGCCTTTTAAAGCAACCTTTTGTCATAGCTAACAAGTGGTTCAAGGCCAGGTGCCACCTACTGATAATTCTGTGGCAAATGTATAGCTTTAAACTCTGTATTGTTAAGGGCTGTGCTGATGCTTTACTCTCTGTCAGTGACTCTCCTTAGGACATTTCCATGCTGTTAGCTCTGCTTACTGCCAGGGCAGGATGCGTTGCTATAAACTCTTTAACTATAGTAAATTACATACCATGGGGAAAAAATAGCATGTAGAAACCTGTTACTATCCCATTTGAAAGCAGCGGGGAAGACCAGGGTTAGCACCTTTATTACTGGGAAGTGGGGAACCTCATGTATTTATGACGGTGTTGAATTCTCCCAGGTTACATTTTAAAACGTGTTTTGTCACTTAACGTTTTTAGCTGTCATTTCCCATATTTTATAGTTAAGCTGAACAGTTAGGATGATTTAACTGGAATGTGGATAAAGGAAGAATGGCTGACCTATGAGAGTGAAGGGAGAGGGTACAGATCCTTCAACCTGCACGAGAGCGGAGGACCCTTTGTAATGTGGCCTCAGAAGTGATATGTCTGAGTGTTGGAGCTTTCTAGATTGGTGACATTGGGTTGGGGAGGCAAGAAGGTGGGAGAAGAGGCTGCAGAAGCACATAATTTGTTTAAGAAAAAAAAGATATCAACTGAGCAAAATGAAAGAATGGATCACTGGGAAACTGCATAAGAAACTGAAAATACAAAGTCAATTTCAGCATGTTTCACTCTTCATTTGCATCTGCCATTTGGAAATGAAAGTAAAAGCTTATTTGTGATGATTGCAGCTGTTGATGCATTAGAGATGTTTAACAATTTTCACATAGCTATACTGTGGCAATAAAGCTGTATGTCTAACCGACCAAGAGAAGCAGGCTATAAGAGAAGCATATTATTTTGTTACGCCAGCCAAGCTGGAAAAAAGTTGACAGTTTCAAGAGCATAAGCCTTGCTTATGGAAAACTGAAAGAGAAAAGAAAAGCTTTTTGAGGTGTATGTGTGCAAAATGTAAGTGGGGAAAAAAAACAAAGCTTTTGATTTGAAACCTTACGGGTCACCAAGAAAATCTAAGTTCTTATGAAGCATTGGGAATTTGGGCATCAATGGAAGTGGAAATTATCCCATTCCGTGTGAAATTTGCAGAAGATTTAACACTACAGCATCATCACAGAATCATATAATGGCTTGCTTTGGAAGGGATCTCAAAGATCCTCTAGTTCCAACCCCCATGCCGTGGACAGGGTTGCCATCCACTAATCAGACTGCCAAGGAATGTATCAAGCCTGCCTCCAGGGTTGGGGCATCCTCAACTTCTGTGGTGGGCTTATGGATTTTTTTTTTTCTATTATTTTTTGTTTTTTTGGATGTTTTGAATCTGTAGCAATCTCTACAAGCTGAGACCTGAGACAGAAATGGATTCCAAACTCAGCCAGAGTCAAACGGGAGTAGCATGCAGAGCACTATGCAATGTGACATTTTGGCACAAACCAAGAGATCCTTAGCAGATGAGAGTATGTAAAACCATCCAATGCATGCTTTTGGGACAGACTGCAGATGCCACCACAGAATGTAATCTCTTAGGAAAAAAAAAGAAAAGAAAATCAACAGATACCAGTTATCAATTCAATATTTAGTTGTATAGTGGCACATAAGTTAACGTGTTGCTGGAAACAGTTAATGCTAGCTCTTGATATCTACAGGAGATTCAGTAATAGGGCATGAAATTATCCCACAAAATCTGTGAGTTCTGAGTGCATGAGTAAACTGGAAAAAAAAAAAAAGCACAACAGCATTTTTTCTAATACCTCTTGAATAAAAGGGTACTTAGTAAGCTACAACTGCTTTTAACACTTGATGCAGTACATAAATCAAGGAGGGTGTGCCTGGCATTAATGAGCATGTTTTTGGAGTATCTTCAAGTGGCAAGTAGAAGGGTGACTAGAATTGAGAGCGTCTTCCCAGAGCTGTGGTAGGAGAAGTCTTTCCTTCTGTAAAACCAGAATAAACAGGGAAGCATCATCGTATTCCAAAAGTGACACCAACCTGATGGAAGGCATGAGGCCCCTGTTCGGTAAGGCACTGAGTGTAAGCCCCAAGTGGATATGTACTAGGAGAACTCTTCCTGTTTTATACAGAGAGAAGGATAAATGAGTGGATATGAATACTGTCAAGTATACACACTTCTATGCTGCGTGTGTTTGCAGGGCTGTGGTAGGAACTCCCAGAAAAAGGGGAGCACATACTTAAACATTTGATATCACCTTTGGGAAATGCTGTTTCCTCAGACCAGTGTTTGTGTTTTGCTTGATGTGTGTGTGCTTCTAAGAAAACTGATCGTGTTGTAGATAGGATAGGCAGCACTGGCACCAATGTAGATTTTGAACTGGAGAGAAACTGCGGACTGGCATGGTTAGAGACTCTTGGAAGAGCAGCCTGTGAGCCTCAAGCTAAACAAACAATGTAAATCACGCGTAGGTGGAACGGCACGCCCAGGAGGGCTGATGCATGAAGGTGTGCACTGAGGTACCTCTCTGCAGCACTGATGCTTTAATTGACCTACCTGCCCAAGCAAATGGAAAAGCATGCGTATTCTTGGGCATAGCTCTGGCTTGGTGCTGCAGGAAAATATATAAAAATGATATATAGATTATATTATGATATGTAAATATGTTAGAAGAACATGTATGTATGTATGCATGTGTGTGGAAATGATTGTTTGTGTGATTAAATAGTGGAAAAGGGATTGTTTGGCCGTGGCAAGCAAATCTGCTCAAAATTTGATACTTCTTAACAAAAGATGTTTGCCGTTGTTAGTTGAAACTGACCAAAAGCAGCTTCCCAGAAAGAGCTTTAAAGCTACTAAAGTGATGGATTCAAGCAAGTTTGTTCAAGAAGCCTCAAATTAGAGATGTTTTTTGTTGTTATATTTAAAATACAGATTCAGTGCTGCTGCTTATTATTTCAGAGACTGATATCTGTATTTTGTGTACTACATAAGTGAGATTCCAGGGACACTCTGGATTTGAAACGGTTTCTGCATACCTTCATGAAACGAAAGAAAGAGAAAAAGCTGCTTCCCTCTACAGGTCAGAGTATCAATTCTGGAATATTTCAAGTCTCATGAAACAAACAGAAGCTTTTAGGATCTCCCCTGTGGAAATGCTTTTAAGTGTTACTCAGTTGCCTCATCCTTCTTCACACTAACTAAAAATTATGGGTATTGATTTACTAATTTTCATTGGTTTCAATTACAGTTTTCTTTTTTTTTAATTTTTAGGGTGTTATGATAGAACTTTCCACATGTAACAAGTTTAAAAGTAATGCAAGATTTGTTTTGTGATGCTCAGACCTAGAACATTCCAACTATTGATAGTTCTACTTTGCTGTTTACATCTAGCATCAGATATTGACAGCATAATGGCTGCTGCTGGCAGAAGGACATTTCTGCAGTGTGCTCAAGTTCATCACTGCAAACTTAGTGAAAAAGGAGCACCAGTTGCTTAATGCAGCAGTAAGCTTACCATAGGAGTTACAGGAGGCACAATACTTGAACCGTGCTTTGACATACTGCCAAATCTGGGGAGCTGGAGGCTTTTGCTCTACCACATTGATTTTATAACTTTATGGATAATGGTTATACACAACTGTACTCTCGGTTAAAATACATATATTTTAGTTATGACATGTGGCGAATAAAACAGTGAAAGTAACTATACTTTTTCTCAACTGCATGAAGCTGTGTGTAATAGTTGCCTACTTCTGGCAGGCTTATTGGGCATCTTACAAGAGAAAGTAGAAGCTAAATTATTGCAGTTCCTTGCTCTTCTAAGCTCAGCTTTTAAATGTGACAGAAGAACGCGACCTTCATCCTTTTATTCTTTGTCTCCTTAGAAATAGCAGTACACCAAAATGGATGCTTGAACCTCAGTCTTAGACTGAGAGACGGAAACTGTATTGATACGCATCTTCTTGTAGAGTTAAACCAAGATAATAGTGTCTCACCTGTATTCTTTCCTAAAAGACTTTCTGATAATAACTTCAGACCTTTGGTACACCCTCCACACCAGTGGATCTGACTGGATGTTGTCATTGAAATTTCACCGAAGATTCAGATTTCTCTGTTTTTGT
Organism: Pavo muticus; assembly: GCA_016647715.1. Taxonomy (NCBI): domain Eukaryota; kingdom Metazoa; phylum Chordata; class Aves; order Galliformes; family Phasianidae; genus Pavo; species Pavo muticus. The sequence continues at coordinate 472,492 of JACDJE010000239.1, forward strand.
GAGTTGTTCAGGTGTTTACCAGACAGAAACAAGAAACGTGGGTGTGCAGGTAGAATGTACTTGCTGCTTGCAGTATTTTCTGTAGGCAGCCAACACGTGTTCATCCGAAGAGCCAGATGAGTAGCCCACGTAGCGTCGGGGAGGCTTGCTGGGGCGGTGGAGGGAGTGTGACTCAGAGCACCCAAGTGCCAAAGATAGATCAGGTGAACATCTTTGTGATGCTTGCAGCTTTCGCTGCCTTTTATGGGAAGCTGGGTGTTGTAATCTTTGGACTTGAAATCGGGGGCATTTTTCTGCCCGATTTTAATCAGTGGTCATACAGCTGTAAAGCTTGGATGTAAGTCTTCCCTAGGTCAATTGTGTGTTTCCACCTTGACATGTAGCAAGTCATCTCCACAGCACACTTAGAGCTGTTATTGTTTATTTCTTGGAGATATTCTTGCGAAAATTAGTTGACTAGGACCCCTGAGGTGGTTCTTCACTTCAAAATGCAATTGATATTTCTCCTGTAAAATATATGAATAACTTAACAAAATTAGAGCACCAACTTCATGAAAAACACAACAGCTCACCAAAATGCAGCACTGCAGTAATAAGAACATGACATAACTTTTTTTTTTTTTTTAATTTAATGAATATATCATCAGGCCATAGATGAGTGTGTGATCTAGCTGTCTTGGCAGGGAGGGGGAGCTCTGGCATGTGGCGTGTCTTCAAGAAGAATTACTTCAGCATTGTCATGAACTGATTAGAAATATTTTTTCCTCACATTACTCATAGCATGTCAACAAGTATGCAAATGTGAAAATTTAACATATGTCTGCTTGCTGTCTTTACACTGTTTCTCACATCAGCTTAATGGGTGAAGACTGTCTTTTAAAATGCCACTTCAAACCCAAGTCCTCTGGTGTTGAAGACCACCTCGCTACTATTTTCTTAGTCTTCTGCTGAGATGTGTAGTGCTAGTTCATTAATTTTGCACACTTGGTCTGTGGCCGTTTTTATATTCTCCATGTGTTTCCTGTGGTGCAGTTAATGTCACTGTCCCCTCTAATCCTTCTGATGCGTCTTTTTTGATTTCTTTGTTGCCTTTCCTCAGAGTGTCAGTTTCCATTGATCCTCCTGCTGCAACTAATGCAGTAAAACATTAGTATCTTTCTCTTGATCTCTGTGGTAAAAGCATTTATTTCTGAATGAAGCTGTAATGCTGTTAACTTCTGTGAAGACTTCCTGACAGCATAATAGGTGGGGATGGACAAGGATCCATTTAGATTGGACACGCACCCGCCAGGTTGATGTGTGTGGTAGGCCCTGAACCTGGCTCTACTGTCACTGCCATGCTTAACACAAGTTTGGGAGCCAAAGACCTGTAGCATTAATCAGTTTGACTGTCCCAATGCAGTGCTGGCTAAAGCTTTCCAGAGATGGCAGGCTGAGGAAGGTGCTGTCTCTGCTATAAACTCCTGGGTTTTCTGCTTTTTGGCTTGCCTTTGTGGTGTAGAAAGGATGGGATCACACAAATCCTTTTATCTGGACTACAGGCTTCATGTTTTGATAAGAACAAAAAGAGGAATCTCAGAAGACAAATGAGGTGCTTGAAAGTGTTAGTAGGGATTCAAGTCATCCTGGCTGTTGTAGAAAGAGTGCTTCATCTTTCTTAGATCTTAGGTTTTGTCTACAGCCATTTAATGTATAAGAATTGAGTGATAGCTGAACTGGAAAGAATCAAGTCAGGGAGAAGTGGCTTTTTTTTCCAGATGTGGTTGTTCTTTTGGGGTGGGGGGCTGGAGTATGAGGGATCCTCTGTGCTGAACTCACAAGCGTGCATCCTTGTCCACCTCGACGCTGGAGAGTGAAGTAGTGGCAGTAGTGCATGTGTGAAGCATAAATAACTAATGAAAACATCCGCTCATACGTTTTAAAATTTCACTTGTTACAGTTTACTGAAATAATTACTGCCCTGTCAGTGCCGTGATGACAGTTATATCATATTGCATAATGTTTTGAACAGTAACAGGAAAGTAGATATTCTCTGCCTCTCTGCTTTGTTTAGTTAAACTACATATTTCAGGATATGAATAGTAAAATGTTCCAAATAGGAATGGCGGTGTATCACAAAGTAAGTGCAAATAGATTGTACTTCTTTAAAACAGTTCAGCTAGCAATTTTGAAAGAAATGCAGTCTGACTTCCTTTTCTTCTCTTGGACTGAAATGTTGTATAGACAATTTTTAAGCATCATTATTAAATCAAACATTCAAATAGGATTTCATTTTGAAAGACTTTAAACGTATAAGCAGATGGGGGACTCTCTAAAGAGTCAGCTGAAGAATAGGAAGTGTTACTATTTTCGCTTTTCTAATTCAAATCTAGCCTCTATTAACAGAAGCATTGCTGCTTTTGTTTTCCCTTTTCTTGGGTTTTTGAAGGGGCCTTCTCAGCCCAAGGTCCAGTGGGACCTGAGCCCTTCTTTAGCCATGAGATCTTTTTTACACAGCTGTTGTCAGAGCTCAAAGATGCCCAGGTTTGAATAAACTAAAAGATCTGTTTACTTGAGAGATGTGGTTCTCTTACACTAGATATGTGGTTGTACTACAATAGGGATGTGGATTCTAGGATTGCTTTTCCTTCTGCAGCCTGAAGTTTGCATATTCTCCCATTAAACGTGAAGTGTTGTTCAAGCCTGCTAACAGCCTGACGTGTTCCAGTTGTCCTGGACAAATAGTGGTGCTGTACGAATATATTGTATCTACAATGAGTGTGGTGTATTGTGGGCAAATACGGAGCAGCAGTAGGTCAATAGTTAGCTAACTGGGCACCTGTCCAAACATCATTAAAAATGTTGACTCTAAGTAATTTAGGGTTTTAATAATATTTAATTAACCTCTATTTAAACAACTCAGCTCAGATTGACCTATATGTCTAGTTTAAAGGTTCTGGTATAGGAGATAGATTTGACATGTTTGGTATGTAGTAGTTTCTGAAAGGAAATAGCATGCGACTCAAACCTCTGAAATCCTATCTTCATAAAAAGAGAAGCACACAAGTACACGACTCTAAATACTATCTTTTTGTTTGTTTGTTTTTCAGGTTAGCACTGTACGTATATGAATATCTGCTCCATGTAGGAGCACAGAAATCAGCCCAGACATTTTTATCGGAGGTATGTTTTCTTTGTCTCTTTTTTTTCCTTGCACAACTTTCCAGTGTGTGCGCAAGTGAAATTAAATCTGTGTTGGTTTAAAATAAACAGCAGTGACAATTTTGCATATCCGTTTACATTGATCAGCATAAACTTCTGATTTTGCAAAGAGTTTGCCATGTCATTTTGCATGCCTTTGCATAATTACTTGTGCTGTGATCTGTTAGCCATGTTGTCTGATTTGGTGTTACACTGAAAAAAGATTTGTCTATTTTCTGTAATAAGTGTGGATGGTGGAGAGCACATCCATTGTACTCCTTGGTGATACTGTTGAAATCTCCAATCTGAATGATGTATCCTTTCTAAATACACGGCAAGCAGATATTTTACACTGATCTCACTGCGTATTCCTACCATGCTTCTAACTACTTAGCTTCTTTTCATCTGGTGAAGCCATTATGTCTATAACCATTTAGGTCCTGTTTCTTAAGCACTCTTAACTTCTGCTGCAATTTTTACCATCCCATAATAGTTACTGTTTTTCATTGTTTTTTAAAGAGTTATATACATATTTTGAAGATGTAAGTAAATTTTATTTTCTTCAATATTCTACATTTATTCTGGGATGCAGGAGTACCCAAATATATGCCAAATATATTCAGGTCTTTGGAGCTTATTATTGTTTTAATATGTCTGTGATGAGAACATATAAAATAGTGGTAGTAGATGAATAGTGAACAAAAGTGAGAAAACCAGGTAGCATGTTGTAGTAGGAAAATTTGCTGCTTCAACTGATCCTCCTTCAAAGCTAATAGAACTAGTATGCTAGTGATGACATTTTGGAGATGGAAGAGAGGAGAGTGAGTATAGGAGGGTTGTTTCTGCTCTTTATTGACAATTCATGGAACAGAGAGAAGCAAAAGGGGTAGGATTGTTGTAGTGTCAGTTTATGTTTTAAAAAATTTGTTTCTGACAGTTGTTTTTTTTCTCCTTAATAAAGCAATGGAAAAATAAGAAATATCTTGACTTTCTGGAAACAGCTGTCATTTGTAAATAATGCACTGTGCAAGATTCATTTTGCTCATTTTGTTTTTATCATTTATGTGCAAAATGAGCAGCTGGCAGGAGTGTAGCTGGTATGACATTTGGATTTCAGGAAAACATTCAATACAGTATCTTGAAATTTAGCATTTAAAACCTAATTCAGTCTCAAATTATAGAGAAACTCTCAGGTCTGAGCAAATGTAATTTGAGAATGTATAAAATCTTTCAAATTCTGTCTGATGCTGAAATTTATCAAAAAAATGGCAAGAGACAAAATATAGTGTACTGCAATGTAGAGAGACATGTATTAGTAATGTACTGAATTGGTAAAGACAAATACAATGCTAATAATATTTTAAATGGCTACATGTTGGAACCAAATGCAGTTACCATTGTTACAGGGAAGCCTGGAAAATATAATATTTGAAATTAAAACGATACAATGAGATTCAGACAGAGAAAACTGTACACTAACATGACTGGGAGAAATAACCTTAAACACAAAGTTAAATGGTGAGTGGTGGAAGCAGCAGGAAAAAAAAAAAGAAAAAAAAGGTAGCTTATTGTGAAGTAAGTAGAACCTTGCATTGTGATGCCCATTCTGTCCTCGGATGGAAACCACAATATAAAAGTTCTAGCCCAACTCTCTACCCCTTGTGAGTCACTGTTCTTGTTAGAGAACAAAAATTACAAGACAGGATGAAAATAACAAAACATCAGTTGAGCAGTGCAAAAAATGTCTTCTTACAACTTTATGTTAATGTGAAACTTGCAGTCTTCCTTGTGTCTGTGTTTTTCTCGCTCATGGCTGATGGGAAGCAACTACCCTGTTGTGATTTGAAGTGACTAGGAGAGTACTTCAGGTGTAGGAGATGTCTAGGTTGCATAGGATGAAATTTGTATTGGCTTGATCACTTCTTAAAAAGTATGGCTGTTTGGGCTCACTGCTTTCTCTACTCTGGCAGCTGCACCTGCCAAAATAATTTGGATGGATTTCTTTAAAACTCAATTTTCTTTAAAACTTCAGTTCAAAGTTGCTATAACCCAGGGTATTTGGACAAAACAGAAATAAACACATATAGATTATTTGAGCAGCACAGCTATCAGTGGTAATTAAAGAGTATAAATGACAAAGATTAATGTCCCTTTCTTCAAGATCTAGCAAGTAACATGAGTAAGATTAATAGAAAAAAAAAAGAGAAGAAAATTTAAGTTGGATATCATAAAATCACTCATGGCTTAGAGATAATTGTCTTAAGCATGACATCATTTTTGTAATGCTTTGTATCTGGTATAAATTTTGTAAAGCTGGTTCACAGGTCAGTAAGATCTGTGCTAGTCATTCTTATTTACAAGGCAAACGGTGCTTTTTCCATTTTGGTTTCCCTGTTGAGTACACCCTTCAAAACTTTGTTGCCTTAGTCTCCAAAATGTAGGACCTTCAGTTCAACTGGCCTTTTCCCGAATCTTCGAATGTTGGAAATGCCTATAATTCTTGTCTTTTGCTCTGCACATAACTTCCTTTCAGGAGACATGTCATGAAGAAATAGAATAGCTATTTCATCCCAAAATGTGTAATTGTCATACAACTAGCAAAATGGCAAGGCACTTGTGCTACTAGCTAAACTGTGCCATTTGGTCCTGAGGATTGAATAGAGCTATTCAGATGGGGTGCACTAATATTTGAAACAAAATAAACTGCTCTGCTCCTGAACCTTTTCTTTGGTGTGGCAACTGCTGTGTTTTCTTGAAGGGCAGGTTCTTATCACATGCATTTTCTATCCTTCAAGTTAGGTTCTAGCACTGGAGGAATAATTCCATTTGTTGGCTAGACCAGGAAGACAGGTGTTTCCCAGCTGTTACAAGCTGTTTATTGATACAGATGACAATAAGAGTATTTTTGTTTTAATTTTATAATTTTTCACAATTCTTTTCTATGTGTTTGTTCAGATAGACTAAGACCTGCCATGTAAGATGTGTGTATTTTGAAAATAAAACAAAACTTCCATCTTCCCATCAGGTTCTTTCTTTGAATGTATTTATGAGGATAAGTTGTGTTCTGTTAAAAAGGATAAATATAAGACCTATGAATAAGGTATTTTCAGTGAGCCTTGCTTTGAAAATGATGAATACTGCCTAGATGTAGTGAGGCCTTTCTGTGCAAACACAAACTTTACTCTTGATTCAGTGAGTTTTGAAACTTCAGGAAAAAGAAATTGGTCTTGACTGTATGTTGCACCTCTCCATTATGTTGCTTTTGAAACTTCTTAGCAAGTAGTAAGTCATGCTGAATACATGTGGGAAACGGCTATGCCCCAGAGGAGCTCATTGGAATTGTTTATAAAACTTTGTTGGTGGCTTTGGCTTTGTTTATATCTTTCATTTTTACTAACATTTTTTTCTGGCACAGTTTAGGCAGGATTTCCCCAGTTTCAGAAGTACTTTTTCTATATTAAGTGCTGCTGAGTGGTAAGGTGGTGGTGGGGTTAAGAGCCATGCAACTGGCTTATTCTGCCAGTTTTATCAATAGAAGTTATAATGCCTGCAGTTTACTTTTGTATAATATTTTTTAAACAGCAAAATGATTTTTGAGTAGTTCCGAGTATTTGTGTACAAGAGCTACTCCAAAAGCAATACTACCTATTATTCCTTATGTTGCTTCACAATATTAGAGGCGGATGTTGGTGGTGTGGCAGCAGAGGTTGAACCTTCCAACAATATCCTGTTACATTTTGTTGCCATGTAACAGATGGCAGCAGAGGAACAGTCTGATAGAATGACATTTGACATGGAAGAGAGTATGAAGCAAGTGTGTGTCACTGAATTCCTCCATCAGGAAAAAATGGCACCCACTGACATTCACTGATGCTTGCTGAATGTTTATGAAGAACAACCAGTGGATATGAGCACAGTGATTTGGTGGGTGGTGCATTTCAACAATGGCAACAGTGACATGAAAGATAAGTCATGTCCTGGACAGCCATGCACAGCTGTCACGCTACAGAATGAAGAGCACCTCTATCAGCTCGTCCGCAAGAATTGGTGGATTAAGACCGGGGAACTGTGTATGGAGCTGAACATAAGCTTCAGTGTGTTGAAAACAATGATGCCAACGTTTGACTGTCTCAAAGGTGAGTGCTACGAATGCTCATACAGGAACAGAAAGGGCAACATATGCAAGTTTGTCAGGACCTATTGAGATCCTGACAATATGATGCTGAAGGTGACAGTTTCCTGGATCTCAGCATTACTGATGATGAGGCCTGGTGTCACCACTATGATCTGAAGTCAAAACAGCGGTCCATGGAGTGGCAACATGTGAATTCCCCACTGAAGAAAAGAATGAAGATGCAGCCCTCAGAGAGTAAAGTGATGTGCACTGTCTCTTGGGATAGAAAAGGGGTGATCCTTCTGGATTTCCTGGTATCATCAACTCTGACCACTACATCATGATGCTGACTAAGCTGAAGGCTTGAACTTCCAGAACCTGGCCAGAGACAGAGGCAACTTTTCTCTTGCAACATGATAATGCCAGGTCCTATACCACTTTGAAGACCATGGAGCACTTTGGCAATCTTCACTGAACTGCATGGGCAACATTTTCATAAAGTCATAGAATGGTGTAGGTTGGAGGGGACCCTAAAGATATCCAGTTCCAATCTACCTGCCATGGCAGAATTTCTGGCCACTAAAACCATGGGTACCCAGGATCCCATCCAACCTGGTCTTGAATGCCTCCAGGGATGGGGCATCCACAGCCTCCCTGGGCAACCTGTTCCAGCACCTCACCACCCTCTGAGTAAAAAATTTCTTCCTAACATCTAATGTAAATCTTCCCCTCTTTTAGTTTAAAGCCACTCCCACTTGTCCTATGACTATCAGACTGTGTAAACAGTTTGTTCTCCTCCTGCTTGTAAGCTTTCTTCAAGTACTGGAAGGCCACAATGAGGTCTCCACAGAGTCTTTTTCAGGCCAAACAAGGCCAATTCCTTCAACCTTTCTTCATAGATGAGGTGCTCCAGCCCTTTGACCATCTTCACGAGTTCATCTGGACTCGCTCCAGCTTCTCTGCATCCTTCCTATACTGAGGGCCCCAAGCTTGGACACAATACTCCAGGCAGAGCCTTATAAGGGCAAAGGGGGACAATCATCTTCCTCTCCCTGCTGGCCACCTTTCTTCTCATGCAACCCAGGGTACTCACCATCCAGGCTGAGTGCCCGCTGCTGAATTTTATCCACTAGAACCCCTAAGTCTATCTCCCCAGGGCTGGTCTCAATGAGTGTTTCCCCAAGTCTGTACTTATATCTGGGATTGCCTTGACCCAAGTGCCACACCTTACATTTGGCCTTGTTAAACCTCCTTATGTTCTCTTCTGCTCACTTTTTGAGCTCTCCAGGTCCCTTTGCATGACATATCTTCCTTCCATTTTGTCAACTGCACCCTCAGCTTGGTGTCATCTGCAGACTTGCTGAGTGTATGATCAATCACACTGTCTATGTTGTTGATAAAGATGTTGAAGAGCATTGGTCTCAAGACAGACCCACTCGTGACAGGCCTTCACCTGGACATAGAGCCACTGACCACAGCCCTGTGGCTACAACCATCCAACCAATGATTTATCAACTAATAATCCAGCCTTCAAATCCATATTTCTCCAATTTAGACGTAAGGATGTGGTGCAGGACCATGTCAAAGGCCTTACACAAGTCCAGGTAGACAACTTCAGTTGACCTTCCTTTGTCCACCATTGCCACCACTCCGTCACAGATGGACAGCATGATCTGCCCTTGGTGAAGCCATGCTGGTAATGCTGTCATAGCAGCTGTGAAACAGTGGGCCACCTCCGCTGTTGCAGATTTTTATGAGTGTGGCATGCCAACTCTTGTTAATTGCTGGCAAAGATGCATAGCTAATGGTAGTGACCATGTTGAAAAATAGTGTTTTGTAGCTGAGAATTTATTATATCAAATGGTGTTACTGTGCTCTCTGTATCTCTTGTAGTTTCTATGAAAATGCTTTCAGAGCGACTATGAAACATACTGAAATTATATTAGATTGCTTCATATGTGTGCAAAGAACATTTTTAGATATATGAAGTGTATATTTTCTCCTGAAAGAACATACTTGTTTAAATTTCGTAACAATTCAGAGCGGTAATCAAGTCGGAGTTGAGAATCAAAGTTTATTTCGATTTAGAAAAATCTCAGTGTTTATTGCAGTATGAACACTATGTCCACCTTTTCTAGGAAGCTTATGTTAGCTATGTTTCTAGGAAGCTTTTATGTAAAACTTAAAATACCTTTCATGTAAGACTATTCAGGTATTTCATTGATTTTTTTTTTGTTTTATTATTATTATTTTTTCTTGTTAGCCACTGCTCATGTCTGTTGAATGGAATACAGCTTGTGTTTAAACAATAGAGTTTTTATGTTTTTTTCTTTTTTTTCTTTTACAAAATTGGACAGGAAATAGTGCTATGTGTAGTTGTAACTGGAGGAATTTGGAATGTTTGTAGTACTCTGGTTTCCACTCTATTTTGACAGGATGCTGTCTTCTGTACAGTCTTCTCTGTTCAGTTTTACGTAAAGTTTATAGAATCTATTTGCAACAGAGCTCCTAGAACAATTATGCTGGGCTTACTGTATTCCAAACTATTTACTGTTGTAGTTTAGGACAAACTATGTGGCATTAATAAAATGATTGTTTGGTAATATTTAAGGTAGAGCATTTGTAAAGGATTGCAGAGAGACAGGATGCTCTCATGGCATGTTGTCTACTGAGTTAGCTGCTAACAATAAAAGTGTGAAGTTAAGGGTGTAAACATTCCTAAATTGCGTTTCCTTTGGAAACAGTTTTGAATAAACCAGACTTCGTAAGTGGGAAAAAACTCATAGACAGTGTGTGTCTGTTCAAGAACGTTTGCCAGTGCAGACAAAGTAAGCCAAACTAGTTTTACACTTTCGCTGGGTAGTGGGAGAACAGGTTGTAGCTGGGGTGTATTTGTCTCACTACCTCTAGCAGTACAGCGCTCCTCGAGGATACTGAAGCATTGGCTAGCTTTGAATGAGGAGATAAGACTGCCACCTGCTGAATCACTAACATTAGTTCTGTATCTTAAGTTTTTCCTGGTGCAACCTGGAAAATGTTTTAGAAAAGCATGTTTCAATGGTGGAGTGATCAGAATATGTCCTTAATAAAATTATTTTCACAATCTATGAAAACGTTCTAAAATATAGTTTCCCAAAATAAAATTAATTGGCTAAAATAGTATAAATAATAAAATACATAGCATGTCCATCCAGATTGATGATGCTGAAGCTTTTCATAACTACAGAATGTTGTATTCTTCCTTTTTATTATTAAGTAAGGTTTTTTAGTCACAATAATCACAGAAGTGTACACGTGTGTTTTTATGGTTTTGTTTCAGATAAGATGGGAAAAAAACATCACACTGGGGGAGCCCCCAGGATTCTTGCACTCCTGGTGGTGGTAAGTGAAATTTTTTTTTCCTCTGATTTTTAGAATATGGCAATTGCAAGTTCCAGCAGTTGCAGGCAAGAAATTCAAGTGAACATTGTTAAAAGACTGTGGAGGTGGTCATTTTCTTATAAAGAAATGAAAGAATAGAAAATAAGATAGAGGAAAAGGCACAGATATTAGATACAGGAAAACAGATACTGCATAGTGAATTGATAAGACAGCATCTTTGAAAGAATGTGGCCTGCACTTCTTTGTTCACCATCTTTCAGTAAACTGAATTTAAAGGATCCCTATACAAATCCCAAATAATTGCACTTCGGAGAAGAAATATATATGTATATTACCTAACATATGCGGACATACAGTGGCTGCACATACAGATGTGAGCTTCTTTACTTTTTTGCCTACACTCTATTAATGGGTATAGCATATGAAAGTAATTAAATGAACCCAAACCAGCAGCCTTTTTGAAACTCAGTGTGTGTTAGCATGGGCTTGGTGTTGTACTATCTGTATTTGCATAGTTTCTGTCAGCTCAGTGTATGGGTAGACAAATAATTTGCGGTTTTCAATGTATGTTACCACAGAATCATGCAACTATAGAATCAAAGAATGGTTTGGGATGGAGGAATTCTTAAACCCCATCCAGTTCCGACATCTCTGCTGTGGGCAGGTTGCCGCCCAGCAGATGGGGCTTCCCAGGATCCCATCCAACCTGGCCCTGAGCACCTCCAGGGATGGGGCACCCCCAGCTTCTCTGGGCAGCTGTGCCAGGGCCTCACCACCTTCTGAGTGAAAAATTTCCTCCTAATATCTAGTCTAAATCTGTCTTCTGATAGTTTAAAACCATTCCTCCTTGTCCTATCACTATCTGCTCATGTAAAAATTCATTGTGCAGAGACACATTTGTAAGTGTAAAGTTTGCAGGGAGAAAAGAGTGCTCATAATCAATGCTATTTAGCCATGGTATTTATTAATTGTTGCATGATTTGAATATATCTAATTTGTCTGTGTTTACAAGAATACAAAATTATGGAGAAAATGTCCAGCTGTCAGGAGTACAGCAATTTACAAGTTTTAAAGTAGTCCCATTTGAACACAAAAACCCAAGTTTTTTATGCAACTGTGTTAAATGTGGCATATTCTTCATTGACCTTTCTGTTTTTATTACCTATGTGATGAAAGCCTAATTATTACATTGTGTTCTTGTACCCGTGAAGGTACAAGAATTATCCTTAATTTCGATTTTTGGCAGCAGAGTGTTCAGATTTTCTACTATTCCCTATTATGATGCTGGAGTAAGTAACAAACAGTATTAAACTCTTGACGAATGTTATTCTTATGATTGTTCTAGTATACACATATTTTCATTCTAGAAACTTTGTGTTAGGATGAATTCATGCGTAACTCTGATAGGAGTGATAGGACAAAGAATGACTGTAGCCATCACTATTTCTTTTCTTTCCTTATAAACCAAAAGCTCAAAGAGAAGATACCCATCCATTTCCTACTCTTCTCCATACATGTGTTTCTCTAGGAACTTTTGTTTAAGGCATAGTACTGAACTTCGGAAGAACTCTCCAGTCTTCAGTTTCATGCCATTTTGTGTTGTTACTGTATGTATCTGTTCCTTCCAGTGCTTTGTGGAAGTAAATAGCAACAGTCACCAATAGTTCAAGGTTAAATGCAGAGCTTTATACCCTTTCACCTTGTATATTAGATTAGCTCCTTGGTTCATACTTTCCGTAGTTTTAAATTGATGCAGCACTCTTGCCTGAGAGACTCAGATAACAGGATTTGATTCCCTAGAGATGTTTTACCAACCTAAATTCTTTCATAGAGGTAAGTGTTTTCAGCTGTTGGCAAGGAAGTGATGTATCTGTTTCTACACATAAACATGCATGTGTGATGTGCACTGTAAAATCTACTGGAGTAATGATTTTCTCACAATGATTTTCTCACTGTATCTGTAACTTCTTCACTTGCAGTGTATTTTGGGATCTCTACTGTGCAGCTCCAGAAAGAAGAGAAACATGTGAACATTCAAGTGAAGCAAAAGCCTTTCATGACTATGTAAGTTTTGTCTGTCTTTACCATGCTTTCATTAATGGTATATGTAAATATGATATAGAAGTATTTCTGCCTGACAGCATCTCAAATGCAGGTTTGTCACATATAAGGAACATTCGTGGGTATGCCTCAGAATTAGGATGTTCTAACTGTGTGATTACTTAGTGCCACCTGGAAAACTCTGTAACCCATCTCAGAGATCAAAGTGCTGCCCTGTGTATTAATTCAGAATGAACTGATAATTCTGTCTCTTCCACATGGAAACATCAAGCCAATCAAAAGGGCACAGGCCAAATGGAAGCACAGATAAGTCCTGTCCACATATCTATACTCTGTCAGTTGACTGTCTGACTTCTGTCAGGACCGCGCTGACTTCAGATATGATTGTTCTCATTCTTATCTACCACATAGGAAATTAGACAGAAATTTTCCTGTCCAGGAGAACAGGAGGAATTGTGGGATGTAAAGTATTATGCCAGTTTTGGTGTGTTTGAGACACGGTTCAAAACACAGTAGAAAGTTTGGTGGTATTTTGCCTGTGAACACCCCCGCCCCCCAAAAAATAATAGTTCTAGAATCTAGGATCCCTAACACTGGAACAGTTACATTCCTTTTTCTCCATTACCATCATGTACATGGCGCAATATAGAAATCTGGAATCTAGAAAACTGTGTTCCAGATTTAGGATGGAATTTGGGTTCTGTCTCCAGCAAGCTCTTCTCCATCTGTTGGTTTCATTTTCACTAAGGAAGTCCTCAGAAAACTGGCTGAGCTGTTGTTCCTTTGGGTCATTCATATGGTACAAGGAGGGGGTATGGGACCCTCATGGCACTGTTATGAGACCTCTTCAGAGTTTTCACGGTTTGTCTTAGAAATACTGTCTAGTCCCTGCAGAAAAATACATACAAAATTAAAACCAGACTGCATTAAGCCAAGGTCTTACAAACATAAATTTGGAAAAAAATTAAACAAATCAGCTAATTAACCATTTTCTATTATTATTATCATAATCTGATTATGGCTTGGTGTCCTTTAGCATGCAAATGATTAATGATATTGCCTTATATGTAGTTAACTGTGACTGCTATTAATGCATCAACAACACAGTTAGAACTGTTAGACATATTTTACTTGCTGACCAATAACTCTTTAGTACCCTCTCCTTAAAGGTCAGATTATAAGGCTGACTGGTAAAGGAGCTTGGATAACTGTGCACTGTTTTTTCCACGCTACATTGATCACTCATCGTAATAACCAATGAATGAGAAGCAGTGTTGGAGAAGGGAACAAAATTATAAGGAAAGTTTCCACTCGCAAAGGTGTTCAAGTCAACCAATTTGGCAAAGCATGTTCCTCAAATTAAGAACAATCTAACTGTTGGAAGCAGATCTTCCATGATGTTTTTTACTTATTCTGTTTTCAATACACAGTCATTGGAAGAATACAGCATTTCAACAGCTTTGCTGTTGTTTTGAATCCTTGTTATTAAAGCAAGGTTTATTCCTCACTGAAGGAGAAATAATTTCATAAGAATAGCTTATGACTGCAGGGAATAACGTTAGTGAGTTAATCCATGGAAATTAGAATCCACAGTATGACAGTTGACTTCAGTGGAGGTGTTGCATACTTGCAGTCTAATGTGTGTAACAAAAGCAAAAAACCTGAAACCTGTTGTGAAATAATTCTGAAATTATTAGCAGTGAAAGTTTAAATTAAAAAGCACTTGGAATCTGAAACAGAATGGAGCCCAAGCTTCTTTAAACTCGTGAGAATTTCACTGATCAGTAAATTCACTATTTATCTAAGTTTATACGCTAAGAATTTGAGTAGCCAAATCAAAATTGTGTCAAATAAAAAAAATTATCTTGACGTCAGCTTTCTAGTAATTCGAACTTCTACGGATTTCAGATTTACATCACCTTATTGCTCAGTTCATCTGCATTATGGTAGATGTTACAGCATGTTAAAATACTGAGAAAATAGTCAAATGAATGTGCATGTGAAACAGAACTGTGTGATGTTTAAGTTACTGTGTGAAGTCATGTTTGATGAAGGAAAAATAAAATGCTGTTCTTTTATGCATGTATCAGTCTGCATAAAGGAAGATGAATGTTTATGTCAGAAAAAAAAATTGGTTTGTTTAATTGATTACTTCGCCAGGCATTTCTAACAGCTTTCTTAATCCTTTAATGTGACAAGAAAAACAAGCTGTTGCGTTGCTCTCTCACAGTTGAGATAAACTTTTCTAATACCTAGAAGTACTCATAAGTGTTCGATAGTGTCATGTGCTGTTTGTAAAGCAGTCTGCATTGTGTTAGGTGCACGCTGTTGAAATTCTGCATATATTTAGTACTTCATGACTACACTGTACATTCCTATTAACAGACTTAACAAATAGCTATAAAATACCATTAAGTGCATTTCACATTTATTAATGATTTGTGAAATCTTGACCCATGTGGAGTGTTGACTCCAGAGGAGTCAGAATTCCACTGCCAGGGCAGACTGTCAGAGAGCCAGCCTGTTATGCCAGTTATCTCCAGTGAGACTGCAGGTCAAGGAAAAGAGCATTCATAGCTGTGTTGTCATATTTGAAAACTAATTGCCAAAATACAAAAAGTACAGAAGATGGGCTTAGTATTTCACACTAACAATTTAGAATTTTTTATTAGGTATATGTTTTTCTACTTGACCTGGGAATGTTGTTCTTGCTGAAGGTGTGGTCTTTTTACACTAGACATATCCTGTTTAACACTAATTAGGCTGAATGAGCTGACCCAGTATGTTTTCTGTCTTTGCTTTTGTGAAGGAAGAAAGGTTTAAGAATGTTTGATGAAGGAGGAAAGTGTTTGGGGACGCTTTACTAATGTGTGAAATGTTGCTGCCTCAAACAACACAGTTGATATTCAGTCTGCAATACAGAGATTAACTCATACAGCAAATATGCACAGAAAGGTTTTGTTACTTTTCTTTGAGTTTCGCAGTATTTAAACTACAATTGCAAAAAAAAATGATTCCATTTAATTATCCTCTACCCCTAATAATTGGACAAAATTTTTTGAATGATGAGGTTTACTTTACTGTTTAGTTTGCCATAACGTTTTAGCACCTGCTTTGCTTGTGTTTTAATGCAATTAAATATCTGCAGCTGGACTTTGTACATCTGCAGTACTCTTGAGGAAAACACTAGCAGTGCCCTTTTGAGAACTCATCTGCAGCACTGTCCTTAAGAAGAGTGCATCTGAATTTTTCTCTCAATATCAATGCTCTGTATTTGAGCAAAGTGAGTCTTAGCCTGTGTTTGCCCATCAGTCTGTGCCACTGAATCTGTTCCTGACTATTTGTGTAAAACAACAAGAAAAACAAACTCCTTTAGATAACTGTTTTTTACACTTTCTGATGTATCTGTGCATGTTACTCTATACAGTAGCATCCTTATTCTGCAGAGAACAGTTGCAGAAGTTCTATTTCCACAGATACAGAAAAAATTAAATTGTATTAATACTAACTACCACAGCTTGGATTTTTACCAAGCTAGTGAAAGAAGCAGGAATGTGAAGTGACTCAAGGTGAAGGCTTTAACTGCTTGCAGTACTGACAGCGCTCATCTTAGTAAAAATAATATAAATAGAAAAGTTAAGGGCTATTCTGGCTTTGAATTTGAAGTTTTTGTCTCCTCGTACTGAGGTTAAACACAGCTCCTTCATATGATAAAAAAGTAATTCTATTTATTTTCTATTGAGATTTGCAGTAGGAATTCCCCCGTCCCCCCTCCCCAAGTGAACAAGGCTCTGAATTCATTATTTTCACATTTTGGGTTTGAAAAGACAGTTGTATGATGTGTAAGTACTGGATCAGGGAGGTATGTTCTTGCCTTGAAGTTTAATGAAATTATCTTAGAATTAGAAATACTTTGTTTTCATTACAGGTAACTCTGTAACTCTGAAAGAAAACTGATGTTTGCCTAGTCTATTAATATTGCAGGCATTTCAGCAGGAATAAAACATTTCAAGCATAAAAAAATAGTTATATATATATATACATATACGTATACATTTTCCAGGCATCTATGGCTTTTTCTGGAGGAAAACCCGTGTGCTGTGAAAAATCATTTCTGTGGTAGCTCTGAGCCAAAATTCAGACTTCACTGTACAATGGGTTTTCTTTCTTAACAGTGTCCTAAGGAGATCTCTTTATCTCTCTTTTTAAAATCTCATTTATCTTGGTTAGAGCTGAGATCTTCTGTTGAGAGAAGCAGGTTCCCATGTGCATATTGTACTGACTTTCTTTCCATCTGTTTATAGGCCGAAAACTTAGCGTGTAAATGTGATTCCTCAGAGCAGAAAGGATTTTTAGAATCATCCCTACCAATGAGCTTCTGACCACCAGAAGTGGCTGCTCTCCCATTCGGCTGGCTCAGCCATTCTTCCACACCCCTGTACCTCTGGTACAGGGATAGTACTTGTGAAATTCTTTCTTGAAAGGTGATTTCCTTGCTTAGTGGTTAAGATCTTCTATAGCATGAATGTCCAACCTTTGAGACTGCCTGGGCTGCGTTAAGTAAAGAGGAACTGTCTTGTGCTGCTTATATGTAAGTTCCTCCAAAAGTAATGCTTCCTATTTATTTCCATGGAAACGACAACCAATACAAAGAGTACAAAAACAGTTTGATAGAGCAAATTCTCAGCTACAAAATACTATTTTACAAATAGTCATGACTATTACCTGTGCATTTTCACCAGTGATGAACAAGAGTCTGCATGCTGCAGTCATAGCAGTCTGTGCCAGTGAAGATGATCCACTGTCACCACTGGTGAAACACAACACCTCACTTCCTCACTGTGCTCACATCACTGGTTTGTCTCTGTAAACATTCATCAAGCATCGGTGAATGTCAGTGGGCGCCATTTTTTCCTCATGGAGGAATTCAGTGACACACCTTTGCTTCAAAACCACTTCCATATCAGATGCCATTCTGTCAGACTGTTCCTCTGCTGCCATCTGTCATGCAGCAACAACATGCAACAGGATATTGTTGTGAAGGTTCAACCTCTACTGCCATACCACCAACATCCACCTCTGATGTTATGGACCAAAAATAAAACAGGACATATTACTTTCAGAACAGCCCTCGCAAAATGTACAATATAGTTAATATATAAGTAACAAAACATATTAATTTTAAATATTTTTCTTAAAATATTATTAAAAAAAAAAAAAAAAGAGGAACGAAAGCATAATACTAGTGGGATATTTGACAGTAACACACCAGTCTGGTTTGATGGCAGTGGTTGCAATTCTTAGTGAGGTCTCAAGGTGTTCATCAGAGATTTTTGATGACATTTTACTCTTCCTGTACTTCATCACTGACAGTCATTGTTCAAAATGTGTGTACTGCCAGAAAGTGATGACATGAATAAGCTGTATTTGTGAAGCAAAGTATATTTTTCTCCGCTAAAACAGGGATTATGAAAGTCCACTAAAGAGACACGATCAGATTTTTGAGTTGAATATCTGATTACAACTTCATATATTTCATCCGAAAATTTGCAGGCCATGTATTTATATCAACTGAAAAAGTCTTGCAGATGTAAACTGATGATTTTTGGGGGGCAGTCTTGAAACCCAATTTGTGCGTTGTATTTGACACACCCAAGGGATGGGCTGCCAACCGTAGAGAGACCTCAGCAGGTGGAGCAGTGGGCCTAGGAGAACCTCATGAGGTTCAACAAAGCCAGATACAAGGTTTTACACCTGGGTAGATGCAACTGCCACTATCAGTACAAGCTGGGAGTTGGAAGGATAGAGCACAGCCCTGCCAAAAAGGACTTGGGGGTACAGGTAGATGACAAGCTGGACATGAGCCAGCACTGTGCCCATGCATCCCAGAGAGCCAACCATATCCTGGGCTGCATCAAAAGAAGCGTGGCCAACAGGTCAAAGGAGGTGATCCTGCCCCTCTGCTCTGTGCTGGTGACCGTTCACCTGGAGTACTGCATCCAGATGTGGAGTCCTCAGTACAAGAGAGAGGTGGACCTTTTGGATCGTGTCCAGAGTTGGGCCACAAAAGTGATGCAAGGGATGGAACACCTCTCCTACGAGGACAGGTTGAGAGTGCTGGGGATGTTCAGCCTGGAGAAGAGAAGGGTTCAGGGAGACCTGGGAGTGGCCTTTCAGTATCTAAAAGGGGGCTATAGGAAAGAAGGGGACAGACCCTTTAGCAGGGCCTGAGGTGGAAGGACAAGGGGAAATGGTTTCAATCTGAAGGATGGGAGGTTTAGGTTGGATATAAGGAAAAAGTCTTTACAATGATGATGGTGAGGCACTGGCACAGGTTGCCCAAAGAGGTGGTGGATGCCGTGTCTCTGGAGACACTTAAGGCCTGGCTGGAAGGGGTTGTGAGCATGTCATTGAGCTGTAGGCATCTCTGTTCATTGTAGGGGTGTTGGATGAGGTGACCTTTAAAGGTTCCTTCCAGCTCTAAGGATTCTACAATTCTGTTTTTAAATTCCTTTAATCAAAACAGAAAGCATGGCTGCATATTCTGCACTGTTCTGAGCCTCATGTTTAGCCAGTGTATTAAAATGCATACAGTTATTTGCCATCACTTGAGTCAGCACTGTGCAGCACTGCCCTCCCTGTGCCCTACTTTCAGTCAACACTGTTAATAGCGCACTGACTGTTTGGCTGTTGCTGAGCAATGGCTGCGTGCCCGGGGCTGCTCTGTTGGGAAGAGACAACATCTTTATAGCTTAGAGAGGGGATGGGTGCATTGCAAGACATACTGGTCTGCATGCCGCCCATGGGTTGTGAGTTGGACATGGCTGCTCTATGGTCTAGAAGTTCTTATACCTTCCTTGCTTATTATAATGGAAGTTCTTCCAAGATGCTAAAAGGGATCTATAAACTCTGACAAGCAGCTATAGTAAATTCTTGATTATTTTCTAGGTAAGGTTTTATTAGTGTCTTCTCCACGGCTGTTTGAAAGATCACTTTTGGTATGAGTAAGGGTCTCTTGTTTATTCTTATGCCTCCCAAAAGAACACTAGGTAATTTAAAGGATAAGAAAAAGGCATGTTTATTCCCTTGAAGACTGTACAATCTCATAAGCTTGTATTGCATTTCCATCTGATTTGTTAGCATGTTTTAATAGTGAGCTGTATGACTCGGAGCTTAGCTTTGCTTGAAAGTTGTAGAGTGTATTAAAGATTGCTATAATGAATTCTATACAGATTATTCCATCTAAAATCATAATGATATAAATGAAATTTTTCTAGAGGTTAATGGGAATAGCGTTTAGACGCTTGAGATGGCTGATCAGTCTGTTAGTCTTTTACAGAAAGAAATTAGATCTTTGCACTTCTTGACATATTAAAGGGGGGAAAATACCACTTTCTTCCCTCATCTTTGTGCCTATCTTCAGAAGTGTTTGCTTGCCTTGAATGTTACTCAAATCCTAACGTGTCATTAGTAGTACACAGAACTTGAAGGACTATGAATATTTTTACAGCTTTTTTAAGTACTGACGATTTCCACAGAAGGTCTATGAGAAAACGTTCGTTGAAGGCAGCACTGAATGTTTGTTGGAAGTGACCACAAATCTCAGGCCTTTTGTTCCCACAATGAAAACTATTCTGCAGTAAGATCTGTTTTATTCTATTTTCATGAAATATATATGTATACGTCAAAAAATAATAATTTTTGGAACCCACACAGAGCTATCTTTTTAGGTGAAGATTTTTGATGACCTAAATACATGCAAGTTTTTTCTGTTTAAGGATAATTTTTGAAAACAGATTTTCTTATGTTCTCCAGGTGGACTTGGCAGTCATGATCTCTTCAGTCCATCAGAGAAATTCCTTCTCTAACTCTCATGTGTGTCAGAGATGGAACAATCTTCTAGTTGTTGATTTTCTTTCTTTTTCCAGCTGTTGCTACTGTGGCATTTTGCAGGCAGCATCACTAGGCATCTTGTGCTTTTAGGTCCTCCCAAATTTTCTGCTGAAGACTGGATTCTAGACCTGTCTTCTAGGTGTCAGTTTCAGTGGAGCAGGGCATGGAGAATCCATGGTAACTCTTTCTGCTTAAAACAAAAACCAGCTGCGCTTTTCTATCCTTCCAGGCTGTGGGAAGCGTGAGATGACAAATACAAGTAGAGAGAAGGAGAGAGGGAGTAGCAGACGGGATCAACAAAGTGCAGAATTTGGTATAATTCATGGGACAAATGCCAAATTATATTGTCCCAGGGTCATGAGGTCCATAAATGAGAGGAAGTTAACAGATTTTAGATCTCTAAGCAATTTAATGGCCTTCCTGTGAGCTCTCCATTGCTTTATTCTCTTTGTCTCTAAGGTTTTCCATGTGTCTATGGGCTGTTGTCATTAATAGCAGAGATTCCCAAGCACAGTTTTGTGGTTAGATGTGATTTCCCTTGATAAAGAAGTATGTGTGCTGTACTGCATAGTTTCTGCCTGGCCTGCTTTGCCCGGTAATGTTTAAAGAGTGTTCTAGTGAAGCAGGGGTTCTGGACGGAGTTACTTGGTAACTCCTTACAGTTGTTCTGCAGACTTGTGGAAGGCCCTTTACGCGTTTACTATTCATCACTGTATCTGTAATTTCACCCTTAGAGACAAGAGTATCTTCTCCAGACATAATTCTTCTTACTGTGTAGGTAACTACCCTTGTCCACCTGGAGCATAGATTACTTCTTAAAACTAGAAAAAACTTCTTTTAAGTGGTCACAGAGTGCTTTTCATAACTTATATGGAAATGAAGAGCATCTCTTTTCCATAAAGTCATTGTTAGAACAATACATTTTGCTTTTTGTGTAAGTGATGTTCAGGTATGAATGAAATGCTGTTGTTTACTACTCTTTAATTCTGCGGAGGTATGCCTTGCTTCCCAGTGTTTAAATAGAGTAAAATACTATTGGATGTGAAAGCTAGAAGGAGACCAAGGATATTTCTGACATTTACTCTGAAATCCCTTGTCTAAACACAGTGGATTAATAAACCAGATTGCTCTGTTTATTAGAAAAATAAAACAATTAAAAAATCGTGTTCAGTATAAGATTCCCTATTAAAGTGCCTTACAAGGTAGTATGTCCTTGCTTTCTTCTACGTGTAGCCAAAATTCAGTAAATCTGAAATATGTCAAAAATGTGAAGAATTCTTATATTTTAGTTAGCAATTGTAAAGGGGCACTAATATCAAATGGGATGGATTTCTTTCTGGAAGATGGTATTTATTGCTTTGGAGAGTGGTTGCTATTCATGATCTGAGACTCTTATAATGGTGTTGGTGGACTTGTGCACAGTCAAGCTTCACTTTTCCAGTCTTTTTGACTGCTCAATTTTCTTGCTTAGTAGATGTTCTTTAATGTGATTGTTCAGAAAGGAATAATCAGAAGGAGGCTTCATACTCTCAGCCAGGTAGGCATCATATTTGCAGGAAAACTGCATAAACTTGTGTCAGGATTTGGTCCACATAATTATACGTGTATCTTAAGAAGCACAAAGTAGAATTGCATGTTTTCTCCAAGATTATGAAACTGTTTTCCTTTGTTCTTCAGAAATTGGCCAGCTTGAGAAATTGGTGTTTTCACTGGATTACATGGATACTTTTTTCAGGAAAGTAGGGATTTTTTTTTTTCTTTCATTTTAATTCATGTTAAAAAAACCCCTGAGAGAATTCTCCTCACATTTTCATGAAGAAGGATGTGCCCATTCCGTTCTTGCCCTCCTGCTCCATTGCTTCCCATATATTCTTGGATAACATAGTTACTCAGATTTGAACTACTCCAAGTCATAGATATAAACTGTAAGCGTTGATACAGGAATGTAGTTTCTTACAGTGCACATAGTTTTTTTTCCTATTTGTAATTTCATAGGTAAATATATGCCATGTTTCACTTTCAGTATGGACACTGAAGCACTTGTTTCAAATAGACGAAATAGTGTGTCCTTCCCAAAATTTCAACTTTTACTCTTCGGATGGAGATTTCATTTTTGCAGAGGTAGGAAGTGGACTTGTTGAACTGAGTGCCTCTTCTCTTAAGAATGTTTTGTGCTTCACTTTCATTGAGAACAAAGGAAATAACAGCCTTGCTAATGAGGCGAAACTTAGAGGGAATGATCTGTTGGGAAAAAAAAAATAGTATTTAATCATAATGGAGTACTAAAAAGAACCCGTATACACTGTATTTAAAACCATGTCAAATTTATCAAACTGTTTTGCTTTCTTTTGCTTGGAGGTAAGAGGGAATAGGGATTCAACAGGTTAAGAAAGAAGTGGGTGGTTTAAGAGATAATATGGAGCGTACAGGAGAAGGTGAAGGTCAAAATGAAAGGTGGTGGTTGGAATGTTCAGGCTGCTTTGCAGTCTTCCAGAATAATGTAATTTTTATAGTGCGTAGGGTAAAAATTGTTTGTAAGATGATCTTTAAAAAGCTGATAGACACACTGTGAAATTATTAGATGTTTTTAGTCCATAATAGATTCCTGCGTGGGCTTACATTTCTATCCTCCTAATAATGGCATTTACTTTATAATTAATGTAAATCTGCGACACTTCTGAAGTTGTGTCATATACTGTTGCTTGGATGAAGGCTTTGTCAAACATTTTTGACCAGTTCGATGGAAATGTCAGGATGTTGCAATTTTTTCTCTGCCTGGCTGTCTTGATGTATGGCTGTTAACTTCAACCATTTAAAGTGATGTTGTTAAATATATCTTAACGCGAAACTTTGTGTAGTACCCGTAGTGTATTTGGGATAGAACTCAATTTATTTAAATTCAGATTTCCATTTTTGGTGTGCTACTAAAGCAAAAGTTGTGGTAGATTTTAATAATTTGGTGTGAACTCAGTCTTTTTAACCAAGTTTTTAATGCGTTTTACTTTTGAGAATGAGAATATACATGCTACTGTTAGTTTTACATAGCATGCATTGAGAAAGGTCCTGTTTCAAACCTTTATCCACTCTTATATTTAAAAACTTTTATCTTCACTGCTGTTGACATACGGATCATTCATATTCATTGCACAGTGTAAGCTGTATGTGTCTACAGCACTCTAGAAAGTTATTAAGGAAGGTTAAGTTGTAGCTTGGTAACGCTGGGAATACTAAATTGACTAACAAATGCTCTGAATTTAGAGTTAAAGATCTTCTGGCATTAATTTTTAACACTGATTGTACATAATGCTTTACATCAATAAAGTATTGAACAAACATTTGATCAATAGAGAGCAAATGTTGGACTACAGCCTCCCAGCTTCCTGTGTATGCTCTTTGTCCCTTAGTATTCTTTTTTCATTTCATTTGATGTTTATTATGGTAAATGAGGGTAGAGATTTCAGATAGTCTTCTAATAATTTTTTGCATTTAGAGGTTCCAATTTAGCTGGGGAAATTTCTCTTGGAGGTAATTATGAGGAGGTATTTTGAGAACTCTACTTAGGTACATGCGTCCACAGATGCATATATGTATATGATATATATATGATACATATGTATCTACCAGAATAATGAAGTACAATCCAATTATATGCTGATTTAAAGCATTTTTATTTTTTCTGATAGCAGTATTTAGCTACATTTGAGTCACTTTGCCTGAGTATGTTCTTCTTTAGCCTCATAAATTGTAAAAGTGAGAGTCTTACTTCTGCACAATATGCCAAACAGAGATTTTGTAATAAGCTTGACTGCTCTGCTAATATCTCTAAGTGACTCATTTCAGACTTGCTTAACACATGCCTGGAAAAACCAAAGAATTATAACTTCCATCTGCTCTCTGATATGATGAAAGATGAGTCCTGAAGATCACAAATTGTGGGAGACATGCAGCTCTTAATAAGAACAGCTGAACAACAAATGTCTTGTGAGAGGTGGTGAAAAATGAAGTAATGAGGAGGAAGCCTCTTGAGGGAATGTGGATATCCATGGCTGACTAGAACTGTCACATCTAAACCTTACACAAAATATGAAATGCACATTATATAACACAAGCCACAGCAAACAGATAATAGTCTACTTGAATTTTCTACCAAATTAATGCCTTACTGTTACAAGCAGTTGTGGTAACATGGGCTTTTGAGCATGTACTGAATGTTTTAGTTTAGGGAAATGAAGTGCAAAGCTGTATTTGGATATCTGTTTAACCAACGAGGTTTTGAAATTATGGCTTTTTTAGTCTCTTCACATTAATACCATTCCAAACAGTACAAATGTTAACTTAGCTGCTGAAAATATGTAAAATTTCAAGGTATACACACAGAGCCTTTCATTCCCATGTATAGTATTGCGGAAAATAATATACAGACCTGCGCACTTAGAGAAAAACGGAGATTGGCATAATCAAGGGGAATCACAATTAAGTTTGGCTTAAAGATGAAGGTTTGCACTTTCTCATTATAGGCTGTTTAAATGTGGCCTCTCCTTAACTTAAATGGATATCTCCATAGTGCTGTCACATTAATGTGCGCAAACTACGTTTGTGCCAGTTAGCAAGAAGACCTGTAACAAAACACAGATGTAGCAGCCTTTAACTCTTCAGAGGCTAATATACTCTGCCAAGAAAGCAGTACTCTCCATAATTCACACCAAAAGAAGTGCATGACCCGTCACATTTACTCTAGCGTGGGAAGAGGAACACAAAGCTTATTGTAAGGTATATGGTAGATACTATGTTTTGAACCGCTGAGAATCTTGAAAATATTTTCCAGGTTGACTTTCAAATGAGATTTCTATAAAAGTGATGCAAAACTGAAATTTTAGCTTATGAAATACACAAAGTTGTTATCTATAAAATAGTCAGGGGGATATAATCCATGAGGTATGTTTTAGTATTTTTTCTAAGAGAGAGAGAAAAATATACAAATATTACATGTGCCTATAGTGGAATATGATGTTACAGTTAGTAAATCAATTTTACAGGAATAAGATTTGTAAAGATAGACATTTGAATCCCTGTGGAGCATGACATCACTGACTTTATCGCAGATCTACAGGGATTTTGTGATCTGCCTGCACAGATCTGATGGCAGGATCAGGGGCTCTGGCCCTAATCTGGCAAACAATTTCATGGTTGAGTAGCACTGTATGTGTGAATGCTTTCATTAAACTCACGTACGTGTTTTGCAGTATTGGGATTGTAGGAAACAGTAGGGACAAAATCAGCCATTCTAGTTCGCTGTCTGGTTCTATTTATTTCTCAGTATAGAAACCATCCTTTCATTGTAGTCTTTTTTTTTTTTTTCCTTAATATTTGTGTGGAAAGAGGCCCTTCTCCGATTTTCTCTGTTGCAAAGCAGAATCCTGAATTTCTATTCAAAAGTTCATAACTGTTGAAGAGGGATCTTCTGAATGGCTCACGTCACTGTAGAAAGCATTTTACTCAGTCATAAGAGTTTGGTTGTAATATTGTGTTTATTTTCCCACTATTTTTACAGTTTTAACATTAATTTTATTTTGTGAAGAATTACTTTTTCTGTCTTCCATTGCCACTTGCTTCACTTTTCTTGCTTCATCTGCTTTTTCCCTCTTGTTACATGGAGGACATATGAAGGACTGGGAACTGATGGATGACCACTCCTCAGTTAGATACAGCTGCTGACCTGGCTTTTACTCATTTAGAACCATTTACTTTTTGCATTTCCAGTAACTGCCCTCCTCCCTTGAAAGATAAACAAAATTAAAAATAAGCTGCCTCTTACCAACTGCTCTTTTGCTCACTGCGTGATGGACATCCCTTGAGGGTTAGTGGACTCTTCTCCTTGATTCCGGAGAAAAGGAAGCCTTCCTTCCACTATCTTCTGGGAAGCTTTCCGTGAGTGCGAAGAAGGAAGTCACTGGTCTGTCAGCATCCTGAATTTCTGTGTTCCTTTTAGCAGTGGCCTTTCTTGCTGCTTGGTTGTGCTGTTCTCTCAGAGCTTGGCTACTTCCGGCAGCTAGTTGAGTGCTCTTAATTCTTGGATAGTTAAAACTGTATCCTCTGTACTGCTGTGAATATTCAGGCCAAGCTTTGGAAGAAATCTTCTTCCTCCTCCCTCAAGTCTGAGATTCGCTCCCAAGCCTTTTCAGCAGTGAAACACAGGGAGAATTGCTGATTCCTTTTTCTCTTTATAGGAAGAAGGAAACTCCTCTACATTCTTGCTTCCTTTACTGATAATATGCAGAATATTCCTGCAAGAAAAGTGGTACTGCAACTTCTTTTTGCTGCGTTATAGTATGGGGGGAGGGTTTTGTTGAAGCATCAGTTCCTTAAATCATAAGGAACTAAGCTTTCCTTATTTTTTTAAATACCTTTCTCAGCCTGCTTGATTGTTTAGAAAACATGGCCCGAGAGAAAGATGGAACGTGATTAAGTTTCAAAAAAAGAGGTTGAAAAAAGAGGTTGACCTTGCTTATATTCTATTTCCTGAAACCTGAATTACAATAAAAAAAACTGTATGAAAGGAGTATCCAAAGGGCTGATTTGAAAAGGAGGCTCTGCTGTGGCTTTTAAGACTGATATTAGGTGTAATCACATCCTGTAGCACTAGTTCTAGAACCTTTATAATTAGTAAATGTACCACATCAATGCACTTTCCATAGAGCTCAGTCTGGAATACAAATGTTTGTCTGATGGAGTTGTACTTTGGATGCCTGGGAGCTGGAGTGGTAGAAAGTGCAGCCCAAGCACCTCCTAAAGAGTAATGCTCTTGGAAAGAAGAGAAGTTAAATAAGTAGCAGCTTGATCTCATAGAAATAGACTGTAGTGGCAGTTGGACACTTGTAAAGTTATGTGGTAGCAGAAGTGGATTTTTCCAGATTTGTTTTTATTGAATAGCTCTGCACTTTGCAGATACTATGCCCAACTTGAAAATTCTTCTTCCACAAGACCCCTTGTACTCTACAGTCATTTTTAAACTGTTCTTCAGTGACAGTACAGGTACATTTCCTTGCATTAGACAACCCTAACTGTGTGTAGCTACTGTTGACAAGCATATGAATTAAAAACTTCAAAATAAATGGACGAGTAAAAAATAATCATCTTGATAAGTTTGTTTTGCTATTAATTCTTAGTTTGTCAGCTTCCTAAGATGTAAAATAAATTAATCTTAAAAAAAAAAAAGTAAAATAAAATAAATAGAATAGAATGACAGTATGTGCATTGCAGTGTACTTTGACTATCCTAACTATTCTGTTCTTGTGAACCAGCGGTATTAATCAGATTCCTGTTCTCTAGGAGTTGGTTCAAAAATAGGGCTGGTAGAAAGAGCAGAGGATGATTTGTTAATAATGTTAACTAGAAATGTCCCAGTTAACGTTATTAAGGTTATTACCATTAAGCTTAGACTTGAATGATTGTTAAAACCTTTGCTTGTGTTATTGCTTTAAAAATAATCTGAAGATAGCAGGAGCAGAAAGGGCTAGTAATCTGTGCTCTGATGATTTTGTCACTACCAATTAATTTCAGCTATGAGACCATAAAGGTTGGCTACAAAGGTCTTGTTAACATTGGTAGCCCGTTTTGTTGTTTGGTTGTTCTTCCACTTCCAATTCTCTTGAGTATGCAGTAAGTTTGTCTGAAGTAAGATGAATTCCAGAGGTTTTCTGTCATAAATTAGGGTTCCTGTTAAGGAGGCTGAGTGTATGTACAGGCACTGGGATACCTATCCTTGTAAATCACGAGGTTTATCTTATAAAGCTATGGCTCAGTTCATTCATGTTTACGTAGCAGTATCTTTGTTTTTTAAAAATGAGAAGTTTTTGATGCAGGAAAAACACTGGATGAATGGAAGGGATTCCATAAACTGATTACACAACAGACTTTGTGTACCCTGATTCCGTCAGGACCGGCTGGTTTAGAAAAACAGTAAAACGGTGACTTGAATACTTGTTTTATTGTGTTCTCAGATTATTTGTGGTTTTCAGAATTTCAGGGTGAAGTCAAAGGAAACATTTCAGGAAAAAGATCATAAAACATTTGCATATTGGATTTCTTATTTACTACTGAATAGAATCCGTGTCAGGAAATGCGTTGTAGCTTTATTTAATGGAGCCTGACAAATGTTGCAGTTGTTGAGATGATAGCAGAAATTGAATTATTATTTCTGTGCGTATTATAAGCAATTATACAGAGTCATAACCTAAATGTGTATATTACATGTTCTCCTGGAAAAAGGATCATGTCAATGAAAACTGCATTTTATAGTCATTTCTGTTGCATTTTTGCTGAATAAGCAAACTGTACCACTATTGAAGCTGCAGACCTGCAAACTGCATTCATTTTTATTTTGTGGATAGCATATCTTGGTTGAATTTTTTAAAACATCGTGCAGTTCTACAACTGTTGTGTAATTCTTCAAACTTATTTTTAGTTTTACTACCAATGCCACTAAAGCTGTTAATCCATAATTTTTATTTATTTATTTATTTATTGGATGAGCTCTAACTCCTTCCTTGGCTGAAAGATTGTTATCTGCTACTGCCTGCCTGCCTCCTCGAATACGTGAGGGCTGATCCAGATGCCCTTTTTTTTTTCTACTGTCGGGATCACAGCTTTATTTTCTGGTTTACAGTTCATCTCCTGAGCAATGGATGCTTGCTGTATGTACTTCTTCATCTCTTCCCATTCTCAAGCTGAATGGCTTTGCTCTGAGGACTTAGTTCTAGTTCTCTGTCAGGTTTCTTGATTGTTGAGTCTCAGTTCATTTCATCCTCAGATTTCTAAGCCTGGTTTTAATGTCTGCTTAGGTTTTTGAGACCCCAGTGCTGATGTTTGATTTCTGTGGTTGTCGCGTGGAAGTGGAAATTATTGTGCCCCACAAGACAAAATTCATCCAAAATTTATCAAAAATTTATAACTATTTTATCTTTGTTTTTTCCCTATGTGTTACAAAAAACAATTGTATGAGAAATAATATAAACATGAGTTTGCAAACACATTTTCGTATTAGAAGATGTTGAGAAGAGTGTGATGGTCTGCGCACAAGTTTTCAAGTATTTTAGTACATAACCAGTTCAAAACCTTTGCTTTATCAGTCCTGCTTCAGGGCTGTTTTCCTTCAAAAGATCGATTTTCACTCAAATGTCCTTCCAAATATATAGTGGAGGAAGACAAAGTAGGCTCCATAATAATAAAAAAAAACCAGCCACTATCATTCCTTTTACATGTTATCAGTTCTAAAAATGCAAAGAAAGTGAGGTAAAACCAAACCTACACTTGCTCAATATTTTTACTGTAACTATTAATATTATCCTTACTGCTAGTGTTTATAGAAGAGTGTTCTGCAAAGCTCAGGAATTAAGCTAGTTTTTGTAATTAAGCTAACTAGCACAACTTCTGTGTTTTTTTTTTTTATTATTTTTTATTTCCCCTTAGAATCTAGTGAAATACTGAAAAATAATGATTTGTTCTGTGTATTACTCCAGTTAAGGAATCACTTTAAGTAATGCTTTGGGATATGGAAACCAAGTGACCTCTCTGAGTGTTCTTTGTGTGCTTATAATACATCATCCAAAACACTGAATCTTCCTCAAGTATTCAGTGATTTGAGATCTCTGCATTTACTTACCTTTTGTCAGGGTAATCTTGAGGTCACTCTTGACCTGTCTGAAATGTATTTTAAGGTAAGTCAATTAGTATATCAGCTTTAATAAGTATAGACAAGATGTTGGTGATGCAACCAACCATTTTTTCATCTGCTGTCTAGCATCAGTCACCAGTATCAAATAACACCAGCTAGCCAGCACAACTAGCATTTCCAGTGTCACATCTACGCTTTTGGGGCTGTGCACAACAGCGTAAATCTCATGACCCTTTTCATGCTGTTTTTAACGTTCTCTTTTCACTTAATGTACAATTATATAGTAATGGTAAACCGACTGAAATATCTCTCTCATAAGTATTCTCAAATGTCCTTCTCAGAACTGAGTATCAGCCTTGATGAAACAAGGAAATCTTCTGTCTAGTCTTTTCTTCTTTTCCACTGCAACCCTTGTTCGGGCAATCCCTTGCTATTAAGTGATTATGCTTATATTTTTCTGCATATTTTCTTTAATTGGAACTTCTTTAACATTCCTTTTTGGCTCACAACTGCTATAGGCAAAGATGCAACCTTGCATATTTCTTCATGAGAAACCTTGTGAGGCATTATGCCTTTCCTCTGAACTCCTTCTAGCATTACTGGCTACTTCAGAGAACAATTCCTGTCAATTCCTGACATGGCAAGACCTCTGCTTTAATTTTTAATTCTGAACTGACAGACATTCGGATTTGCTGCCTGTAATCACCCTCGAATAAACATATTATTGCATATGTTTGATGAACCATAGAATTGGTTCAAGGCTCTTTTCCAGTTACTTGATTTCTGGTACCTAAACAGTGTTGTCAATATTCTTTGTTCTAGTTGCTCAGCAGTTTGCAGTTTCATATTGTCAAGGGGCTCTGCAGGAGCTGCCTAAGTTAAACTTTTGTTAGACAATGGAAGATGTTCCGAACTGAGTCTGATACTCAGTGTCAGACGATGGAAAATGTTTCTCTTCTCATCTATATGTTAGGTGTAGATTAGGTAAAACCATCCTTTCATAGCTTATGTTCATCTATGAACTTCTTGGTAGCTTTTAAATTGAAGAGAATGCCAAAACTTTATCAATTTGTCATTAAATCTAGAAAGCTGCATCTACTGCTTAAAGTAGCTGATTTTTTTTTCCTATATCTGAATTCTCCCTTGTTTCCTCTCCTCTCCTCTCCTCTCCTCTCCTCTCCTCTCCTCTCCTCTCCGGATATCCAGTCAGCACATGCTGCACTTTTATATTACAAAATGAATTGTGATAAGTAGTTCAGATGCTGCATTGCTTTTGTGCTGAGTTCTGGAACTACCTTTCCATATACTGTGAAGTACAAAAAAACGTTTTGCTTATTAAGTTCTACTGCATAAGTACATTGTACTGAAAGTGTTTCTAACATAAAATCTAATGTTTTAACATTTTGAAATAAACGGTTTGTCAGTAAAATCTGATTTCCTGTATCTGGGCAAAATTCCTGGGAATTTCAAGGGGATTAGAGAGAAAACAAGGATCAGCTTGTCAGGATTTGGTTAATTTTCATGTCTGCTAATTTAATACCAGTATAATGGGATTTTGGAGCATTGTAGTGCAATATTGTTTGAGGATGGGGAGGTTTCAGGAAAGACTACAGTCCAATCGATGAAGGTCTGAAGTAGTCTTTTCCACAGGATGAGTAACAATGTGATATAGCCTTCTTTAAAAAATCAGCGTTGCTGTACCTGAAACTGAGTTGTCAAGATGATAACTGAATTAGTAATTTTTGGAGTTATTTCTCTAGAACTCCTTCTTATTATGTTACTGGACCTGGTGCTCACCAATGCAGAGGAGAGCATTAGAGAGGTTAAGACTGGATGGAGGCAGCCTGGGCTGCAGTGATCATGCCTTGGTGGAGTTTGTCACCTGAAGGAATGCAGGCCTGGCAAAAAGCAGAGTCAGGACCCTGAACTTTAGGAGAGCGAATTTCCAGCTGCTCAAGGAACTGCTGGGTGGGATCTCCTGGGAAAGTGTCCTTAAGGGCATAGGAACAGAACAGAGCTGGCAGCTCTTTAGGGACACCCTTCTGAGAGCACAAGAGCCCTCAATCTCCCAGCGGAAGAAATTGAGCAGAAGAGGCAGGTGACCGGCATGGCTGAGCAAGGACCTGCAGCTGAAACTGAGGTGAAAGAGGGAAATGTGCAGGAAGTGAAGCAGGGTTGTGTAGCCTGGGAAGAATATAGGGGCATTGTCCACATGTGTAGAAATAAGATTAGGATAGCCAAGGCACAGATGGAGCTGAACTTGGTGAGGGATGTGAAAAATAACAAGAAGGGGTTCTTCAGGTACACAAGCAAGAGGAGACAGACCAAGGAGAGTGTTCCCCCTCTGGTAAATGAGGGCAGAGAAGTGGCTTCCTCAGACATGGAAAAAGCTGAGGTGCTCAGTAAGTGCTTTGCCTCAGTCTTCACTGGTGGTCAGGCTCCCCATGTCTGCCAGGACCCTGAGCTTCTAGGTGTGGGTGAGAGGAGTGGATTCTGTCCCACTGCAACAGTGGAACAACTCTGAGACCTCCTCATGAAACTGAATGTATATAAGTCCGTGGGGCCAGGTGATATCTATCCTAGGGTTCTGAGAGAGATGGCTGACGTGGTTGCCGAGCCGATCTCCATCACATTTGAAAAATCATGGCTGTCCAGTGAAGTCCCCGGTGACTGGAAAAAGGGAAACACTGCTCCCATTTTTAAGAAAGGGAGAAAGGATTACCCGGGGAACTACAGGCCGGTGAGCCTCACCTCTGTGCCTGGGAAGATCATGGAGCAGATCCTCCTGGAATCTGTCTTAAAGCACATACAAGACAAAAAAGTGATCCGAGACAGCCAGTATGGCTTCACCAAGGGCAGATCTTGCCTGACCAATCTGGTGGTCCTCAGTGATGGAGTGACTGGGGAAGGGTGTTGGTTGTCATCTACCTGGAGACTTCTACAAAGCCTTTGATGTGGTCCCTCACCACATCCTTCTCTCTGAATTGGAGAGGTATGAATTTGAAGGATGGACTGTTTGGTGGATTAAGAACTGGTTGGCTGGTCACAGCCAAAGGGTTGTGATCAATGGTTCTGTGTCAGGGTGGAGGCTGGTCACAAGCAGTGTCCCTTACGCGTCAGTCTTGTGACCGGCGCTCTTCAACATCTTCATCAATGACACAGACGACGGCATCGAGTGCACCCTCAGCAAGTTTGCAGATGACACCAAGCTGAGCGGTGCAGTCGGTACATTAGGAGGGAAGGGAAGCCATCCAGAGGGACCTGGACAGACTGGGCCCATGTGAAGCTAATGAGGTTCAACAAGGCCAAGTGCAAGGTGTTGCACTTGGGCCGGGACAATCCCAGCTGTTTATACAGACAGGGTCCTGAGAGCAGCCCTGCGGAGAAGGACTTGGGGAGTCCTTGTGGACAAGAAGCTGGGCATGAGCCATCAGTGTGCGCTTGTAGCCCGGAAGGCCAACTGTATCCTGGGCTGCATTAAAAGAGGAGTGGCCAGAAGGGAGATGGAGGTGATTGTCCCCCTCTATTCGGCTCTTGTGAGGCCCCATCTGGAGTACTGCGTCCAGGCCTGGAGCCAGTACTTGTGTTAAAAAACAATTACAGGTTGCAGAACTTGTATTATACCACCACTCCTAGCATTCAGTGAAGGAGAAGGCATATATTAAAACGTGCAACCGTGGTTTATGTGAGCAGGAACTTCTTGAACACTGACATACTGGGATGTAAAACTGAAAACTGAGAAATCACTGGTTGTGTTGAGAACTTGCTGCAGTGAGTACTGGGTCAAACCACTTCTCTGCCAAGGAACCAGTAATTTAGGCATGCGGTAACACCTCTGAAACCTCCAGTTCTACACGTATGTGCTCTGTGCCATTGGGAAGCTGGGATTCCCCAAATCAAAAGGAGATTTCCTGGAGATAATTAATACTTTAACTAATAATGTTTCAGTTTTCTGCATGCTCACCAATCATTTCCATTTTCTTCAGACTGCAAACAGGACCAAACCTGTCAAATAACACCTCTGAGGCTTTTGTACAGTTACTGCAAATTCTGTTCTACAGGAGCAAACACTGGAGGTCCTGACCTCTGTTTGTTCTGACTTCTGAGTTTGTCTGGCTCTAATCATATATTTGAACAGAGCTTTTAGGTAAACTACCCTGTCGTCTTTTTTCCCTACCAACTGCTGGCCCTGGCAGTCTCCCAACATCCGCTTCCTACAGTCCTGCTCTCGTATAGCACATACAGTATCTCCAGCGGAAATCCTGTGACCAGCCCAACTTCCTTTTGCTACATATTTATCTCTTTCTTTTTTTTCATCTCTGCCATCTTTGTAGTTGGTCAGCTTTATCCTCAGACATAACCAGGTCTCCCTTGCTCACCATCTCAGTTGGCTCATCTTTGCTTGCTTGGAATCCCTGACAAAGTCTTTGACTTCTTCCTCTTATCCTTCTCCATGTATGATCTCCCTGACTTCTGAAAAAGAAGAAAATAACCGTGACGTAACACATACTGTAAATACCCTTCTTTGGTTTCTTTCCATCTTCTCCTTACTCAGTTTTCTAGTATTACATATTCAGGAAGGAGTCTTAGTTCTCCTTCTCTAATCCTTTCACTCGCTCCTGTGCTTCAGTCCTCTTTTCTTGCGTACTTTATGTAGTTTCTTCGTTTCTCTTGTTTTTCTTAATTGCCATTCCCATCTGATATCAAACTTAATTTTTTTTTTCAGTCCCCCTGATCTTCAAAAAGACAAACCCTCTTGGTTCCATTTTTCTTGAGCCACATGCTGTCTCACCAGCTTTTTCCTACTGTCTGGCTTGATGTGCTATTCCCACATTGGTAACACCCCTCCTCCAAAGGTCTGAGAGACCTGCCCTGATCCAGACTTGGCCTGTCGTGTTACAGTGAACTGCAACTCTGGACACACGCTTGATTGAATTCACCCTGTCCTATCTTTAGTGCCATTAATTCCCTTGGCTATACACTCACATCTTTCTCCTTCTTTCAGATATTATTTTCACATGTGCTATGGCAGTTTTCTCATCTTTTGGCTGCCTTGTTGTCCTTCCCACCAACTTACTGCCCTTTCTCTTATATTCACCCTTACTTCATTTCCAAACGCAAAATCAGCTACCTATGTTTATTTCAATTTTTTTTAAACTGAAATCAAAATGCTAGGTTTTCTCTTGCGCTTTTTCAAGACCACTTTGGTTATAGAAGGGATTTAGAGTATCTTCTTTTTCTCTCTGCCCTCTTATTTGACTGGTGGAAGTAATACGCTTTCTGCCCTCAGCTTTGTGAACTAGGTGGTCTTATTTTCTAACTCATCTAACCATAACCAGCTTTGTTCTTAGAACTGTATTTTCGAGATACTGTACGTATGCCTTTTCTGATCTTTATATACAGTTAAAATTGTTGTCTCTATGCTTAATCAATATTCCAGCTGCTGAATTTTGCTTTCTTCTGGCTGTGAAAACCTTGGTTTTGCTGTACCAGTATTCATCTAGAATACTTCTGTGAAGATCTTTTTTCGAACTTTCCAATTGCTTTCTTTGCTACACACTCTGAATTTTCAGTTGCGTTCCTTTTTTTTTTTTTCTCTTTAGAGACTGCACTGATTCTGTTTACTACTTAGTTATCAAAACCTCCTAACTTACCATAATACAGTATCCTGCTGTTCCTGCATAGATTTTTTGATGAAGCACTCTTGTGCTTTTCCTTTGCATCAAATACAGTATCTGAATATGCTCTGACATACTTTGTTACTGTCCTTCAGATTCATGGCTAAAGCTTCACTTTAATGAGACATTTAAAATATAAGTGTATATGTCGGTATTCATCAGGAATTGTACTGCTGATTTGGCGTGTCTGCTGCCTTGGTGGTGGTCAGTATTGTCTCATTTTTAGCTTCAGTTCTCCTGGTTCTCTGTATCTGTCTGTTTTCAGTTGTAGCTATTAAAATAACCAGAAAACTAGTATTAGTAGTATTTATCTGAATTTGTAATTGTCTTTATGTCAGGAAGACCAATTTTGGACTTCAGAGACAACCATGTTTAGAGTAACGTAAGAAGAATATGATCAGGAAAACATAATCCTCCTTATATTTACCATTGCGAGAAGAAATGCTGATCTTAACTTGATGTTATTAGGGGAGGACATGACATGCAATGCTTGAATAAACTCTTCCCAGAACTTTTCTAGTATAAATAAGTAAGCTCTGTTCCACATATGCTTTTGAAGTGATGCCATGATGGCCCATAAGGTTTGCCTCACAGAGAAACCTACCATCGCACACAGACTTTAAGATGCTGTGAGAGAGGACAGAGAGGGACAGAGTTTGAATTCAAAGTCTTAGGGTTACATGGTGTCCCAAAGTGGAGTAAGTAGCAAAATGCTCATTTCACCCTTCTCATTGACTGAGCTTGGGGTAGTAGAAAAATGTACAAAAAATGTTCCTTTTGCTCTCCTTCCTTCATACCTATAAATTGGCAAAGAAATTTTTTTTTCTTTTTTCAAAGGGTATCTGGTTTAATGTATTAAATATAATTTTCTTCTTTTCTTCACCAGGTGAAATTTGAGAAATGTAATACCAGAACCAATTCCAGCATTTGTTATTAGATATACTATGACCTGTGCAGACATTTATGATATCCTGGTATTTACTGATTGCAGGGCTATCGAGGTCAGACTTATTTGCCAGAAATGTTATAGCAGCCTCGAGGCTGTTCTGTAGGTGTGTGTCGGCAAAATTCTATTTTAGTTATTTATTTTTCACATCTGAGCTACTTGCTTTCCCCAAACTCGTTCCCTAAATATTAGAATATTTCAGAGATGGGTACCGAGAGTTGTATAAACAAAAGAAAAACTGATTAAGTGAAGAATGATGGTTGTTGGAGTATGATCAGACAGTAATAGCCAGGCCAAAACTTTTGGTGGTAATTATAGATAACAAAATCACTCTTTATATTTAAACCAGAACTGTACATGCTGTTATCCATTTAGGAAAGAAGATAGGTATTTTTCCAGATATCCGTAGCAATGTTACTTGCACATATTCAGGACGTGTAAAAGGTAGTAGTTGGGGGAAAAAAAAAAAAAAAAAAAAANTCTCCGCTCCTCTCCGCTCCTCTCCTCTCCGCTCCTCTCCTCTCCTCTCCTCTCCTCTCCTCTCCGGATATCCAGTCAGCACATGCTGCACTTTTATATTACAAAATGAATTGTGATAAGTAGTTCAGATGCTGCATTGCTTTTGTGCTGAGTTCTGGAACTACCTTTCCATATACTGTGAAGTACAAAAAAACGTTTTGCTTATTAAGTTCTACTGCATAAGTACATTGTACTGAAAGTGTTTCTAACATAAAATCTAATGTTTTAACATTTTGAAATAAACGGTTTGTCAGTAAAATCTGATTTCCTGTATCTGGGCAAAATTCCTGGGAATTTCAAGGGGATTAGAGAGAAAACAAGGATCAGCTTGTCAGGATTTGGTTAATTTTCATGTCTGCTAATTTAATACCAGTATAATGGGATTTTGGAGCATTGTAGTGCAATATTGTTTGAGGATGGGGAGGTTTCAGGAAAGACTACAGTCCAATCGATGAAGGTCTGAAGTAGTCTTTTCCACAGGATGAGTAACAATGTGATATAGCCTTCTTTAAAAAATCAGCGTTGCTGTACCTGAAACTGAGTTGTCAAGATGATAACTGAATTAGTAATTTTTGGAGTTATTTCTCTAGAACTCCTTCTTATTATGTTACTGGACCTGGTGCTCACCAATGCAGAGGAGAGCATTAGAGAGGTTAAGACTGGATGGAGGCAGCCTGGGCTGCAGTGATCATGCCTTGGTGGAGTTTGTCACCTGAAGGAATGCAGGCCTGGCAAAAAGCAGAGTCAGGACCCTGAACTTTAGGAGAGCGAATTTCCAGCTGCTCAAGGAACTGCTGGGTGGGATCTCCTGGGAAAGTGTCCTTAAGGGCATAGGAACAGAACAGAGCTGGCAGCTCTTTAGGGACACCCTTCTGAGAGCACAAGAGCCCTCAATCTCCCAGCGGAAGAAATTGAGCAGAAGAGGCAGGTGACCGGCATGGCTGAGCAAGGACCTGCAGCTGAAACTGAGGTGAAAGAGGGAAATGTGCAGGAAGTGAAGCAGGGTTGTGTAGCCTGGGAAGAATATAGGGGCATTGTCCACATGTGTAGAAATAAGATTAGGATAGCCAAGGCACAGATGGAGCTGAACTTGGTGAGGGATGTGAAAAATAACAAGAAGGGGTTCTTCAGGTACACAAGCAAGAGGAGACAGACCAAGGAGAGTGTTCCCCCTCTGGTAAATGAGGGCAGAGAAGTGGCTTCCTCAGACATGGAAAAAGCTGAGGTGCTCAGTAAGTGCTTTGCCTCAGTCTTCACTGGTGGTCAGGCTCCCCATGTCTGCCAGGACCCTGAGCTTCTAGGTGTGGGTGAGAGGAGTGGATTCTGTCCCACTGCAACAGTGGAACAACTCTGAGACCTCCTCATGAAACTGAATGTATATAAGTCCGTGGGGCCAGGTGATATCTATCCTAGGGTTCTGAGAGAGATGGCTGACGTGGTTGCCGAGCCGATCTCCATCACATTTGAAAAATCATGGCTGTCCAGTGAAGTCCCCGGTGACTGGAAAAAGGGAAACACTGCTCCCATTTTTAAGAAAGGGAGAAAGGATTACCCGGGGAACTACAGGCCGGTGAGCCTCACCTCTGTGCCTGGGAAGATCATGGAGCAGATCCTCCTGGAATCTGTCTTAAAGCACATACAAGACAAAAAAGTGATCCGAGACAGCCAGTATGGCTTCACCAAGGGCAGATCTTGCCTGACCAATCTGGTGGTCCTCAGTGATGGAGTGACTGGGGAAGGGTGTTGGTTGTCATCTACCTGGAGACTTCTACAAAGCCTTTGATGTGGTCCCTCACCACATCCTTCTCTCTGAATTGGAGAGGTATGAATTTGAAGGATGGACTGTTTGGTGGATTAAGAACTGGTTGGCTGGTCACAGCCAAAGGGTTGTGATCAATGGTTCTGTGTCAGGGTGGAGGCTGGTCACAAGCAGTGTCCCTTACGCGTCAGTCTTGTGACCGGCGCTCTTCAACATCTTCATCAATGACACAGACGACGGCATCGAGTGCACCCTCAGCAAGTTTGCAGATGACACCAAGCTGAGCGGTGCAGTCGGTACATTAGGAGGGAAGGGAAGCCATCCAGAGGGACCTGGACAGACTGGGCCCATGTGAAGCTAATGAGGTTCAACAAGGCCAAGTGCAAGGTGTTGCACT
This sequence comes from Pavo muticus, assembly GCA_016647715.1. Taxonomy (NCBI): domain Eukaryota; kingdom Metazoa; phylum Chordata; class Aves; order Galliformes; family Phasianidae; genus Pavo; species Pavo muticus. The sequence continues at coordinate 512,093 of JACDJE010000239.1, forward strand.
TGGGCCGGGACAATCCCAGCTGTTTATACAGACAGGGTCCTGAGAGCAGCCCTGCGGAGAAGGACTTGGGGAGTCCTTGTGGACAAGAAGCTGGGCATGAGCCATCAGTGTGCGCTTGTAGCCCGGAAGGCCAACTGTATCCTGGGCTGCATTAAAAGAGGAGTGGCCAGAAGGGAGATGGAGGTGATTGTCCCCCTCTATTCGGCTCTTGTGAGGCCCCATCTGGAGTACTGCGTCCAGGCCTGGAGCCAGTACTTGTGTTAAAAAACAATTACAGGTTGCAGAACTTGTATTATACCACCACTCCTAGCATTCAGTGAAGGAGAAGGCATATATTAAAACGTGCAACCGTGGTTTATGTGAGCAGGAACTTCTTGAACACTGACATACTGGGATGTAAAACTGAAAACTGAGAAATCACTGGTTGTGTTGAGAACTTGCTGCAGTGAGTACTGGGTCAAACCACTTCTCTGCCAAGGAACCAGTAATTTAGGCATGCGGTAACACCTCTGAAACCTCCAGTTCTACACGTATGTGCTCTGTGCCATTGGGAAGCTGGGATTCCCCAAATCAAAAGGAGATTTCCTGGAGATAATTAATACTTTAACTAATAATGTTTCAGTTTTCTGCATGCTCACCAATCATTTCCATTTTCTTCAGACTGCAAACAGGACCAAACCTGTCAAATAACACCTCTGAGGCTTTTGTACAGTTACTGCAAATTCTGTTCTACAGGAGCAAACACTGGAGGTCCTGACCTCTGTTTGTTCTGACTTCTGAGTTTGTCTGGCTCTAATCATATATTTGAACAGAGCTTTTAGGTAAACTACCCTGTCGTCTTTTTTCCCTACCAACTGCTGGCCCTGGCAGTCTCCCAACATCCGCTTCCTACAGTCCTGCTCTCGTATAGCACATACAGTATCTCCAGCGGAAATCCTGTGACCAGCCCAACTTCCTTTTGCTACATATTTATCTCTTTCTTTTTTTTCATCTCTGCCATCTTTGTAGTTGGTCAGCTTTATCCTCAGACATAACCAGGTCTCCCTTGCTCACCATCTCAGTTGGCTCATCTTTGCTTGCTTGGAATCCCTGACAAAGTCTTTGACTTCTTCCTCTTATCCTTCTCCATGTATGATCTCCCTGACTTCTGAAAAAGAAGAAAATAACCGTGACGTAACACATACTGTAAATACCCTTCTTTGGTTTCTTTCCATCTTCTCCTTACTCAGTTTTCTAGTATTACATATTCAGGAAGGAGTCTTAGTTCTCCTTCTCTAATCCTTTCACTCGCTCCTGTGCTTCAGTCCTCTTTTCTTGCGTACTTTATGTAGTTTCTTCGTTTCTCTTGTTTTTCTTAATTGCCATTCCCATCTGATATCAAACTTAATTTTTTTTTTCAGTCCCCCTGATCTTCAAAAAGACAAACCCTCTTGGTTCCATTTTTCTTGAGCCACATGCTGTCTCACCAGCTTTTTCCTACTGTCTGGCTTGATGTGCTATTCCCACATTGGTAACACCCCTCCTCCAAAGGTCTGAGAGACCTGCCCTGATCCAGACTTGGCCTGTCGTGTTACAGTGAACTGCAACTCTGGACACACGCTTGATTGAATTCACCCTGTCCTATCTTTAGTGCCATTAATTCCCTTGGCTATACACTCACATCTTTCTCCTTCTTTCAGATATTATTTTCACATGTGCTATGGCAGTTTTCTCATCTTTTGGCTGCCTTGTTGTCCTTCCCACCAACTTACTGCCCTTTCTCTTATATTCACCCTTACTTCATTTCCAAACGCAAAATCAGCTACCTATGTTTATTTCAATTTTTTTTAAACTGAAATCAAAATGCTAGGTTTTCTCTTGCGCTTTTTCAAGACCACTTTGGTTATAGAAGGGATTTAGAGTATCTTCTTTTTCTCTCTGCCCTCTTATTTGACTGGTGGAAGTAATACGCTTTCTGCCCTCAGCTTTGTGAACTAGGTGGTCTTATTTTCTAACTCATCTAACCATAACCAGCTTTGTTCTTAGAACTGTATTTTCGAGATACTGTACGTATGCCTTTTCTGATCTTTATATACAGTTAAAATTGTTGTCTCTATGCTTAATCAATATTCCAGCTGCTGAATTTTGCTTTCTTCTGGCTGTGAAAACCTTGGTTTTGCTGTACCAGTATTCATCTAGAATACTTCTGTGAAGATCTTTTTTCGAACTTTCCAATTGCTTTCTTTGCTACACACTCTGAATTTTCAGTTGCGTTCCTTTTNGAGGCCCTTCTCCGATTTTCTCTGTTGCAAAGCAGAATCCTGAATTTCTATTCAAAAGTTCATAACTGTTGAAGAGGGATCTTCTGAATGGCTCACGTCACTGTAGAAAGCATTTTACTCAGTCATAAGAGTTTGGTTGTAATATTGTGTTTATTTTCCCACTATTTTTACAGTTTTAACATTAATTTTATTTTGTGAAGAATTACTTTTTCTGTCTTCCATTGCCACTTGCTTCACTTTTCTTGCTTCATCTGCTTTTTCCCTCTTGTTACATGGAGGACATATGAAGGACTGGGAACTGATGGATGACCACTCCTCAGTTAGATACAGCTGCTGACCTGGCTTTTACTCATTTAGAACCATTTACTTTTTGCATTTCCAGTAACTGCCCTCCTCCCTTGAAAGATAAACAAAATTAAAAATAAGCTGCCTCTTACCAACTGCTCTTTTGCTCACTGCGTGATGGACATCCCTTGAGGGTTAGTGGACTCTTCTCCTTGATTCCGGAGAAAAGGAAGCCTTCCTTCCACTATCTTCTGGGAAGCTTTCCGTGAGTGCGAAGAAGGAAGTCACTGGTCTGTCAGCATCCTGAATTTCTGTGTTCCTTTTAGCAGTGGCCTTTCTTGCTGCTTGGTTGTGCTGTTCTCTCAGAGCTTGGCTACTTCCGGCAGCTAGTTGAGTGCTCTTAATTCTTGGATAGTTAAAACTGTATCCTCTGTACTGCTGTGAATATTCAGGCCAAGCTTTGGAAGAAATCTTCTTCCTCCTCCCTCAAGTCTGAGATTCGCTCCCAAGCCTTTTCAGCAGTGAAACACAGGGAGAATTGCTGATTCCTTTTTCTCTTTATAGGAAGAAGGAAACTCCTCTACATTCTTGCTTCCTTTACTGATAATATGCAGAATATTCCTGCAAGAAAAGTGGTACTGCAACTTCTTTTTGCTGCGTTATAGTATGGGGGGAGGGTTTTGTTGAAGCATCAGTTCCTTAAATCATAAGGAACTAAGCTTTCCTTATTTTTTTAAATACCTTTCTCAGCCTGCTTGATTGTTTAGAAAACATGGCCCGAGAGAAAGATGGAACGTGATTAAGTTTCAAAAAAAGAGGTTGAAAAAAGAGGTTGACCTTGCTTATATTCTATTTCCTGAAACCTGAATTACAATAAAAAAAACTGTATGAAAGGAGTATCCAAAGGGCTGATTTGAAAAGGAGGCTCTGCTGTGGCTTTTAAGACTGATATTAGGTGTAATCACATCCTGTAGCACTAGTTCTAGAACCTTTATAATTAGTAAATGTACCACATCAATGCACTTTCCATAGAGCTCAGTCTGGAATACAAATGTTTGTCTGATGGAGTTGTACTTTGGATGCCTGGGAGCTGGAGTGGTAGAAAGTGCAGCCCAAGCACCTCCTAAAGAGTAATGCTCTTGGAAAGAAGAGAAGTTAAATAAGTAGCAGCTTGATCTCATAGAAATAGACTGTAGTGGCAGTTGGACACTTGTAAAGTTATGTGGTAGCAGAAGTGGATTTTTCCAGATTTGTTTTTATTGAATAGCTCTGCACTTTGCAGATACTATGCCCAACTTGAAAATTCTTCTTCCACAAGACCCCTTGTACTCTACAGTCATTTTTAAACTGTTCTTCAGTGACAGTACAGGTACATTTCCTTGCATTAGACAACCCTAACTGTGTGTAGCTACTGTTGACAAGCATATGAATTAAAAACTTCAAAATAAATGGACGAGTAAAAAATAATCATCTTGATAAGTTTGTTTTGCTATTAATTCTTAGTTTGTCAGCTTCCTAAGATGTAAAATAAATTAATCTTAAAAAAAAAAAAGTAAAATAAAATAAATAGAATAGAATGACAGTATGTGCATTGCAGTGTACTTTGACTATCCTAACTATTCTGTTCTTGTGAACCAGCGGTATTAATCAGATTCCTGTTCTCTAGGAGTTGGTTCAAAAATAGGGCTGGTAGAAAGAGCAGAGGATGATTTGTTAATAATGTTAACTAGAAATGTCCCAGTTAACGTTATTAAGGTTATTACCATTAAGCTTAGACTTGAATGATTGTTAAAACCTTTGCTTGTGTTATTGCTTTAAAAATAATCTGAAGATAGCAGGAGCAGAAAGGGCTAGTAATCTGTGCTCTGATGATTTTGTCACTACCAATTAATTTCAGCTATGAGACCATAAAGGTTGGCTACAAAGGTCTTGTTAACATTGGTAGCCCGTTTTGTTGTTTGGTTGTTCTTCCACTTCCAATTCTCTTGAGTATGCAGTAAGTTTGTCTGAAGTAAGATGAATTCCAGAGGTTTTCTGTCATAAATTAGGGTTCCTGTTAAGGAGGCTGAGTGTATGTACAGGCACTGGGATACCTATCCTTGTAAATCACGAGGTTTATCTTATAAAGCTATGGCTCAGTTCATTCATGTTTACGTAGCAGTATCTTTGTTTTTTAAAAATGAGAAGTTTTTGATGCAGGAAAAACACTGGATGAATGGAAGGGATTCCATAAACTGATTACACAACAGACTTTGTGTACCCTGATTCCGTCAGGACCGGCTGGTTTAGAAAAACAGTAAAACGGTGACTTGAATACTTGTTTTATTGTGTTCTCAGATTATTTGTGGTTTTCAGAATTTCAGGGTGAAGTCAAAGGAAACATTTCAGGAAAAAGATCATAAAACATTTGCATATTGGATTTCTTATTTACTACTGAATAGAATCCGTGTCAGGAAATGCGTTGTAGCTTTATTTAATGGAGCCTGACAAATGTTGCAGTTGTTGAGATGATAGCAGAAATTGAATTATTATTTCTGTGCGTATTATAAGCAATTATACAGAGTCATAACCTAAATGTGTATATTACATGTTCTCCTGGAAAAAGGATCATGTCAATGAAAACTGCATTTTATAGTCATTTCTGTTGCATTTTTGCTGAATAAGCAAACTGTACCACTATTGAAGCTGCAGACCTGCAAACTGCATTCATTTTTATTTTGTGGATAGCATATCTTGGTTGAATTTTTTAAAACATCGTGCAGTTCTACAACTGTTGTGTAATTCTTCAAACTTATTTTTAGTTTTACTACCAATGCCACTAAAGCTGTTAATCCATAATTTTTATTTATTTATTTATTTATTGGATGAGCTCTAACTCCTTCCTTGGCTGAAAGATTGTTATCTGCTACTGCCTGCCTGCCTCCTCGAATACGTGAGGGCTGATCCAGATGCCCTTTTTTTTTTCTACTGTCGGGATCACAGCTTTATTTTCTGGTTTACAGTTCATCTCCTGAGCAATGGATGCTTGCTGTATGTACTTCTTCATCTCTTCCCATTCTCAAGCTGAATGGCTTTGCTCTGAGGACTTAGTTCTAGTTCTCTGTCAGGTTTCTTGATTGTTGAGTCTCAGTTCATTTCATCCTCAGATTTCTAAGCCTGGTTTTAATGTCTGCTTAGGTTTTTGAGACCCCAGTGCTGATGTTTGATTTCTGTGGTTGTCGCGTGGAAGTGGAAATTATTGTGCCCCACAAGACAAAATTCATCCAAAATTTATCAAAAATTTATAACTATTTTATCTTTGTTTTTTCCCTATGTGTTACAAAAAACAATTGTATGAGAAATAATATAAACATGAGTTTGCAAACACATTTTCGTATTAGAAGATGTTGAGAAGAGTGTGATGGTCTGCGCACAAGTTTTCAAGTATTTTAGTACATAACCAGTTCAAAACCTTTGCTTTATCAGTCCTGCTTCAGGGCTGTTTTCCTTCAAAAGATCGATTTTCACTCAAATGTCCTTCCAAATATATAGTGGAGGAAGACAAAGTAGGCTCCATAATAATAAAAAAAAACCAGCCACTATCATTCCTTTTACATGTTATCAGTTCTAAAAATGCAAAGAAAGTGAGGTAAAACCAAACCTACACTTGCTCAATATTTTTACTGTAACTATTAATATTATCCTTACTGCTAGTGNTGTTTCATCTTCTTAGACTAGAGAATAAATAAAGCCGAATGACTAAAGATGGTAAATGGAAGCATGGCTCACTGTACCAGTAAGGTGATTTTAAATAAATTGTTTTCATCAGAGGTACCCTGTTATATTAGTATGCTATCTGAAAAAATAGTGGATTCTCAGCTAATAAATATACAGAGGTAGATGTATGATCAGTAATGTCTTTATGTGTGACTAATATTTTTGAAAATGAGGTACATATCAAACAGGAGTGCAAATGGTGGGGACAGAATTGAGACAGATATGAGGAAAAATTTGCAAGAATGATAGAGGCCCAAGTGAAGATGACTTTGAGTATTGCCATGCTTGACACCTTTGAGTTTGAGCAGTTTTAGCTGTTACTCAGTTTGCTGTCTATGTTAAGAACTGCTTAGTGATTTACTGCTGAATGGTATGTGGTTCAGCTATTGTAGCAAAAGTATTTTGATTTTAGATTAATTTCTATTGACGGTTTAACCCTGTTGGTTCTCACAAACATTGCTATTTTAGAATAGAAAGATTAGTAGTAAATACATTTGCTGCCCTTCTGAAATTTATAACATTTAAATGTAGCAGTCTTCTTTCAGTTTATTCCTCACAGTATTCAGTGTCTTGATTAGAAAGAAGTTCAGCGGTATTACTCCAGAGGAAGGCATTTTATCCTCTTTATCCTCTGAGTCTTTGCCTATTGTACTAATACCAGAGCCACAGAGGAAGCACACCGTCCCCTTAACTTCCTTCTCAGTCAGCTTGCATCGTCTTCCTTAAAACCAAATTTCAGTGTCCAAATCTTTGCTGTATCACAGTAAGAAGAGGTACCACACAATGTAACATTAGCATGATTTGGCCTCATTTTCCAAGTAGCATATTGATAACGGGACTAATCCCTGTGGCTTAGAGAGGATGCAAAAGAGTATGGTTTAAAATTTGTATCTGATGCTCCCCCTTGATCAAGTCTAAAGATCAAGGAAAAATAAAAGAGAAATCCCTAAGCATAAAGAAACAAGAGCATGTGCATCTCTCCTTCCCTCTTCTGCGGGAGAAGAAGAGTTCACAGAATTGGATCTAGATAGATCTAAGGAAGAAATTCAGGAAGGATTATTCCCCTAGGGTGTACATGTTTGTTTTTTAAAACAATGATTGAGTTATTTTAATACCCTGGATATTCATCCTCATGTACTGTACAGGAAAAAAAAAAGACTAAACAAACAAGAAAATATTTTCCACTCAGCAGCATTTAAAAAAAACCTTCATCCCTCTCTATGCAGATTTAGAAGACCTTGTCTGAGTAGAATAAGAACAGAGTAATAATAGACAAATTTGTATTTAATCAAAAAGAGTGTTTTAATATAGCTTTAACCTCTTTGATTAACTGTAGTACAATCTGAATGTAAATTCTCTCCCAGAAATTGAGCTAGCAGAAAGTTGTGCCTAAAACAGAACCACTAAATGGAAGCAACAATTTCCATATCTGCTCTCGATGGCAATTTTACACTAACCAGAAGAGCTGGAAGAAAACAATCTTAAGGGGGAGAGAGTTGGAGGTGTATTTGTGTTCTTGTATTGTCTGTTCTCTTAGTCGCTGTACACGTGTCATCCATTGTGTGTCCTGGAGGCGAAAGGAACCGCAGTATTTAGACGATCATGCTGTTGTAAGTAGTGCCAAGCCTATCATGTGAATCCCAAGCAGAACTGCTGTGTGCAGTTTCTAAATACTAGATGCAAATTGAGCTTTGGGGTTTTTATTAGTTTGTTTTCCTAAAGCTGTGAAGGAGTAGAGAAATAACTTCTTTTTCTAATGAATAAAGGAAAAATAAACAACAGATTTTGTGCTTTCCATTCTTCTTTAGAAGTGGGCACATCTTAAGACTTGCAGTTTCTGAGAACTAAGTAGTCAAGTAAAACAGTACCAGCAGTCTAAGATAAATATACAAAGCAGTGATGTTTTACTGTTTATTAAAAAAACTAACTGATAGAACTGAGATAATTGCATATTATCAGTGTATTTCAAATAAGACATTCTTCAGATTTTCTTACTACTACAGCCTTTTATGATATGTCTCTTTCCTTTTTCCAAAGACAAGACCTGTGCGAATACTAATAAAACTACTTTTGTCTTTGCTGTACTGGAGAAGGAAATAAACTTCTAGTTACTTCTCTTAGTACTGCTCTGCAACAGAAAAAAAAACAGTGGCAAAGCAGCGTTTCAATTACATTGGTAGGGCTTTTCAGTTAAATGAAAAAGCAGTTAATGTGACTATTGGACAAAGACTGAAGTCTCTGTACATTGCTGTATTTATATACTTGTAAAAGCTGATGTTTATGAAAGATTTACAGCAAAGAAATGAGGACATCAAATAGATTAGCTATAAATATGCAAGTGTAAATTAAATGCAGTGTTTAATACTACCAGTCTTGCAGTGTGAAGTAGAACACTAAAACCTGAAAATATGAGCAAAGTCACCCTGCAGTTCATTTTACAATAGTTGCTTCCCGTGGATGTACACTTGTGTTGCATAACTGCTGATTCACATCCCTTCTGGGATACCTGGATTGCACAGAAATTTATAATAAATTCTCCTGTGAATGTATTACTGGCAAGTGATATAAAAATTTCCAGTTTTCAAAATCAGTGTCTTTGTTGTGTGCCTTTGTGTTACTGATTACCACTTTGCAACCAATGATCGGAGTTGGAAGTGTCAATGCCAGTGTATTTTCCATCTTGAAGAATAGCAAGGTATTATTACATATCTAACAAATATTTAATCAAAAGATATAAGTAAGTCTAGACAATAAACAGAGGAAGTGAATATTGCCACTGGTCTTTTTAAGTGGTGTGAGTGTCAGAATTTCATTAACTTTTTCCAGCGGTGAAAAAGTAAATGCTGGAAACCATAAAGGAAGGTACTGAGCTGTTGCTATGCGTTGGTTTCAGTGCTGACTTATGGTAATGAGCTCCCTTCCCATCACTCCAAACTGCTGGTGAAAGACAGCAGCAGATAATGACTTGCATTAAGGTACCACACGCACACCTGCATGCTTCCTGCTGACTGTATATTGTTTTGCATTTCATTTGTTCTATATAGCAGGCCCAGCATATTAGTGAAATGTAGTAAAAACACCACAAACAATTGTCGTTTGTTAAACAGAGGGTATAAACATGCCTGGCTTTGCACAGGTAGGAAATCCAGTTTGGTTCCTGTTTTGTGAGAGGTTATCATCGAACAATAAACCACTTTGTCCATATAGGACACAATTCGAGGGAGGACTTTACATTTTCTTTTCACTACCTCCCATTACATCCAGAAAGGAAGGATAACTTTGTAGTTAAATATGTAAGTACTTGTGTAGGTGTAAACTGGGTAGGATTGAGAAAAGTGGCCAACTTTGAGGCAGTCTTAATGGATGAGGATCATTAAAGTTTTCTACCTTAGCTCCTCATCTGTAAACTGGTCATAATTGTCCTTTTCTTAGATCTCTCACCTCTATTTAAAATCTGAATTATTTATGTTCAGAATGCTTTCTGTTTATATAATGTCTACCACAATCTAATTCTGAGTCTTTACTGAATATTTTTTTATCAAAGTGCAAGTGATAAGTAGTAATAGGTATGGGATCTCACTGCAAATTAAAAAAAGCCTGAAGGCAAGCTGATACTTAGAATCCTTTGGAGGCAGAGATTGCCAGAGGATACAGGTTTTTAGCCATTTTCAGTGTCTAAAGAGGAGCCACAAGAAAGAAATGGACAGGCTCCTTACAGTGTGGGTGGTGATAGGACAAGGGAAATGGTTTTAAACTAAAAGAGGGGAGATTTAGTTTGGATACAAGGAAACATTTTTTTTTATGATAAGTGTGGTGAGGCAGTGGCACATGTTGCCTAGAGAGGTGATGGATGTCCCATCCCTAGAGACATCCAAGGCCAGGCTGGATGTGGCTCTGAGCACCTGATGGAGCTGTAGGTGTCCCTGTTTATTGCGAGGGAGTTGGACTAGATGGTCTTTAAGGGTCCCTTCCAACTAAATGTTTCTAGGATTCTATGATTTTTAAAGTTCTGATGTGCAGAAGTGAAAAGCAAGGTGTGAAAGTCAGTAGGACAGCTCTAACAGCTTATTTTTAATTTTCACTTTACAGTGATATTGTTAGTTAGTGGATTTAAAGCCAGTTTTTGGGTTTTCTTCCCTGCTGCAAGAGGGGAATGCTGCATAATTGAATGTCACTCAAGAAAAGGATACTGAGTTTACAACAAAGAATGCTGAAGAGTCTGTAAAATCTGTCTAAATTATAATAATGTAGGACTTCCGTTAGTCATAACTGCAGTGGTTGGATGGCACAATATTTTTCAGCTTTTTAACACTTTACAGAACTTTTTTACAGAACAGGTAGCTCAAGAGCTCACATTCTCAATTTAATATTAAATAGCAAGCTAAAGTTAATTTAAGACAGTATAGCTGAGCTGCCAAGTTAATAATAATAGCAATATAATTAAATTCAATATCCTAGGGGGAGATACAGAACCAAGAAGCAACAAAGAAAGAGACTAAACTTTAGAGGAAGTGATTTCAATAAAATGAGATGGTTAGTCAGAGAGGCCCTGAGGTTAAAAGTTAAAAAAGAAGAAAGAAAAAAAAAGCCAAAAAGGAAAGGAAAACCTAGCAACATGGTCTGGGTATTAGTTGAGAGAAGACTAACAGACTAACAGTTCCTTGGAAGTCAATGTGTCATTGGACAGAAAGGAGAGATAAGCCAGCCGAGGTGGTTAACCTGTGTAGTGTGGGCTCTTCAGACAGCAAACAAACAAACATGGAAATTTGGAAAACTTTAGTGAAGAGTAAAAGAGAAAGGAAAACAAGTTTCACTAAGTTGTACTCAAGGAGAAATTAGAAGGGTGAAAATAAATTTTCAATTTTGTGCGGACAAAAGTAGGAAACAAACAATTCTTAAGATGTAATAAAAGCAGAAAGTACACAAATGAATTATGAGGGTTAGGAAAGCCAAGTTATGGAATATTTGATTGCTTATTGCTTAAAAATTAGAATTAGTCCAGAAAGTTCTTAATTGCCATAGCAAACTACAGCAAAGGAAAATAGGGTTTGGACCATTGTAGCTAGTTTGGAGGAGACTTGTATGTCGTATGTTTACATATAACTGTGGTCCAGGAAACAGATTAAGATAAAATTAAAAGCAGAAGAGAAAAACTGCATGGATTAATTTGGCTTTCTGACTGTGTCAGATTAATGACATTTCACCCAAGCTCTCTGTCAAACCACAAAAATTTGTCTAGACTGCATTAAAATATGGGGCACGGAGGAGAGCATGGTGCTTCCAGAGCTGAAGGACAGTGGCTAGATAAGACATTCTCAGAGTGCTTCAGCAGACAAACCCTGTTGTGAGCTGCTGAAGATAATGACAGATACCCTTCGTCTGTACCATCTGTCGTGTCCTTTCTGACCCTTAATGTGCAGTTGTGCATCTTGAAAATGTAAACAAGATGTACCAGCACTCCTCTGAAAAGGTGTCCATACCTTTCTGGGAGCATTGTTCCTCAGGACCACATCACACACCAGCCTATCTTGCTTCAATGGAAAGGAAAGCACAAATACATAAGCCAGACTTAGTTCTTACTTGCTCCTGGGCTCTGAAAGGTTGATGGCAAAGGCCATTTTAGAGGAGACACCTGACTGTGATTGGTGCCATAACATGGGGTTTCAGGTGCTCCAGGTGTGTTCAGGGCAGTGCACGCAATCCAGCGCTCCCCAGGGCTGAGTAAAAGGAAGAAAGAAGCGGAGCAACTCAGGGTTGCTGGCTGGAAAATAGCATTTAATGTTGAATGCTTTTCAGTGTTAACAATGTAATTTTAACTTCCAGCAATTGGATCTTGTTATGCACTTGTCAGTAAGTCTGGTAAATCCTATGTGATCAAAGATTTCCCTGTGCCTGTATCCACAGGCAGAATCAGTTTAAATGCTCTCTGTTATCAGGTGGATTTTTGGTACCATAAACATTTGTTTTATAACGTGTGTGGTTCAGTGGCTGAGTTACTTTTATAATGGTCTTGGGAAATTCCAGTACTGAGTGCTGCTCTCTAATGGTGGGCATGCTACAGTTTTATCACTAAAAAATGTAATCCTTCTTAATATATAAATAAACCAGTACTAATATTATTAATGCATAATTAATATATGCACAAATTAAAAAAAAATAGGTTTCCTTGACAGAACATGCAATTGATGAGAAACACTATTTGATTGTTCACATAAATCCAGAGCTCAAAGTGACCAGCTTTTTTAGCCAAGCACTTTGTATCCTGTTTGCAGTGCTGGCTTTTGGTGGCTTATTTTGGTTTCAGTTTACAGTGTTCCTGAAACTATGATTACAAGAAGTTTGTTCCTTAGCTTTGAAAAACACACCTCAATTTGAAACTGGGTATGAAAGCACAGGAAGATATGCTGCTGTAACACATACATTATAAACAGAATGGAAAGCAGTATGGAGTATTTTGTAATCTCATTATGACAAATGAGTGTTACGGCATCATCTGGCTTCTGTGTGCAGTAGGGTTCACCTCAGCATCAGAAAAAATACTACTGCGTGATGAGCAAGAAAAAATGCCAGATCGGTGAAGGACGCAGAAACGTAAAATAGACGACAATGAGGATAACAGAGCTAATTACAAAAGTAGCATAATTCCTAATGCTTTCTCCAGAACTGTCCTATTCCTGTGTTTTGGTGTAGAGGAACAATTACATAAAACAGTGCTGTTTGTTTTACTATGGAAATTAAACTTTTTAACAGCTGAAGATTTGTTCCTGGTTGCTGGTACTTCAGCTGTTCAGTAGGCAGTGGTGGGAAAAAGAATCAGGTCTTTGGGTTCAAAAAGCATAAATCTGTGGGAGTGGAGGTGGGATGGGCCTGAGGTTGGTCATAAATTGCAATCAGTGGATTTGGATGAAGATGTCGCTGTTTCATAGGAGGAGCAATGCAAGGATCAGTGATTATTGATTAAAGCCAATTACTTTTTCACACACACGCACACACACACACACACACACAAAAGCTGTAGTAAGTAAAATTAAAAAGTTGTAAAGACAGAATTGGAAGAGGAAAAAAAAAGGCCTGCTGTGTATGTTTAGGCTGAAAAGCTCCCTGCCATTGGAAATTAGCGTGCAAGATGTCAAAAGAGATACATTTCTGTGGGTTAAAGCAACATCCAGAATGATAGGTATCAAACGACTAGAAAGTATGATTAAATCTGATGTTTTAGAGATTAAGCAAACATCTAGCACTAGGAAGGCAGGATGACGTTCAGTGCTGTGCTCAAATTACTCTGCCTCTGCTTTCAGCTCTTTGGTCTCTTGGTACTCGGCTCCGTGGTTCAGACCATTTCAGGAACTTTTTTTTTCCCCTGCAGTATTGGTAGGCAGAAAAGGCTAATGTCTGGCTATACACTGTTTTTTTCACAATCACAGCAAAGTAATTTTTTTGTCATGCAGCATGTACACATTGAAAGATTCTCTTAGTCCAGCTCTTTTCACAGAATCACAGAATCACAGAATCACTTCTCAGTTATGATAGATTAAATGTCATTTTAAGAAAACAACATTCTTATCCTTCTCTCCTCATCTTCTCTCTTTCTATGAAGTCTTGTTTCCCCGTTTCCTTTTTCTCCCTGGTTGCCACCAGACCTCTGTCATGGCTACACTTTCTGTCATTTCTTTGTTGTGTTTTCAGTCAGCTGTCTCTCTTCCCACTCTTAGTCCTACATCATATATCTGTGTTGCTTGGATGCATACCAGACATCCAATACTCCACAAGATCTTTGTTTGGCTGAAGTCTTTTTACCACACATCTAAGGTAGTGTTGTAAGTAAGTACTTCACTGCATGATTAGTTTTTGAGTCATAGAGAGGGTTTTTTAAAAGGTCTTAAAGAGCACAGCACTTAAAATTAACTGATGCACTGGGGAGCACATGTGGTTGGTACATCCAGTATTAAATTTTTTCTAAAGAACTGAATCTGGTCAATAGGCATTCTGATAATGTTATCTAAATGTGTGTATTAGATTTGTGTACTGTGGAGGCATGAAGGACTCACTTTTAGATGTGGCATAACTCCACTTGTTTTATAACAGTTAAGTTTGGTAGGTTGTGATTATCACAGTTTGTTAGTGTTTGTGGAAAACTACTGCTTTCAAACACTTCTTACTGTAGGTTTGAATTACCACAAATTTTTAATAGTACAATGAGATGACATTAAAACTGTATTTGATTAAAGCCAGCAAAATAATTGAATAACATAAAATTCAAATAATGTATTTGGGTTGTTCGAGAATACTTCTGTTATTGGCATCTTAATTCAGAAATGTGAGGCCCATTATTTAAAAGTAAAATACAGTTTCTGTTTATGATAATTATTGCTACAGCTTTATTGAAGCAGAAGGAAAACATTGTTTAATTACATGTCATTGTATCCCCAAGAGTGCTGTCAATTTAGATTAGTTTTAGTTTGGAAATAGTTATTAAAAATGGGAAAATACTTAATTCCAAAAGAAAAAAAACCTTTGATGGAAGAATATGCCTCTTTCAATTTCAAGATACACGTTGTCATTTCTTTTGATATTTTTTTTCTGAGGAACAAAAGATTCCTATGAAGTCTTTCTCAGTGGCAGCAATATGTGCTCTCTGGAGTTCTCTTCTTCTAATCCAAGATTACTGACATAGCTGATAAAATTTTTCTCCCTTCCAACTTTCTTAGACATACCCTTATTGAAAACATGAAGTATTTTTTGAATCATTAATATTTAATACATGAACTAATTCTTTTTGGTACTTTTTTTTTTCCAGAAGGTACTTTCTGGAAGTGAAGTTCACATGGGAAGTAATACAATAAACTGGATTTTGTAATATTAGATGCTAATAGGGGATTTAAAAATAGAGGAATTTTGATATTTGTTGGCTGACTGGATTTTGAATAGAGAAGGAAGAGGTTAACTTTCCAGAAACCTTATGTGCAGTGCTTGATGGTGGTGGTGGTGGCTTAACCTACTAAATTATTAACGGTTAGAGGGCTTGAGTAGGCTCAGAGCTCAAGTCTGCAGCTGTACACACCAGTGGATGTTCTTCCACGGAGAACCTAAACTACGAAGAGATGTGGACAGCTTCTTTTACCAGTGTACAGTTACCTAATTTTAGTATAAGATTCATTTTTAATGACCACTGTATAAAAATGTAATTTTCTAGTTTTACTGTGGCACAATTTTTAATTTAACCCCTTTGCTGATGAGTTGTATATGCCTACAGTTTTTCTCTCTTATAATTAATCATTTGTAAAAATATGATAATATTTTATGAATTCCTTGGAATGACCATTCCCTATCATTCCTAAGAAAATGTGTGTCAGATTTTTCTTAGCTGTCCAGAGAAGTATCTGATCATTTTGTTATTATATGACAGCGTTCATATTTTAAGATACATTTTTATTTTAAAATACTCTGTTTATATTTGATAACTTGCTTTTATGGAAAATAAATAGTTAGACTTTTAGTCAGTGGAAACTTCTTTTATTTTCCTTTATGACAATATTCATGCTCAAACATTTCGGATAAGGTAAATATTGTCTTAAAGAGGAAATATCTTCCAGAAAAGAGGTGAGGTGAGGTGAGTAAGTGAAATAAAGGAAGTAAACATGCTTAATTATGGTAGTTTGGACAAATTATGCAAGATTTTAGTTCAAGCTCAAGTATATTAGTTCACCATGATTTTATTGCAGGGATTTTTTCTGTTTCTTCTCATTACATACAGGTCATAGAGTAAAATACTGTTTTAAAAAATAGAACTAATGTATTACCAAGCCTAGTTTTAGCCATAATTATGCAGGTCATTCTGAAAGTAATGCCTCCTTTTTATTTCCATGGAAACTACAACAGAGACCACAATAACATGATTTGATAGTCAGCTACAAAACACTCTTTTTGGACTTAGTCACCATGGTCAGCCAGTTTGCATGGATGAGTTGATTAAGACTCCCTTCATTTTGTGGCGTGATAGCTGTGCATGGCTGTCTTTCTTGTCACTGTTGCCACTGCTGAAATGCACCACCCACCACCTCACTGTGCTTACATCCACTGTTTGGTCTTCATAAATGTTCAGCAAGCATCAGTGAATGTCAGTGGGAGCCATTTTTTCCAGATGGAAAAATGCTTTTTTCCTTTACTTATTCTGCAGCTCCATGTCGGACACCATTATGTCAGATTGTTCCTCTGCTGCCATCTGTCGCATGGTGACAACATGTAATGGAATATTGGCAGGAAGGTTCAACCTCTACTGCCATACCACCAACATCCGCCTCTAATGTTGTGGTGTTAATGAAATCGTAGGCATTACTTTCAGAGCAGTCCTCATGCTTTGGAAAATCGTATTGTAAAGTTATACTGAAATACAAGGACAGCCTCTGGATTTTTGAACCTGACCGTCTTCAAGCTATCCCCTTTCTCTGAAAGTGAATTTTCCTCTTTTATGCATGCAGTTAATATATGCCTAGAAAAACTTTTGTTCTAAAGGCCGGATTTCATCTCATAGCACAGTAGATGAAATGTGAAATCAAGATAGATGCTTGTCTTTTGCTGATCAAGGTTACCCTTTTCTCCAGTTTTGTTCAAGTCTGTTTTACTTCTGTGGGTCCTTGCAAAAAAATGTTCAGGGGCCTGTGTTATGGAGCTCTGTGTGTACCTATAATGCAGATCATGAATGTTCGGAGTTAAATAGGAAAAGGCGTGTGTGTGTGTTATGCAAATTCAAAGCTTTGACAGCACTTGTTCAAACAATAAAACCAGTTGATTCATATCTTGCAGTTCTCAAGACAAAATACTTGCATACAGTTTCAGAAGGAGCTAATGTGGTGAAAAGAGCTTGTTGTCAGGTTGGCAGTCCTATGGTCCCGTGTCTGCTCTTTGTAATGCTGTTGTTGTGGACTTTCTTTCCTAAACATGTGATATCTTTTTTGTGCTCCTGTAAATGAGGGAAGTGAAAATGACCACCTCTAAAGATACTTCAGTCTTAAATATTAAAGAGTATACATGAAGAAACAATCTGAGTACTTCTTTGAAAGAAAAAGGGCTTGGGGTTGATTTTTAAAGATCACTTTATCTTAGTTGTCTTTTTTTTTTTTTTTTTTCCTTTCTTTTTGCCTGTTGTGCACTACTGGAACTAGGTTTTGACACTGATGTTTTGGGGCAGCTTTTCAGCTATGGTAACTCCATGTGGCTTGATCAAAGTCAAAAGAAGTACAACAATATTTACAGTTATGTTTGCTAGGAATTTATTTTGAGTTATTTTGGTCATGTGAGTCTATGAATGGGTTGCACAATAGTGTTACGAAATACAGTGCTATGGAAACACAGGCATGAGCACCTTAAACATGTTTTCCATCTTTTCAGGCACATGACATGTATAAAGGAGTAAGAATTTCTCACTTAAATTGAAAAATTTGGGAACTGAAACAAATCAGTATCATTATATTTCTTCTCATCTAAGTTGCTATTTTTTTTTTAACATTTTGATAACAGAGAGGCAGTCATAAATTTTTGTTTTAATTGTATACAGGTGCTTTGTTATGTAACTCCAGAAGATGTCAATGTCAATGTAAATATTTTAGAATATACACCATCTGGAGATACTACATCTTAAAATAAGTTCCTCCAATATTACTAATTCACATCATGGGAAGAGACATGGTTAATAAATGGGTATATAAGCCTGACTAGATTTGCAACATCCCTTAATGGATCTCTTTCCGCTTTTGCTTTGTAGAACTAGTGTATCTCTAATTCTGTTCCAGCTTGAATTAATGTTCTTTAGATGGAATCATCGGAGTTTTCACAGTGTTCATTTGGGATTTAACCAGCGGTGCTTGGCTTGTTATTAGTATTTTATTTTGCTTACCAAAATTACTTACAATTTTAGATTTACATTACTTTCACAATCATTAATTCTATATGTTTCTCTTTTTGTAAGTGAGTAACAGGAACTTTGATTTTTTATAACTACATCCTATAGTTTACAGTTATTAATTTTAGTCTCTTTGAAGATATCCTTTCCATCTGTTTCTTTACATGTTATATCTGAACCTTTACTGTTGAGACCTTTCAGCTTCATGTAATTGCCAAACACTATTGGTACAGTCCTCTACAACCAAATGTCCATGAACACATGGGACAAATCTTCCATTCATCAAGACTTGGACAAATTGAAGAGTTGGGCAGAGACTAACCAAATGAGGTTGAACAAGGACGAGTGCAGAGTCCTACATCTTGGGAGAAATAATTGCAGGTTAGGGGCTGACCTGCTGGAAAGGAGCTCTGCAGAGGAGGACCTGGGTATCCTGGTGGACAGCAGGTTGGCCATGAGCCACCAGTGTGCCCTTGTGGCAGGAAGGCCAGTAGTATCCCAGTCTGTATTAAAAAGACTGAGGCCAGCAGATCAAGGGAGGTGGTCCTTCCCCTCTACTCTGCCCTGGTGAGACCACATCGGGAGTACCGTGTCCAGTTCTGGGCTACCCAGTTCAAGAAAGATAGGGATCTCCTAGAGAGAGTCCAGTGGGGGGCCACAAAGATGGCTGGGAGCCTGGAGCACCTGGGACACTTCAGCCCGGAGAAGACTAGGTGGGAGGATCTTAACAATGCATATAAATATCTGAAGGGTAGGTGTCAAGAAGATGGGGCTGGGCTCTTTTCAGTGGTGCCCACTGACAGAAAAATGGGCAGCGGGCACAAACTGAAGGACAGGAAGTTCTGTATGCATGTGAGAAATAACTTCTTTACAGTGAGTATGACAGAGCACTGGCACAGGCTGCTTAGAGAAGTTGTGGAGTCTGCTTCTTCGGAGATACTCAAAACCCACCTGGATGCTTTTCTGTGCAACCTACTGCAGGGAACCTTCTTTAGCAGTGGGGGCTGGACTTGATCTGCAGAGGTCCCTTCTAAGCCCTGTGATTTTGTGATTCTCTGAGAAATTATCAAATGAACTAGCATAAATATACGCATCATAAATCACACTCAGATTAAGCAAAAATATGCACACACAATTCATAAAGTAATATTTGTTGTCAGAGTGACAAATCCAAATTAAGAGTGCCTTAGGTATTTGTGTACCTATCTGCTGTCATCTCCTTGTACTCTTCAGGCCTCCTTAATAATTCTTCTGTTTTTTTGAGAAGCAGTCAGATATTTCTGCTTCTATAGTAAATGTCTTAGATCCTGCTTGATTCCCCAATCAAAGTCTGACTAGGTTCACTCTGAGGTCATGTTAAAAAAAAAAAAAAAGGTATTTTCTATGAGTTTCCAGTTCTCCTTAATCCTGGCTAATATGATTTTGAAGCATTATGAAAAGAATGCCAGATACACCATGCCGTTGTGCTGAACTGAGTTGCTGATTCTGATACAAAATTATCATGGATATCAGAACATCAAACCCTAAGTGGTTAAAAATATCAGCAGGGACTAACTTGCTGATGCAGTCTCGTAGTTGTTACTGAGGGAAACTATGTCTACCCTGTTTATTTTGAAACACGATTATATGTCTTCCAAGTAATCATTTATTAAAGAAATAAGCCTAATCCATTGAAAACAGCAGTTTTAAAGATAATTGCTGGAACACTGTGCACAGAAAAAAAGTCACTTGCAGTTCTATGTTCTATTGTTTTTGTAATCCTCTGCATTATTTTCTCTCCTGTTTTCTCTCTAGATATGTCCTTCTTTTAAAAATCTGAAGTTTACAGATTACATTAAATTTACAGCTCTTTTTGAGCCTCGTTAGGTGTTGTAACCTCGGAATAAACCATTTCTAGACAGCACAGGGGTTATTAATTTCTACTACAGAAGACACGAACCCTAAGTGATATTGAAACACGCTACACAGCCTTTACTATAATAATAATAAAGTTTAATTTATTGTCTCTTTAAATTTTGGCCATATTGTCCAAAAGTACAAAATAAATCCTCTTCTATCTAAAACTATTCCATTTGGGCTCTACTTGTGTGAAAATAAAAGCACCGCAAAACTTCTGGTAAGAAGTTTAGGTGCTGGGTTTTGTTTTTAAACTTGTTCTTTCACTTGCTGGATGAAGGCATGAGATTTAATTTAAAAATCTGTGTAAAATAATGAGATTTTAACTCCATGGTAGAAAGTGTTTTTTTAAAACTTGTACCCACTATTGAAGTTAAGAGAAACCAGAAGCAGAGTGAACTAATATAACTTTGTCTTCCATAGATTTTGCTGGTTTTCCTACTGTCTCTGGTGGGTTAGTTTATAAATTCCATCTGCAATTAGACCAATCAAAAGGAAAATGTTTTGCAACTTACTCTTAGGAAACATGTTTTTGGTATTGCTGTTTGGCCTTTTGAACTTACTCTGTTTTATCATAACATATAGTTCTCACCCACGCTTCCCAAGTCCCTCCTATTTTAACTTGCCTACTTTCGTTGCTGTTTTGCACAGTTCAGTTCTCTACTTGCACAACAAGAAGCTTTACTTTTCTTAGAGACAGAAGTAGCTTGCAATATAAGTCTGCAACACCAATATACACTATTTTAGATTGTTCAAACCTCTTCTGGATAATGTCAATAGCGATATGCTAGGAAGGTGATTAAGGCTTTAAGCATGATTAACACTAGTGCTTGTTAATTTATGTCTCCCACCCGTATTTCAGTCTCCTGTTTAGTACTTATTCTTGGCTCTTACACATTTTGAAGGTAAGCCACTTTTAACATCTGGACAATTTGAGTTGTGATTCAACAAGTATGTAAGATCGTACTACACTGGTAAAAATGTTTCCCCTTGGACTTTTCAGATTCCTTTCTTTGTCACCAGAAATGCCTACAAAGTTAAGGGGAAAATAGTATTTCTATTGCTTCTTAGTTGCTTCCGAACTGTGAAGCAGCAAATGTCATATGACCATTTTCAAATTAAATTCTTCATCTAGAATGCTGAAATGAAAGCTAAGGAATGAAGGGCAACAGCTAAGGTTTCTAGAGCAGTATAATCTAATGGAAAATACAGGCCCACTGCTGAACTGAGCAGGGACTCTGATCACAGGGGTTATTGAAATGGCCAAGGTACTCAAGAGTCTTCTACACCTTGCTCTTTGCTAGTGCAACTTGCCTTTTAGAATCTCAAGACACTGGGACCCATGGAACGGTTTGGAGCAAAAAAGTCTTGTCTTTGGTGAAGCAGGATCAGGTTAGGGAATATTTAGAGAAACTAGATACCTGAAGGGATGTACCCATAAGTACAAAGCAACCTGGCCAGTGTCACTGCAAGCCATTCTTGATTATCTTTGAATGGTCATGGTGTTCAAAGCAGACTCCTAGGAAAAAAAAGTGTTTCTCCTATTTTTCATAACATTAAGGATGATCCATGAAACTACAGGCCAGTCAGCCTTACATTTCTGGGAAACCTTGCATTTCTGGAAACCATTTCTAAACATACTCAGGACAAAATGTTCAGGAGTAATGACCTAACTTTAAGGGTGATACAGAGATGATGTACAATCCATCCACGAGGATACCCCAAAGCAATCTGAACATAGACCTGATCCTTTACGTGACTCTACTGTGAGCCCAAGAGTTGAACTATTTCATCATCTCCAGATGTCTCTTCCAATTTCAGTTCTGTGAATTTCTGGACAACTTTCACTCTGCCTTACTTTAGGAGGCACTGCATTGTTCATGCATTAGTTTTTCTAAGTAATACTTACAATGTAAAAATTCTATCAGGAATTTGAGGAAGTATGACCTGGTATTTTTATGAGGGCATGTGGTATTAATCAGCTACACTTGAAAATTTCCTGTTCCACTTACTGCAAAATAGTGAAATGGCTTTCTGTACTGTTCAAGTTTACTATCCATGGGATAATATGCAGATGTAGTATGGCCTGTGAAAAAAATAGTGCAACACAAACAAGCTAGGTCGAACCCTGAAAACAAAAACAGAATCAAAAGCAGAAGACTGAAAAATGCATACAGGACAAAAGGAATTTTTGGAGTGCCTATAAACCTGGTGGTTAACACAGTGTGATCTCCTCACTCATCAGCATCCTGCAGTTCCTCTGGCTGGATTGCACACAGTGAAAGCCACCACTTTCAACATGCTGCAAGCCCTTGCTGACCTTGAGACCGAGTATCAGAACCTAAAACTAAGAAAGAGTGGCCTGTCAGCGCTATAAAAACAACTTGATGCCATTGGGCCACTTCAAAATCATTTTGAAAGAGATAAAATAATTACAAGCTTGAGCTGCTAGCCAGATAAGACACTTAAAACTTTGAAATGAGGGTTGAAATTAATCCCCAGATTCATTACCATCTTTTGATAATTTGTTTCTGGGTAACAGATGACAAGAAAACCAGTGTGTTACTTTCTGCACTAATTGCTTACACTGTCCTGGAGAGGGCGAGGGAAATATTCATGGCCTAGGCCTGAGCTTGAGTTTCTTCACAGCTTCTTCACAATTACTTTTGTAAAATAGGTAAAATTCCCTCTGACTGTGAAAACTGAACTACTCTGAACATCGGGTTGATTTTGTCACTTACATTATTTGTAGAAGAGATGTTTGAACCACTGTGGAAAGTTTCAGATGCAGCACAGATCACCAAAATAAATTACATTCAAATATACTAACATTTATAAAATAAAAATATCTCAATTTCCCCAGTTGCCCTTGCATACGTTTCACTATGATTAATAGGCATTTCAGAACCAGGCAGCTGTCTTTCCCTAGAGGAGGCTGGGGCAAACAGAATGTACACTCCTCTGCAAAGTCTTCTGTTTTACTCACCTTCTGCAATGCCTGATCCCACCACCAGTCCTACAATGCCTTCAAAAGTTCTGTCTTGGATTTTGACTGCTTCTGTGTAAGGTTTTTACATGTGGTCATACTACATGAAATTCCTCTAAGGACAGGTGTACTTGTTGTACCTTCTGGTGTCATTAGCTCATGTGGTCATTGGCAGATCAGAAAGAACTGATACTGTATGACTGTTTCCCTTGTCTGCATTTTTCAGACCAGAGCTGGTATAGTACAGAGCAGTATTTGTTAATTTCTTTTTCACAGAACAGCAGATATTCTTTGCTTTATGTTCTATGCTGATTTTTTTTTATTGCACCTCAGAGTCTTCATATGCCTCTATTCCTATTTTGCCTTCTTAGCTGTTTAGCAGCAGTTTTTTATAGCTCTTCTCCTTTGTGGAGGCTGAAAGAACTGGTCCTCTGGAGGAATATTTTTGAGGTTGTGTCTACATGAGTTGGAATTCAAAAAAGCAATCACTTTCCGTTTTCACCGGGTTCTTTATAAACACATTGGTTCACTGAATATTCTTTAGAAAGTCTGTAATTAAAATCTTTTAGAAGCTTCTTTTTATCTATTCAATAATCAGGTCTGGAATACTTTTCAAGAGCTTGTTTTTCTGCTTCACCATGATTTACCTGAACTCAGAATGCTTTCTGACTTTTTCCTTTCTGTTTTGCACTGGTGCTTTTAGTGCCAAATATTAGAGCAAGGATAACTTGCTCTAAGTACATTGTGTGCTGCCCAAGAGGCATGTTTTCATTTAATACAGAAAAATAGTAAGAATGAGAAACTGAGCATAGCTGTTTTATTTTGGTTGGCAGGTAGTACCCTCCTACTGAGACTGTACTTGCAGAGGGTTGATTGTATTAACTCTAGGTTTATTCGATCGCTACCCTCACTACAAGCATCACTCATTGTATAGTCCTTCTTGAAGAAACAAGAAACTTTATTTTTGACACAAAATTGCAAAATTTGCTTGAGTCATGGAGTTTTGAACTCATTCTTCTACAGTGGTGTTTGAAGGAACCCAAAGACACTGAGTTATTTGCAGTGTAGATAGTGTTGTGAGTGAGCAGGTAGCCCATGTCAGACTTTACAGAAACAGAATTAGAAGGTCTATCTACTTTTGTGACTGTAGGATCAAGAAGGTACTTTGTTGCATGACTAGAGAAACAAATTCTTTTTGCTTCTGAGCTAGGTCCATAAGTTTGCCTCCTTCTGAGTCATTTTACATTACTGGGAAAAGTAACTGAATTCCCCTCAGACTTCACTTTGGCCACAGGTAGAGCTGAAACAAATCCAGTCTTTAGGTGTGAGAAATCTTTCACAATTCAAACACCTTAGTTCCCAGGACATATCTGTGAAAACGAGTGTTGCTTTAATCTATATGCTGTGCAAGCATACGATCACATGTAAGCACCCAGCTGTTAGGGGCCTGGACCCTTCTGCAATGTCCATCCCATGGCTGTGCCTTGAGGTCTTAATAGAATATAGTTGGTAAGCATAGTATGCTGTAACAGATTTAGAGTGAGCATCTCATAGGGAACTTTCTCTGTAGAAGTACAGTCACTACTAAAGCTTTTCAGTGTTTGCCTTTTTTATATCTAAACATTTTGAGCTCCATACTGCAGCAAACACACAATACTCCGTGGTAAATCTACAGCATTTTAGGTCCAGAAATGGATCAGAATAATCTATCAGTCTGAAAGTGCTGGGAAATGAGCCAGGGGCTAGCACAAACACTGATTCTTTTCAAAAAGCATGCTGTGATGTTTCGTGTCTTCTTCCACTATTTGTCAGTCATCTTCAAATTTGTTTCAATATTTTACAACTTAACACATTAGCAAATCTTGTAATTGAAATACAGTATTTCTTAACATTACTAAGTAATTTGTTCTAAAAACATTGAGCTGTTTTCGGGTGTATTGAATTGCAGCTGCACACAGTGCAATGTATGATGTGTCAAAGAATTCAAGTTGTCTCTACTATTAAGGGAAGCATGGATACTAGTATAATTTGGATCTAGCAAAATGCAGGGATAGACAGGTTTCCATGACAACATTTTCTTATGTGTTTTTGAGGCCAGAAGTAATGGGCAGAAACTGTTTTATTCTGCAGTGATTAGGTCAGTCATTGGTTTTGATGCAGAAAAGAATACAAACGTGTCAGTTGCAAAATAAATGTTAACCCTCTGTCTGCACAGATCTTGCATCCTTAAATCTACAGTGTTATTGCAAACACCAGGGTAGTCTGCATTTCTTAGATGAAAGAATGAAGAACATTTTAAAAGTCATATAAGGTCATGCTCATACATCACAGATACTGCTGTATTAGAATGGTCAATTTTTTCTAAGTTGTATTATAATGTGTGGTTCACTAAACAGCCATGGGGACTTGCTTCTGTGCTCACAGAGGAAACTAGGAGCTGCCTTTCTTTCAGGTTCCTTTAAGAGCGCTAACTGTGCTAGAGAACTACGGGTTTTAGTCTTGGTAAGTTACCCTGCAGGATGTTAATTGATTACAGAGTGTCTTTTGTGAGAAGTTCTGTTAATTGGAATCACTGCCATAATAGCCTTTGTTTTTAGCCATATATATATATATATGGCAAATCCAAGGGAAATGCTTATTTTGCATCAAGAGGTGAAATTCTTGCATCATCACTGAGGCTGAAAATTGAAAACCAGAAGCTGACTGGTCAGTGGGGGGCTGTTGCTTTTAGGAGAGACCCTTTCTAAAAATCTAAGATGAAAAATAACATTGAAGGTACAAAGGACTTTACAAACGCACCTCAAGATGCATTTTATTTGCAAGTGTAAGGTTAATAAGTATACAGATGTTGTAAAGTATTAGATGAACAATAAGTATACAGAGAAGTTAGGCTTAGTAAGATTACCACATTGGAAAAGATAATCAGAGATAAATGAAAGTGCTCACCAGTATTGTAGGCTCACAGGAAACTCCAAGAGGAGCAATCTCCAGAGAGAGATCCTTCCTCAGTGGCAGTCAGCCCTTAAATGGAGTCTAGGAGAGGTGGAGCCTGGCTCCACCCCTTCTGGTCACACAGCTGAATTGCCTTCACCTGTGCTCCTGCGGCTGACTCAGTGTTCACCTCAGGTGGTCAATCACAGGTTCAGGCTGTGATTCAACAGTTCCCATACAGCAAGGCAAAGAAGGATGAGTGTGTTAATTTACTTCTTTACTTGTTTTTTTTCTGTGCATCTGCTCATTTGCCTACTCTTCTGCTGACATTGTGTGTAAATGCCTATTT
The DNA here is from genome assembly GCA_016647715.1 of Pavo muticus. NCBI lineage: Eukaryota > Metazoa > Chordata > Aves > Galliformes > Phasianidae > Pavo > Pavo muticus. The sequence goes on from JACDJE010000239.1 coordinate 538,456, forward strand.
AAAAGGTCTGGGACTAGTTTTCTGTTATTTAATTAGAACAGTAAATGCGTTGTGAAAAAAGGAGTGCAGTTCTTAACTTTTACTGATGACCAAATTTTAAGGGTTACTTACTACCCATCTCATCAAGGAGGAGGAGGAAAGGCAAACCCAAAATTTCAAATGAATTCTACATGAAAAGTCTAAAACTAAAAACTTTTTCCCATGGGGAACTGATAAACTATTGGTACTTTTTTTTGTACTGAGTACAGTTTAGCTTGGAAACAAGCTAATGATCTTCAGCTTTCCAGTTCTGTGGTCCTTTAAACCATCTTTTTGATGCAGCAGCAGTCAAGGATTTTCAGGAATGCCAGTTAAGGCATAATGTACTTTTAATTTCAAAAATCCTAATGACCCATGTTTCTTTTTTAAACTTTGATTATCTATTGAGATCTATGAATTGTTTCCACATCCTTTCATATGCAGCGTACCACAGATACTGCAAAAAATAACTATCTTAGGAAATTCTCCCAAATTACTACTCAACTGATATATTTTTCCATATGAATGTGAAATTCCCATTGTTGTTAATAGAATTTCTGGAAGAAATGTTATTAAGAATTTTTTAATATGTCTGTACAGTGGGTTTAAGTGATCTCATAAATAGGTGTATGACGGTCCAATGGTCCTCTTCGCCGTATATCAGAGAAAAAACTTCCATCTAGTTTGGTTTTTGTTGCAGATTTTTGATTCCCACACTGCAGAAGCTATATACTGCATATGTGAGTGACTCTGCAAAGAGTCACTGTACAAGATTCCTTCATGTAGAAAGCAATCTTTTCTTGGGTGTTCTTTAGTATTATGAGGGCTTTTCTGTTGTTGTTATAGGTTATATGATTTCAGTTTCCTTTTTTAATTTGATTGTGGAAGATGGAAATTGTAGACATGGTTTTAAAAATGCTTGTTTGAGTGAAGAAAGTGCCTTTCATATTTAACAGATTCTATCATTGATTTTTATACTTGTTCCTGTATAGCCATTAGCAGAGCACCTAAGCTGTATGATGTTTTCTATAATTAACATTCTAGAATCAGGTAAGGCCTTCATTTTAGTTATTTATCTGGGAGTCATGCTTTTACATTCTTCTGTAGGCTTTGAGAAATCAAGATAATAAGTGATAATAGCCCATTTTTTAAATACTTTGAAAGAATATAATATTTTCTAATTCTATTTTTAGTAATTCCTATGCATGCCATTCTATGCATCCCTAATCAATTAAGGACTTAAACATGTCTTCTAATAAAACTATTAAATTAAGTTTAATTCTGAAGAAAGATACTTCGAATGGTGTAATAATCTCGGGTAGGTTTGTATTTTGTGACTTATACCTCTAGGGAGTTTTTCCTGACATCCTCTCTTTGGAATTGGTTGAGAATTTTCTGTTTCATCTTACCTTCAAGCTTACATAAACTCTATACCTCCACAATACTTTTCTGAGAAACGTTTTTATTCACTAGCGGGCTTCTTTCTTTTGTGTTTACATCCTCGTAGCGCCTCATGATGTTTTTGAAGTGGGACTTCACTCAGTATGGTTCTTATTATAAATTGATGTCATTTATTTATTTATTTGTTTGTTTATTCAACTCAAGCCATTGTTCTTCTTTCAGTGATCTTTTTTGTGCTTTTTCTTGAAGTAGCTTGAAGACAGTGAACATTAGCTAATAACTTGCTTCTGTAGCAGTAGGCACATTTTAGCAGTGGATATGAAGGCTCAGGGTTGCATTGAGTATTCTCCTGGTTACAGTGTCAGAATTGACAGATAGACTTAAAACAAATTAATTTTATCTAATTAGTCCTAGTCATTTCATTATTATATCAATGTGATTAGCATTGAGATAATCTAGTAGAGGATATCTGAAGACATTGAAAAAATTAGACTTATGTGCCTGTGGAATATGGGTATTTATTCTAGACATTTACTCAATCCTTTTCCTTTTTACCATATAGATGCGGTTACTTTACAGTCATACTCCTATCATTCTTTTATGCTGACTGTTGACATATGAATGACTTCTAAAATGACAGGCTACTTGAAACACATTCTGTGTTGTCTTCTTCCTCTGTTTTAAGCAAAAATGTACAGGAAAAAAAATGACTAGTTTATCTGTTTATCTGTTAAGAAGGTCCTTCCTGTTCAGCAAAATGTCCAGTTTTTTGTTTTCTTCATCCCGTTTGCCTTGGTAGGCTTCATACTTTGAAGTGAGGGAGCTTCATTGAATTTCCTTTGGAAAAAGAAATTCAAAAATAACAGACTTTGTAGGAAGTAATAAAAATAATCTCATCAAACAGCCTTGGTTCTTCAATTATTTTGACGCTAGCAAGCATACTTTTTATTTGTTGGTCTATTTCAGATAGATATTTTTGTTCAAATCTGGTGAAAAATCTTTTCAAAACTCTACTTCAGTTGTACCTATTACTCAAAGAAAATCTTAAGTATCTCGTTTTTTTACCAGCGTTGACCCACATTACTTCATTTCTGCGTGAGAAGACAGGCATTCACATAGTATATAGTAGCTTGACTTATTTTTTTATTGACACCACATCATGGATTTGAGATATCTTTTGGTCTTAGTAGGACTCATTGTAGAATAATTACTTCATTTTCATGCATGTTTATTTTAACTTGAATATTGAGCACAAATTGATAGAAGATCATCCTAGTTGAGGTGAATTAATATGCAAGGCTACAAATTGAAATAAAAGAAATTTCATTTAAACTGTCAAAGAAGCTTTTTTCCGATGGCTATAGTCAAAAACTGGAACAGGCACTCCAGAGATATCACAGAGTCTCCACCCTTTGAAATACTGGGAATCTCTCTGGATAAGATCCTGATATAGTCAGTTCTGTTGTGAGCAAAGGGATGAATTAGATTTAACAAGAAATGTATGTTTTAAGAATTTTGTAGAGGTTTGATTCAATGCATTGGCAATAATCTTGTCTTTGCTGTTTTGTTTTGTCCTCGTTTTGAGACAGCAACTTGTGTTGCCTTGTCCTGCTCATTATCTGCTTCTATGCATTTTTCATCCTAACTTTTATGAAAGTCAGTAAAAATTAAGCATGTCTTAAGCGCTGTCTGCTTCCAGTAAAGTAGACCAACTAACAATATGTTTGTTTATGCTTCCATGAGTCTCAGTTGAATTGTAGGTTACCTAACCAATTCTGCCAGAAGATGAGAAAGCCTATGTGTTTGCAGTGATTAACCAGTTGCCTTTCTATTTTTTATGATAATTCTTGAAGTTTATCCCGTAAACCTCTCAAGTGAGGCTGCTCAAGGCATCTTGGTCAAAAAATCTGTGGAGGCCCCTGTAGATTGTGCAGTGTCTTTTAGTACTTCGTGAAGATCTTCATGATCTCATTGACCTTACAGAGAACCCTTAAGAGCTCATGGCTCTTGGGGCAAGGAATGGCCACAGATGTCATTCTGTCCAACTGAAGGGATCTTTGATGGTGTAAATATGCATGGTACACTGATTTAATTCTTTCCATGAACAAAGATTTCAAGCAAATGTCTGAAAAAGATGTGAAATTTAAAGCTGTCTTGAAACTCAGGAGCTTGTTGTGAATGGAAATTTCTCTGAACTTGTTATCAAACCACCACAGGCAAGATCTACTGCTTAGAGACCTGTGAAGGTCTGCCATAGACAGATCAGCATTTGCAAGAACCAGAAGAACATTTAAACCCGGCTAAAAAATTGCTGAACAAAAAATGTTTCTCAAAGACAACACTGAACTGCTCTAAAGTCAACTGTTATACTCTAGAATTGTTTGCTGACCAGTGAAATTATAGTAACTTAGGCTGACAGAGCTTCAATTCTTCCGTTTTCTGGTGTGTCTGCATAGTACCTGGGACCTCAGTAACATAGTAACTAAGTGACTTACCAGTCATCAATGAAATAATTTAAGTTCCTTTTCCAGTATAATTAATTCTTAATAAAATTGATTTAAATCATGTTAGGTCATTTAGGATTTATTTCTGTGTGTGGCATAGATAGTGCATTGCTGTATTTGTGATCCCTAACATTTTTGTGCAGGGCATTTAAGTAATGTCCCACCCTGAATGCTTCCTTTCCTGCTGCTAGAGGAAGAGGAAGGAGTTGACAGTTTATACACAAGGTCTCCTCGGTCCCTAGAGAAGTCATATCCTGCTTGGTCTGGCTTTTTTGCAAGCATGGACTCTTGATTTATATTAAGATACTTCTCACTGTTGTTATCACACCAAAGAAACGGTTATTAATTTGAATACATGATATATGGGTAAGGTTGTAGTTGTTAGAACTACAGGGAGATTCCTCAGGCAAGCTTGATTAGATTTTTTTTTGAAATTAATCTCAAGAAAGTCTCTGCCATGGACCAACATAATACAATAGAGCCATTACTTTTGGAGCAGACCTCATGTTTATATTTGAAACCCTTTAAAAATAGACTGTATTCGTTTTAGATGTTAGGATTTTCTGTCTCAGTAATGTTAATGAAAGTCTTGACTGAGGTTTTTAAGCTCAATTTGACTCAATTTTTTAGGAGTGTTAGATCTCTTAGGTTCAGAAACTCAGTTCAGAAGATTTTGCTGAATCACATAAATCTGAAACGGTGATTTAATACTCTGTTTATGCTTTATAAAGCTGTTAAAGTGCTTTAAAAGATGTGGGTCTGCCCCCTGCGATTGAGCAGGAAGTGTGAGGGTAACCTGAAAATCATTTAAAATAAGGGTTAAAAATATTTTCTGAGCTTTAATGAAATCACTGTGCAGTCTTTTCCATCTTCTGAAGTAAAACAGTGCACTCAAAAATTCATAAATCCAGAACTGCCAACTCCGGAGTTCAAAATATACAATGGGAATGAAACATTACTATCTTTAGTCTTGATGTGGGAGGCATTCTTTGAATATTTGCATTTTAATTTCAGAGATTTTGAATAACCTTAAAGATAAACAGATTTCTATGCCCAGCACTTTCGAGATCTCTAGGTGAAAAGAAGGCTGCTCTTCATATGGATATTAAGTGGTAGTGTCAGTAAAATAGGCCAAAAAAGAAAAAATATACTGAATTCAAATGGATTTTGAAGTAGTTGTGATTTTTTTTTAGCATACTGGAACAATTTTCTCAATACAAACTGTGACATAGGGCATGCAAAATGTATGGTAATATAAGGATGTGAGAGTAATTACTAGCTCATTACTCTGTCTTTATGAAGTCCTTTCTATCAAGTGGAAAAAAGCAGTATTTTCAGAGTAAAATTTTCTCACTCTCTTTAGTCCTCAGGTTTCAAGTACTTGACAATTTCTCTGCACCAAGAACCCCTAGAAGTTATGTCTGAGCTGACTTTCAGAGCCCTAGCAATGTAGTATGGGTATTTTGGAAAAGAGGTGTGCCGTGTAAAATATCAGCTGAATCTGACTCATTTCCAGATGTCTGCTGCCACCATTTGCTGATGGAGTGTCCTTCAGCCTTCTTCACATGTCATACCCACAGAGAATGTTCACATAGCTCTTCCAATTTTTAATTTTAATTCGTTGTCCTCTGAGAAAAGCCCCAAACAAATAAATGGGTAAATAAATAAAACAGCTTGACAATTTCATGTCATTTCTTTCACTTTTGGTTAGACCTGTTGTACCTATCGCTGTCCCTCAATCCAGAAGTCTTGCTGCCCTTTGCATGGGTACCAATGATGGGCTTCCTGGACTTCTGCCTACACTACACTGCTGTTGCTTTCTCCGCAGTTTCTTCTTTGCCAGCAGTCACTTAAACTGAAAGAAAATTCTTGCAATTTTGAGTTGTTCCGTTTTCCTGATAATGCTCTTGCTCACAGACAGCCTTTGTCAGAGAAGACACTTCTCCTTTGGCATAAGCTGGTGTTACCAGGCTGAGAGCGCCCAACCTGCCTGCAGAAAATGGAGAGGTGTCCCCTGGAGAAGGCTGTTGTTTAAAAATGCCCGTGTTAATAAATAACTTCTCCTAACTTGGGATGACGTTTAGTCCTTTTTGCTGTGTTCACAACACACTAATATAAAAAAACTAAATGTTTTCTTAACTTGATGTTTTAATGGAATGTCTCTTGGCTGTTTAATGAACTAAAAATGGTAGTGAGCCGGTGGGGTAAGAATTTGGAGGTTTGTGTGACGTTTAGATTTTGATTTCTTCCAACTCAACTGATACAAATTATGGAAAAATATGCTCTGTATTTACAGTTTACATTGATGTAAAGAGAATATGCTGTGATATCATAAATCGCAGATGTGGAGACTGCTATGTAAAAACTTCTAAACTGTTAGATTTGTGGCAAATGATTAGTGACAAGCTTTCTAAAGAGTGTGAAAGAACATGCTTGACTAGATACACTCATGCACAAAGTTAGTGTATATAATATTTGAGCGCTGTGAGCAGAAAAGATATATTCTCTAAAGTAAATTTAAAGTGAATTACTTGAGGATGTAGGCTGTTTTTTTTTTTTTGTGGAATTAACAGGTGCTGAATTGTAACAGTTCACTCATTTAATTTGTTAGAGTAAGAATCACTAAAGGCTCTAGACAAGCGTGCTTTATTTTTCTAGGAGTCATATAGTCATCTTTTCTATTCACACTGCAGTGTCTGAAGGTGATCTAGTCTGAAAGGCTCTAGTTTAGGATCACTGTGAGCAAAATCTGCTCCATACTGACTGGCTGTGTTGGCCTCAGGCCATCTTCTCTCTGTGCTCAGTGGAGAAATTCTCCCCAGTATAGTAAACTTGCTTCGTTGTTAAAACACTGTTTAAGTGTATTCAGAATTACTGTAGTCAAAGGCTTATAATTCTGGTTCAAAATAACAGCTGTACTGTTTGGGAGGGTAAACAAATTCGGGGTAAAGATTTTATTTTGCCTTTTGAGTGTTTCACATTAGCATCACAAATACAATGTTTGTCTGGAATGTGTAGCAAAACAATTTAGGCAATACAGATTAAGTGACATATTTTTGTTGTTTTAAACACGGTGTGAGGACTTGTGTGATTTCTTTTTAAAAAATAAGATCCTGTAATTAAACCTTCAGACTCAACAGGCACTGTGTCATGTTGGCATATTGCCGTATCTTAATTTCCTCAGAAGACTAAAAGCCAAGTGTCTTAGATACTGGTGAAATGTTAAGAGATCCCAGCAAGAGGCACACTCCAGAATGTCTTAGTGTGATTATGAAATGGCCCAATTTTATAATATAAGTACAATAAAATAATGCATGTATTGTAACACTATATAAAGAACATGGAAAATTAAAATTATGTAAGCTAGACACTTAATTATTTTGTTTTCTAGATTATAGATGCTGTTTGAAATTAAAATGATCTAAACGACATGTAAAGTAATTCCAAATCAGTGTTTAGATACAGAAGAAGTCATAAAATGCAAGTACTAGGAGAAGCCATAGCAGGTAGTTGCTGTCTCTTTATTAATTTTCTCTTTTTTACATATAAGAACTGAGTGCTGCTGTGTGTATGACCCAGACAGTGTGCCCCTAAGGACACTCTTCTTCACCATTCTTATTCCCAGTAAGTGGTGAATAAAAACTTTGGATTAATTTTTTCTTAGTACCTTATTAAATCTCAGAAACTAAACTAAATCCGAAGGTGAAAAAGGAAGTAGTGGACAAAGGGAAAGAGAGGACTTGAAGAAGACAGGAAAATAAGCCATTTATTGAAGGGAAAGGAAAAAGGATTAAGAATAGATTAATCAAAAGCTGAAAAAATTTGATGTTGCAGGTTCTCTCTTAAAAATTTTGGGGGAAAAATATGGAAAAGGACAAGGTTCAGCAATACTCAATCAAAGATGTCGTTTTGTATGATATGAAGTGCCATACGGCAAGGAGCCCTTACCCCGGGAGCACACACATCATCTTCACGAGTGGTCGTTCTGAAGCAGTCCAAAAATTCACCTGTGTAAACAGCTAAAAACTCATGTATTTTATGTGTCTTTGATCCAACTTTTAATGAAAATCTGTTCCTCTGTCGAGAAGGCTTTAGGACTGATCTTCTGAGATTTTTAAACATGTAGAAAGCATCCCCCTTATGAATTTTACCTTAGAACATATTTGCTTATAGTTTTCCAGAAGCACAACTTGAATTACTTACAGTAATTTGATAAAAAAATAAAATACAGTAAAACTGATTTGAAATAACCACCATCCAAAGCACAGTTAAACTGCATGGAACACTTGACGATTTTGAGTTAAGCTTTAATGCAATCTCAACGTAAACAAATATTTTCATTTTGCACACTAAAAGGGTTGCCACATTTTTTGAAGCTGAATAATGTTGAATGTTCATGACAGGATAGGGACAGTCACTGAACCTCCATAAATTTGGCACTAAAGGTATTTTATTTGTCAGACTTCTGGTATTTCCCTGATTGAGAAATCCCTCATTTTAAATGACTTCCAAAACGTACAGGATAAACCAAATAAAAACACAGATACAGGGCTTTATTAGGCAAATCTAAATTCAAGATAATAAAACAAATGAACAGAGTAAGTTGCAAGTGAGCGTGTGGAAAACGCTCCTTACAAGTCATTGTTTCATGGCTTGGAATATTCTCCCAGAGGAAGTGATGTGAGCACCGTTGCTTCTGAGCCATTTGTGAGCAGAACACATAAGGCGGTCAGGAATGCATTATCGGGCGGTGTAATAGTGCTGCATTAGAGCGGCTGACCCAGTGCTCCTTCTCCATCCAGAAACCATGCATAGTTTTAATCGTGCAGGAGGCTCTGCTCCTGGTTACTTACTGTGTATTGTCGTTCTTTATATTAATGTGCTTCTCCTTTATTCAGGAAGTGTCTAATGGCATTTGGGGGAGGGGAAACTCATTAGCTTCCTTCCTGAGCACTATAATTTTTATTTCCTGTTGTAAGAGTGGCCTCAGCCAAAACTAACAATGTAGGGGGGAAGGGTTGCCTGCAGAAAATATTTTCTTGTCTGGAGCAATATGTTGCTTACAGGAAATTTTTGAGGCAAACAAGCAGTTTGAAAGCGTCTTTTGAGCACAATACTAAAGAGGGATTTTGAACTTGATGTTCTGTGTTGCAGTTTACCCCCTTTTTATTAGGAGGATGAAGGTGAATCAGAGCTGTACCGAGCAGACCGTCTGCCCTCCCCTTCCTGTCCATTAGACGTAGAAGGTCATGCCATCTTTCCTTCCCCTTGGCTGACCTGCGAAGGCATCCAGTCACCCCACGTGAACCTCCCCCCTGGCTGTCCCCAGGTGCGGTGCCATGGCTGCGGGCGGACAGCGCGGCTCCTCTGCACTGTGCCAGGCTGCTGGCATCCTGAGGCCTGCGGGTGTCCGGCTGTGCCTGGGGAGCAGAGCTGTGCTTCAAGGCTTCCAATGCATGCCCGTCTTCCTGCCGGCATGCGTCTTATTCAGGCTGTGCTAAGGCACGAGTTAGACCTGAAAATGTGGACCAACCTGCTTCTGACAGTGCTGTCTCAGCCTGGGAAGGGAACCATTTTGTCCAAGATTCATCTTGTATGTATTTAAACCCTGATTTTGTCATCTCTTTACAGAGTTACTACTGTGTTTTGAGCTTCTTTTCACTCAAGAATTTCGAGTTGTTTCATTCTATCTATGGCTAGATGTTCACTGACTTGAAATACCTGAATTTTGCTACATTGAGTGAATGGAGCACTAGCATGCTGTATGCCACTAACTCTGGTCAGCACAGGACCATCACCAAAGTGAGTCCACCAGGAGAAGGAATGAAGCTTTGCAGCTTGATGGAAATAAGAAAAAAGGTAGTAATGGCAGTATTTGTGCTTACAAACTCTGTGCTGCCTTTTCTTCCTGTTCTGTGCAATACGGGCAGTGAGAGTGAAGTTAATGCTTTTGTTGACTGTTTTAAAAGAAGTGGTATATTGAGTGGTTAGGAAATAAGGAAAAAAGCCTTTACTGCATATAATTTTGATTAGCAAAATATGAGAATAGTAATCACAGAGAATGAGGAAGCAGACTGAAAAGTCCGTAGAGTCCCACTGCAGACACAGCAGTTCGCAGTCTGAGTTCCCTAGCTAATGTCATGGAAGAAACATACATTGATGCTGTGTGTCACCGTGGAAAGCTATCCACAGGGAATTTTAAAACACAGTAGCTCATGAGCTACAGGGGATAAATGTCTTCAGGCATGCAGGTTAGCAGCTTTACCTCTGCCACATTAGTTTGTGAAAGAACTGCTTTAACAGTCCCAGAAATCTTTGTCCTTTTCCTTTCACCCACTCTTGCTATGTAAAGATAGGGCTAGAAGAGTGTATTAAGCAGTAAAATGAAACTTGATCATCTCCCATTACCTGACACTGCTGGGCTTTGTCAGCTTTGGTACATGACTGTCCCTCCACTGGGAGCTGAGCAGTACCAGGGGAAACCCTCTGCCTACATACACCTGCTGGTTTTTGAGCCAGGAGCCAAGCTTCCTGGGCAACAGGAAGCCTGGAGTAGTTTCCAGGGATTTAAAAACTTAGGATTGGAAGCAAAGGAGAAGAAGTGATAGGATAGATGAGCTGTAAAGTTCCAAGTCTTGGCTGTCACTCAGGAAATTCCAATAAACATTGCATTTCCCTCATTCTGTTAACAAAATACCACTTGGATGTGAACCTGATATCTGGCCACTCAGCTGCTGTCTTCTGCAAGTGGGTCTTATTTTGTCAAGCTCCCCCAGTTTAAGATTCAAAGAAGAATGTCAGCTCTCCAATACTTTACTGACGTGAATCTTATCAGCAGATAGCGAGAGCTGTATAATTTCCCATCAAAAGCCTGTATCACCATTGCTAGCTTCCCCAGCATAATACAGGCTATTTAGCTGATAGTAGGGGGCACAGCGAGAGTGCTGGTTTGCTTTAGCAATTTGCAGCTTGTGTTATGCTCCTGTAGCACAGCGCTTTGGAACCAGCTAGCTCTCTATAATTAACCAACCCAGCTGGTAAATTGTTAGGTTTGCTCTATCAGAATGAGGAGAAATGGTATCATAGGAGGATATGCTGTAGGCAGGAGGATGGGAGGGAAAATACCTCTGACTGTTGTAGTTTAGGTGGTTTAGGATAAGGAATAGGTTTCAGTTTTGTGGGCTTTTTTTTTTTCTTTTTGTTGTGAGAGTGGCAGGCTGAGTTTTGTTTGTTGTTTTGTTTTGAGTCAGTGAGACAGTATGAAGAAAGGGCTACATCAGTGCTTTTGTTTTCTTGTTTTTTTTTTGTTGTTGTTGTTTAAAGCATAAATAAAGCAAGCAAGAGTAAAGTAAGTAGAAAAAAACCAATCACTTCTGCGCCAGGGAAAGAGGAGCTGCCACTGTTTGAAGTACTGAAGGGGACATGCGAATGTGGTGCATAGAAACATAGCTTAGTGATAGACTTACAGAGTTAGGTGATGGTTGGGCTTGATTATCTTGTGCGTCCTTCCAAATTAAATAATTCCATAATTCTAAGAATCCGCATAATGACTAATCTTTAGGGTAATCTAAGAATCCACATAAAAATTAAGATTAAAAAAATACGTTTCAGAGCTTTAGTGGCTAGTTACTTTGAAAGTCTCCAGTTCTCATTATTCCAGCTATGGATTGTTGGTCACCATAGGGTGTAAAATAATTGGTTCCCCCAGGAGAAGTAACCCAAAGGGACTGCTCAGGTTCCAGGTGCTCCACACTGGGTCGCTCACATGTGGTGAAGGCAGGGCTCCCACCCATGCAGCTCTTTGTTCCTGCTCATCTTGAGGAATACCATGGCTGTGCCCAGCAATAACAATTCACTTTCTAACATTAGCACCTTACTTCTTTCCCAGAGATTTTAATCTGTTTGTCTCTAGCAACCCATTTGTGCTTAATGTTAGGGACACTGAAATTTTGCCTGGTGTTTTTTGTTAGGGCATTAGAAGAGCCACTGGGATGCAAACCAGCTGCAGGGATGGACATACTGAGAACACCAGTTGCTTGTGATGCTGTGCCATTCTTACCTCTTGCATATACGAGATGAGGCTTTTTGGAGGACAGTAGATAAAAATTGATGCATAATCTTAATTTTTGTCAGAAATTTTAGTTCCAAATACTACTTACTGGGTTTACATTTCAGAAAGGGTTTTTTGTGTGTGGATTTTTATTTTTTTTTTAATATATGTCTGAGACGTGTGTATCATTCCAGATGGTGAGATGCAGTCTGAGGATTTCAAATACTGATGCATCCACAGCTTTGCAAGGCCAGGTCTGCTGAGAACTGAGCCCCATCTCTGTGCTCTTCTTTGAACCTGGCAATGAAACCTCTTGAATTGTGGTACATCATGGGGTAGCATGTCAGACTCTGTGTGACTGTTAGACTGGCCTCATTAATTTCTTAATAGCAAGTAATTACCAGCATAAAAATGTTAAATCTTCGTAGGCACTGTACTTACTTCTGTTTTAACACTCAGAGGTGATAAAACCTAGTGCTGAAAAATTTACATTTATCCAAAGATGGATTTTCAGATAACATGAGAGAAATTAGATATTCGACAGGCTAGCTTTTAATTAGTTTAGTATTAATTGTGGTTTTTTTTTTTTTTTTCAAATTCACAAGATTTTTCTTGAACTCAACAATTAAGAATTCTAGCTATTCTTCAAAATCTGTATTACAAACAGCTCTCCCGAAGATCTTACCTAGTGGACTTGCTTTTATTATAAATACTGTGCACCATTCATTGCATGCCATGCTTCATGTACAGAAAAATGCTTGAAAACAGAGGGTTTTCAGAAAGGTTTAACTCAGTCTTGTAAGGCCAGTCTCACTGCACATCCTTGGTAGCTGATGAGAAAAGATACACACCTCCAGAGGGTGGCTCAGAGCAGCTTAGAATCTGTGCTGGCTATAGAGGGAGCCTCACTAAGTTTGTTAGTCTTGCACAGCAGGGATGTATTTGTTAAAGCTTTATTTTCTTTTACATATAAATTGAGATATTTGAGCATATATAATTAATTCTCAGATATTTTTTTTTTCTTGAAAATCTTGACCTTCTGCTGATGTTTCTGCTTGTGAAGTTAACTTCATGAAGTTTAGGAATCGCTTTACTTAAGACAAAGAGAAATCTCTTTCAAAGAGTAACAATATTGCACAGTTTTTTTTTGTTTGTTTGTTTTTAAATTCCAGTCTCTCTCTGTTTTAAAAGTACCGTGCTTGTCATGGAATTAAGCACTTGTTTTTTAGCACCTGTATATACGAAAAATGCCACTGATTTTTAAGTCACAAAATTCAGGCTAAAAAATATACGTGTTGTACTACATATCAGTAACTTTACCAAGAGTGGGGGTGATGTTCAAAAACCTTCTTCAGTCAGTTTCAGTCAATGAAAATTTGCTGTCAAAATATCTGTGAAGTCAGCCTTTTCCTTGTTGTACTAAAGTAATTTACAGTTAGACCACATTTACAACGTGGCCTTGAGAAAGGCAGAGATATATCCATAGTTAGTATTTCAGTAATGGTTATTAAAGTGTAGTTTCATGACAATAAGGCCCAGACAAGAACACCTGCATATATCATTTCTTGAACAAAACAGCATTTTCACGGTGATGTGAATTCTGCATTTCAGCTTGTCCTGAAATAGTTATTTGTTTTCACTCTGTATGCTTTCCTTCTCAGCCAGCTACATACAGCGGCAAAACTCCCATTTGGATAGGCAGGGAATTGCTGGATATGTTAGCTTTCTGATGAAGCTGTTGCAGACTGCCAGGATTGCTGAATCACTCACAAATGACCTAAAGATAACCTCAAACCTGTCTACTTTGCATTTAATATTCCAAATTCAGACTTTCAACATACATTGACGCATACAAACTCACAGCATGTTTGCTCATTTGTGTTTCATAATTTGCAGAAAAGAGAGATGCCAAGAAACTTTTAATTGTTATTAATGGTGATGTTCTTGATAAAATGGGAAAGTACTTGTGTGGAGGACATTGTCATGAGAACGGGAATACAATAGTACAGCAGTCTTAAAATCTTTGGAAAGCAAAATGGGATTGAGAATTGGATTAATTAAGTGATTTAAAGACACTGTACCAAAGAGCTTAATTACTAGAGGAAGGTAGGATGTGAGACAGGCCTGTCATACCAGCCTAATTACTGCAATGTACCAAGTGTGAGTTTTCTGTAGAGCATCAACAGAGAGTAAAAGGGAGAAATGTTTGGAGCAGGAAGAGGCAAATCAGCAGCATTCAGCCAACTTTTGTGCAGAATGTTATGGATTGAGCACAGAGATAGTTTTAGCATTACTCATACTCATTGGAAGACTAAGTGGGGTATTTCTAAAAGTTAGCTTTAGGTACCCATTGATGTGATTGAAGAGGATGCCATATGACTGCCACCACTTACTTAAAATTATTTGGAATAATGGTTTCAAGAGCTAGCCATGTTCAATCATGAATCTTAGAAACATTCAGCAACGTATATCTTTTCTGCAGTCAAATTATTATGACCCCAAAAGTCATTTGAGAAAACGCTTGAGAAGAAAGACAATTAATGCGGTTTTATATTTCAGCAACTTTAAACATGAAAGTAACGCTTTGAATACCTACAGATACATTTAGTGGAGTGCATAGCCTGCCTCACCGTCACCAAAGTTAAACCAGTTCCTCCAGTCTGTTTCAGATTATCTCCTGCTTGAGTGACATGTCTTGGCACAGCACACGAGCTGAAACAAATGCCCTTACTTCAGCAGAAAATTGTCTGAAAACCATTTAATATATTACTCCCAATTTGTTTGCATCATTACAAATAAATGAGAAAATCCAAGTATATACTTTTCAGTTTTAGTTCTGTTAATTTTTTGAGAGCATGCAAAAATTTGGCAATCCTTCTATTTCACTATCTAAGCATACATATTACTTTTTAAATAGTAAACATTCCGTTGAGACCTGTAATGTCTCAACCTGTACATGTAATAATGATTTTAGTAACTTCCAGCAAACAGTAAACTCTTGTTTCAAAATACATTTTCTTTATAACTATACTTCAGAGGATCTTTGCCTAGAAACTGTTATAAATAATCCATAATCCTAAAGGACGTAGCTAAGAGACGGGATTGTTGTGTTGTCTTTGAACGAGAGTTTGAAATGCTTTTATCATTGATAGCAAATATATCCTTAAATTCTTTCTGTTGTCCTTAGCATACTTCCAAACAAATATGTAGTTTTCAGTTCTGTAATAGAATTTCACCAACTTGGCTTAGTAGAGTGAAAATCTGGGATTTGACACTGAGATATAGTAAAACAAACCGTAATCCTACTAAAGACACGGGGATGCCGTGCTAATACAGAGGTTATTTGGGTGGTACGTTACCCTGTGGGGAGAGAATTATTTTTTAGGAAGATGGTACTCTCCAGGTACCCCACCTTAGAGACAAAGTGAGCCGAGGCAAACCCAATATTTTTCCCCCCAAAAGATCAAGTGTGTTTTTTTTCCTTTGGACAAGAGAAGAAAAAAATAGGCTATCGGTAGAATTATTGCTATAGAACATTATCCATTCACTGATAATACTGTGTAAGATGGAGCAAACAGAAATAGTTCCGGAGTCTGAATTGATTTGTAAGGAGCTGCAATTTGAAAACAATGAGAATTTGTGAGGAGTAGCATTATGATCCTTTACAATGACCCTTCTTAGTCTAAGACTATTTTCTGAAATCAAACATTTTAGGCAAAATTGTATCAGCAAAACATCAACAGTTCATCAGGACTTGCGATGCAGATCTTTCAAATGACTTGCATCTACTAATTGTTTATCTGTCAAGAAAAAAAATCCTCGATTTCCACCATTCCCTACACTTATGATCTTGAATAAGTAGTACTAAATATTTCTTATCCTTTGTCCTCAGTGTAAAACAAAACATCTTATAAGTGTTCTTATGAAGACAACATATTTGCATCCAAAATACTCAGTAAAATGTAATATGCACTTTTTGCTAGCCTGTTTCTATTCACTTAATTATTTGTTTGTTTTCATAAATCTGGAAAATGCATGAAATTCTGTGAATTAGAAGGTATTCTTCAAGATAATAACTAGTAAGTGGGTAATAAGTAGTTAGATTTTGGGTATGTTATTCGTATCCACACTTCTTGTGAGACAGCAGCCAGAATGCTGTGCTGAACTTGCAAAAAATATTGGGAAAAAGAGGGTATGAGAAAGTGACAAAAATAGGAAGTTGGGTTTTGGATTATTTTGCTGCTCATACTGCTCTTTTGGTGCATCAGGGACTGGTCATAGATAAACCTGATGGTCCCATCGTGTCTATTTACATGGCACTGTTTATTTACAGTTCTCTTCTCATTGGATGTGGTAAATTAATAAGCAGTACTGATGTGGGAAGGCATTTGACTTTCATATGAACTTGCTTCTCTGTTCATCTCAGAGTTATCAACTGCCTAGCAGAGTCTTATTTAGGCTTAGTAGCAGTGTGGGCTTTCAACATCGACTTGAAGGAGATTTCTACCGAAAATCAAGCATTTTCAGCTTTCCCTCCCCATGGCAGGCTGCACTGTGCTTAAAACTTCATACCGGCAGCAGCTGTCACTTCCCTGTGTTATCGTTCACATCAGTCCTTCCACATGCCTGCCTCTGTGGAGATACTTGCACAAAGCTCAAGAAGATGCAGCTGAGGTGTTAGGTGCTGAGCATGCAGCCCAGGTAGGAGCAAGGAGCTGCCTGGGCTGTGTGGTCACAAAGTAGCGTCAAACAGGTGACAGGTCACATTTTGAGACTGCAGCACTTTTTGGAAACAGTTTCTGTTTGCTCTTCACTTGTGTAAATTACCTGCATGTTAGTTTCACATAAGCATAACAGAATTAGCCTGAAATGATGTTATTTTAGTGGAATTTATTGTTTTGTATTCTCTGTGACAGAACATTTTTATCTGGCAGCTATATTTTTGTTGCATATAAATTGTATTCAAAGAAAATCATCTGTCTAAATTCATTTACATTAGAAAGTTAAGTAATTTTAAAATGAAACAATAATCATTTTACTCATTGCAATGTCAAAATGGTCTTAAACACCAAGATAAGTGTCCATTTTATCTATACTTGAAAACTTTAGCTTGAGCAATGAAGGTTTTCTCACATTAAGGTTTACATGAAATGTAAGATGATTCTTCATATGTACTAGAACCAGTTCTCTGTATTTGTCTGCAGTGGATTTCCTATGAAAATATCATAATATATGAATGCAAAATGTGAATTCCAGAAAAACTGTTATAAGTGCTGTTATTTCTGAAGATCTTGCCAAAATTCTCATGACCTAACTCTGAAACTGGATCCAGAAAGAAGAAAGAAGGCTACAGTGTGTTTGTCATTAACTTGCAATAGTACAAAGCACACCAGCAGCCTTTTTCTGATTTTGAATGAGAATCAGAAATGAAATTTTGGAATAATTAAAAGCTTTCAAGTTACCACTGAAGTGTTAGAGTCTCTGCAAAAGGAATATGAAAAGTAGGAGTTCCTACACTGTATTTTCAGCAAGTGCTACCTAGACTTAACAGTTCTGAGAGATAGTATAAACATAATGTCTTTTTGGTTTTTGTTGCTGTTTTTTCTCATTTTGGCTTCGGAAAATTGGTGCATAGAACATGCAACTGCAATAACAGAATTTAAAGCCAGCTACTGAATGTTTCCTCTTGGTCTATTAACTCTGTAGGACTCACGGAGGCAGGTTAGAAATTTTTCTTTCTGAATCACCTCAGACACATTTTTGCTACAAAATTTTACCAGTATGGAAGATTTTACATGTACATTCTTATGCTGCTAGGGTTCACTTCAATGTGTGCAACCTGTGCTGCCTTCACTGCACTACACTACACTCGTAGTGCATCAAGCTGTACAGCAGAAGTGTGTAGATGCTGTAGGTAGGTTGCGCTCTTCCACATACCACCTACTTTACCCCATTATTGGTGGGCTAAGAGCCATTTTACAGAGGCTCAGTAACTAACTGTGCAGATCAGGGACTGGTGGGGGGGATTGCTTGGATGATGAGGGAATTGGGTGGCCATAGATCTTCCCCACTAAACTTCTAACAGATTTGAAGTTGCCTCCTTGTGGAAACATTTTGTGATATATATTAGTAAATTAATATAACACACTTCTTTGTAACTTCATTTTTAAAATTTACTTTGTGATTTCTTTGTTAGTAAGTACTATTCTAAACCACGGCTGTTGAAATCTACTTACCAGACACCGTTTAAATTGTGTTTATGCTGTAGTCTGTTCTTACATTGTCCAGGGTTGCATGAATATAGCAGTGAATGTCCGCAATAACTGTCACTCTGATACACCATTTTAATTAATAACTGTGAAAAAAACAGCATAAATCAGTGTATTAGATACAAGAGCATGTAAAATTTTCATTTTTTTAAGGAGATGAAATATAATATAGAAACATCAGACCAGCTCGCTGTTCCTATTTCATCTTTTTTGAAAGTGGAAAAAGCAAATTACAAATATTTACAATTTCAAACTAATGGAAGTGTAAATGATGAGCTACCTGTAAAGCGTACGAAAGAAAGACATCATTTTACTGTGGGACTGTGGAAGAAGAACTGAATAATTGATCAGAATAGAATAAATAAGAATATCTCAGTGTAGCTGTTGCAGATTTGATCCACCTGGTTTAAGTTTCTAAGATGTTCATCATATGGTGTAAGATAGAAAATGAGATACAGCTAAAGCACTCAAAGCACCATACTTCTGGTTTTGTCAGGTGTGTCAGGGAAAAACACAAGACAAGAAATTGTTCTGCACTTCTTGCACCATTGCTGAAGAGCTGCCTGCTGTTCCCCGAGGCGCACTGAGGAATGTGTTTGGATTCCTCCAGTATCGTTGCTTAGACAGATTAAAAAATAAAAATAAGAATATATTTAAAAATAACGATTGATAACTCACTAAATGTTATCTTTGGGCAACTTTTAAATGAAGCATTGTTAGGAGGTTTAATGGCTAACAGAAATGTTAACGAATATGACGTTAATTATTTTCTTCCCCAGTTTAGGGATAATCATTATTTCATTTTCTTTTTCTTCTTCTTCTTTTATCTACTAAGGAATCTTTGGCAGTTTTTTTGTTTTGTTTTGTTTTTAAATTACTTTCAAAGTGTGGTAAACAGAGTGAACTCTGTGGGGGCAGGCTCCTGTGTCCCTGTAGGAGCATTGTGAGAAGTCATTCTCTCCTTCTCTTATGAACATCATTTTGCAACCTGGGGAGTCTAGCAGAGGCCTGAGTAGGGAAGCATGTCTCAGACCCGTTCTCCATTGTGTGTTGCAACTCTCCATCTTGCATTAATGCATAATATCATTTAAATAACGTGAGCAGGAGGGTGAAGCTTGGATTGGAAGGCTTCTGAAAACTGTTCATGTGTCAGTGGAGGTGCTGCTTAGCTCTTTTGCCGAGAGTACGCAACTTAAAGGTTTTTGTATATCTGACTTCATACTGTTGAGGTGTGTTTGTCCAGTGATTATAATCTGTTCAAATGCATTATTCTGTAGCATCAGCTCCAATGGACCTGTTACAGTGCTTCACACAGGGCCGATAAAGATAGACACAGCTAAGATTGCGCAGCAACAGTCAGGAATTGGTATGCAAGGGATGGTATTGAAATAAGGCTCATCATTATTTGTGCCCCTTTAATGGGATACAGAGACTGCAGTGCAGGCTGTTTTGGAAGGTTTGAGATGCTCAGGCTTTAACATCATTGATTTTCTTCAGTAACGCTGCTGTTATTCTTCATCTAGAAATAAGGAAGTAAGATCCGCTATACTTCACTCAAACTGTTTCTGCACCTATTCAGGATTTTAATCAACATGATTATCTGATGTGTAGTTAAACAAGTCATTTTGTATATAAAAAAATAAACAGCTACAAACAGCTGTCTCTTCTGCTTTTCTTTGGAAATGTAGATAATCTGAAAGTAAGTAGTGGACATCCACAGAAGCTATGCAAAAGCAAAGAAGGGTAACATTATTTTGCTTCAGGAGTTATCTCTGTGAATTCAGGCAGCATTGTGCTCTAGTCCCATGAACTTCAGGCAGTGCTCACGGATAACTGTGTTTGCTGCAGTTTTATCAATGGGTCTGACTGACCTGTGGAGCCTCCAGCAAAAAAGTATTGTGATTCAAATGTATTTGCTACCTCCAGTTCACCTGGCTGACTTTGTCGATTGCAGTCTCAGCACTGATCCTGCTGTCCAGATCTTCACAAAAATACAAGCCTTTATCGCGGAGTTTTATGGTGAATAAAACTAGATGTCAGTCAGCTCTGATGCCAGTACCTTTTACAGTAGGTACTTTAAAGATACATTATAGACTTTTGTTTGAAAAAAACATACCGCTTGGATGCTAAGTATGTTACTGTTAGAAAAATGATTCTAAAGCACAGTTTAAGCCATTGAAAAATCTCTGGCAGTTAATTGAATATTTCCTTTCTGCTTGGTTTAAAAATGTCTTTGTGCCAGTTTTTAGATCTTTCCACCATTATGCTTTAATTTCCTAGACAGAGTGACAAACATTTGGAAATGCAGTTTCCAGATCTGCATCTTCTGGATATCAAGTGTGAGCATGCAGTGAAGTGATAAGATAATAAACATAAGTCATTCATATTCTGTAGGGCAGATATTGGCAGATTGTTAGTAAACTGCGAGTGGCTGTCATTGCATTGCGTGTGCATGAGTACTTTCACAAAAGATTGTAAGCCTTTATAGGTGATTCAGCCTTATGCCCTAGCAGAAATGTATTGTAGGAAGGAAGAGTGCTGGAAATTAAAAGTAATTGAGGTTCCAATACATGACGACAATAACAGTTTGGCTTCCCTTTTTGTGCCGATCTCCTGCTTGTAAATTGCCAGAAGCAATATTCTTTACTTGCTTATTCCAGCTGAAGAATTTGCAAAGGTAACTAATTTCATCCTCTGATTCACTTTTAAAAATATCTTTTTTCTTTTCCCTTCCAAAAATATAACCTGAATTCTTTTAATTTGTCATGGTGTTTATTTTGGGGGTTCATGAAATCATGAGCACTACTATCAGAAATGTGAGCATTCCTTCTTGTACTGTTTGTAACACATTCCTGTTTTGAAGCTTGGTTTAATTCTGAAAGGGTATTAAAGTCTGCTGAAATTATCTCTAAAGTGCTTGGAAATTGCGTGTAAGATGCATAAAATAGTTTCTTTATGCTGCATGTATGTCTGTGCATGTGTGAAGATGTTTATGCACATAAACAGTGACAAAGTGTGCAAGGTACATTTACATTTTTTTAATTAATTGAGATCTATCTAATCGATACATATATGTGTATCTGTGCAATCTCTACCATCCTTCCTCTCAACTTAAACCTGTCTTATTAGCAATTCATTATGCTTGTATAAAAGAAGGCTAGACACTAAGCAATTCTAATTTACCTCCAGAATGAAGCAATGACAGTGACATACTTAGAGAATTACTTTCTGTATTTTGGTCACAGCAGGTTTGGGTTTTTTTTCTTCTTTTTCTTTTTTCTCTTTTGGTTTACTGCCTACCATGCAATGACAAAGGTTTATTTTCCCTTTGTTCTTTTCAGAGTGCTGCAGCAGCTCCCAGTCCAGTGCTAGGAAACATTCCCCCAGGAGATGGCATGCCAGTAGGTCCTGTACCACCGGGTTTTTTTCAGGTATTCAGAAAAATTATAATTACAGGAATTTTAGGATAGAAAGTCCTCCATAATAACTGTTTAAAAGTCTGTAGAAAAGTCCTGTTTCTAGACTGTTTCTCACTATATGGTGCAATACTTGAGAGTTTTTCTTTAACAAAAGTAAATAGGTGGAAAGGAAGGGCTCACTTTGACTGACAAGTATTCTATTACTAAAATAGTACTGCACATCTAATTTCAGAATTTCAAGGATAATAAATGGTACCAATGTGTGAGTGAAGAATGAAATTGCTTGAATATGATTTTATGATGATTTCTTATGATAAAGTATTACAATTGCATTAGATTTTTTTTGGCCACTTTTAGCTCTGTGGTAAACCTACAGATCAGATTTTGAAGATGTTCAACTTTCAGTGGGAATTAGACCCAGACAATTAGGAATCTCTCTCTGAACATCGCTCTGCATTGAAAATCTCATCATTAAAGCCTGAAAAACAAGCCAGGGATTTATACTGAATGTTGTCTCTAGTAAATTTTGTCATATATGTGTTGAAATACCCACTTAACGCATTGGGCAGTAATGGTATAGAATGTGATGATGGGCAAAATAGCAGCTTCTGGTGCATGGCCAACCTGACAGCGGTGGTCTGATGTTGGACAGCTTGTATCTCCTGAACAAAATTCAGTTGTTTCTCCCCTAACTGGCAAACTGTGGCTTTGCATCTGTAGCAGCAAATGCAGCTCTCCCGCTTAAAAATTTTATTAATAGCAGAGGTTTCCACCTCACAAACTTGGTCTCAGGATGGGAGGGAACAATCCAGATTTCCATCATTGTGGTGCAGGGAGAAAATCGTAGTAATCTTATGTTCCATAAAAAGCTGGTGTTGAAATCCAGGTAGAGACAAGTGTCTCCCTAGAGATGTGTAGTCAAAAGAAACATTTTTCATCTGGGCAAAGAAAAAGAAGAGATGTTTTACTTAACAGCTTCCTACTATTTTGTCCATGTGGTGGCTATGGCTATACAAAAAACTGGGGGGATATCAGCAGTCTATACTTTGGTTTTTTGGCCTGTATGTGAGTTGCAACACTATTTATATGGTACTCCATTTCCCATAGTTAAAGAAAGAAAAAATGTTGTACATAGTGTTGATATTTACCTAAAGAGATCCTGAACGTGGCATGAAAATGTTGTTCCCTTGATTAATGTAAAAAAAAAAAAAAAGCTATGATTTTCAATACATGCATGAAAAGGCGTGTGTAAGTGAAGTACAAAATATTTTACTGTTTCCAGTGACAAAATCCTCAGGAACTAGCAGAAGTGATTAATAGTTTTATTTCAGGTTTTTCTGTATTAAACAACTGGTTAGGTACAGTTTTCTAAGCAGATTTTTTTTTCTAGTTTGTGTATTTATATAAATATTTCACTTTTTCTTATTTCAATCACCCACTCCAGTCATAATGTCAAAAGAACTGAAGCTTAATGCTTTTTTCTTTTATTGTCTTAGAAGATAATTAAGAAGTGAAAAAGGCACAGATGTGACAAATATATGAAAAATAGAGGAGAGAATAACAGTTTAAAAAGTTTTGCAGGGGAAGGGCATGGGATTTTGGTTTGCACTAGGTAAGCATGAAAATACATCTATCCATTGTAGATCTTTAAAGATAAAAGAAAGACAGAAAATTAAGTATGGGTAAACTTTTTTTCATGGCATTATCTATGTTCAGTCCAAAATGGCACTGTTTTAGTGTCATTTCACATGTTTTAGTGATAGGACTCCATAAGTCGGGTCCATGTTTAGATTTAATGATCTTGAAAGTCTTTTCCAACCCATATGATTGCATGATTCTGTGATTATTTGAGATGCTCGCAGCCTTTTACCAAGGCCTGGGATTAAAAGTAAACAGAAGAAAATCCATTTGCAATGTAACACAGTTTGTGACACTAATCAGAGCTATAATAACTCAGCAGGACATTCGGCGAGCTCCTGCAAGGGATGTTCCAAGAGCTGATCTGCACAGTCCAGGTTGGGGTCCTCCTGATGTCATTGTGCACCTCTTTCTGGAACTGCTAAATCCTTGTCATGTGTCTCTGTAATATGCCATACTAAAAACTAGTCCTTTAGCATCTTAGTTGTTAGTGATCTACTTGCCTTTGTTGAATGGCCCAGTTAACAAATGAAGCATTTTTCAAGAAACTTCTTTTTTTCACTGTAGTCATGTGCTTATGAATGTATATAAAGAATAGCATTAACATGGGAGCAATCCCAACAAAGGGAGCTAAGCCAAAATGAGGTCAGTTACATAAGAGTATGCTGAAATACTGAGGTGTGTATAAAGCAAATATGTACAGACAGACCACGACAAGTGTTGTGGGCTTGGAGGAGTGTAGTTAAGAAGCAGCTAGTATCTGGTTGTAGTTCCTCCGAGAGCTGAATGCTACCAGTGTCAATTTATATGAGGACAAGAAAATATATTGGCAGACAGCTGTGTATGTGAACTTCAGAAAATGGAGGAACATCATCATCTGTTGCTGTAAAAAGCAGGTGAAAAAACAAGTGAAAGAAACTCCTGGTCAAAACTTTGTATTTGCTTCACAGATGTTTTCTTTCTAGTACATCTTTAAACAGAAAATCAATTTCTGTGTGCGCTTCTGCAGTTTTACTTGTCCTTACAGATCATGTGAATAAACAAAATTACAGAAAACGTGTTCATCTATCTTTGAATATTGTCAAATTGCAGTCCTTTTTCTATGAACTACTGGTCTTCTGTCAAGGAATTTGCACCCAGACCTGCAACTCACTCCTGGGCTATGAAAGTGAACATTTGGGGTTTTTTTGAATATCGGAAGATTATAGAAACAGCAGAAGAATGATACTTCTGCAAGTATTCAGTCACTAAGAGTTTACACTGCAAAAATATTGTAATAACTCAACTTTTTGCAATCTAAAATATCTGGAAGACCATCCTGATGAAGCTGTCTTTCATTACTTTTGTGGAAACAATTTATTTTTCCTAATCTAAAGCTGTCCACAGCTACTGCCTTCCAGCTCTGCTTGGCTAGCTCAGGTTTGCTGGATGTCTTTGAGTCAATTCATTTCTCATCAGTAGTGGAGCTTTATTTCCATGTGCAGCTTGAAATGCTGGCTGAGATTTAAGCAGATTGATACTCTTGCTTCAGTTCTTCCCATGACAGGTTGGGCAAGGTGGCATTTGGGATGATGGGAGCCAGGAAACCTTACCCAAGCTCCAGTTTCACTGCTGGCCACTAACATTAGTTCTGTATCTTTTTATAGAAGACAATAATCTAGTACAATGGCATGGCATGTGGAAGTGGATCAATATGGGAGCAGAGTGATTTTCAGACAGAAAAATCACTAAAACCTGTAATCTGCTCTCTAAAAGTGAGGTTTTTGTGTGTGTGTAGGCCACTGCTGCTGGCATTACTCAGCAGTCTGTAATTTTATGCCTGGACCATGGAGTGGAGTTCTGAAGAAAGAAGCTGAATCTGCATTGTACCTCTGTGTTTGCATTTTTATATTTTCAATTCAGATAACAGAGTTGAGTACTGCAGTGCTGAAAGTATTACAGTGATACAGTGGAAGGAAGATGGTAGAGTTGTGTGCAGCTATTAGCATCAACTATACTTCATTTTTTTAATGTGGTTTAAAATGTCAAAAATAAGTTTGGAAAGTCAAGAAAACAGATTTATGTGGATCTAGGATGTGATTCAATTTCACCTATTGGTAGGCATGTATTTTAATGTAACTTTTAATGTCATAGGTTTGTATTTTTTCATCCAGATGTCCTCATCTTCCTTCAGCACTTAAAGTAGGTGATATTCTGGAAATAAATTGGGATTTTACAGAAACTGAATTTCCTGCTGCTTCATTAGCAGCAAAACTGGATATGTGGTACTACAGGAGGACAGAAGAAAAAAATTTTGTGATGTAAAACTCAAATCCCAATTAAGAGAACCGAAAGAGATTTTGGAGTTGACTTTAATCAGGCTGAAATAAAGGGAATTAAGATTAAGTGAAGTTCAGTGAGTGGGATGTCAGGAGGGTCAGCACTTCTGGTAAGTTGCTTTCTTAAATGTGGGGCCTCAGAAGAGGAGTCAAAGTGCTTTGATGTTAAAATAACTGTGCAAATCACTCTTATGGTACCCTCATTTTCCTGGGTAGCAATGTTTAGTGTTTCCATCTATAAGAATGAACATCTTAAGGGAAAATCCTTTTAAAAGACTGTGAATTGCTTAGGCAATAGAAACCTGTCCTAGACTAAATAACTCAATGACCACACAAGTGTCTGAAATTCTCAAGCTACAGTCCAAGTTCCAGAAGTAAGTCATCAATTCACCAATTTTCCTCTCAACACCATATCCTAAATTTGGAGATAAGGTATGAGCTACTATGTTAAAAAAATAAAATAATTCTGCACATTTTCTGTGCCATTTTTCAGCATCAGAGTTAGTCTTCTATGAGTTTCTTCATATGGCCATCCACAGAGATCAACATGAGCCGGTTTTCATGCCTTTTTTTTTAGAGTCCTGTCTGATACTGAATTAGTAGGACTTCTACTGGACTGAACTAAGATTATTTACCTTCAGATCTGAGAATTGGAGAAGGCATATAGCATCAGCAGTCAAAGTTTTATACAAATTGTCGCTTAAAATGAGTAAATTGGGGTCCACATTTTTCACAAGAGATAGTTCCACACAGTGCAGAAGTGTTGATTTTGAAAGTTGTATTGGGTAGAGAGGTGCAGTACATTTGTTACAAATAATCAGCTTTCATGAGCACGTATACAAATGCCACAGGAAAGCTGTGTTCTGGAGCTTGTGTTCAGCAGAGTATTTTAATTTTTAAACAACATGAAAAGTGTTGGTTTTGTGTGATTTTAAGTGCCATTTAGTTACTAAAGCAGGTAAACACATTGTTCTAGGTTCTAATCCAGTGTATTTCATGAAGTTACTGTCATTGCTAAAGAGCTGACCCAGGTTGCTTACTCTTGCATTCCACTAATGAAAAACATGTAAATGCATATTTAATTAAACACCAGTTATCTTCACCTCTTTTGTTACATGACTGATCAAAAGTTCACCATGCCTACATCCATACAAAAAACATTTATTTTGTTTTAATGGCACTCAGCCATAAAGCAACATTAAGTTTGTACTTCACTCACCTGAGAGACATGGCTGACTAAGTAACTAAAATGCCAGCTGAGAAGTGTAGGAAATAGATTGTTTGATAATTCACAGTTCACTTTTTAAATTCAATAGTTTTAAAGAAGTTAAAGTTTACCACTGCCTGTAACTTCTTTACTTAAGTTTTTTTTTAATGCATTACTTCTTTGCACCCATAAAACTTATTTCCACTGCACATACATCTGAAGGAATTGTCAAGTACTTTGCTTCATTTGCCAATTTTTTGATCATCAGATATACTTGGATAGGCATGGGAAGAATGTGTCGACACCATGTTTGAAAAACAAATGTTACATATTGCTCTTATATAAAAGAAAAAACACCAGAAACCCAACCCACTGAAGTAATGTAGGGCTGTCATGCCATCTAGTGGCAGTTGTTCATCCTCTTCTTAGCTTAATATATGTCCTAAAATGTTATTTTTAGCCTTGTGCTTTGGTAGAGCTGACCTAATGCTTTTGGAGAGCATGTTACGGTAGGGCACTTCAGCAAAAGAACTTTTCCATTTCTCTTCCCGACTTGCATTATTATTTGCTGTTCAGAAATGAGTTTAATGAGTTTAAATGAAATTTAAGTACTGAAATAACAACAACAACAAAAAATTGTTGGCTTGAAAGTGGATAACACACACTTCTTTGCTTTTTAAAACATAAATTATGAACTATTTATATGAAAAGGTAAAATGTTTTTTTTTTTGTTTGTTTGTTTTGTTTTTTTACTTTTGTGTAAGGCTGTAAAACATCTGCTCTTTTTAAAAAAATTGGTGGCCAGTGAGGTCTCCCACGTGAATACAGATGGTTCTGACTGAAAGGCAGCTGGGAGCCCTGCCTGTCCCCTTACAGGTTCTCTCAGCCCTTGCAGACATCTAGCACGTGTTATCTGCCTGGGGTCTGCTGGGTACATTGTCCTCTGTGTTGGCCCCTCAAGCATGCGCAGTATACTCCCAGACTGCTAATTTGGGTGTGCATCCAGCAGCAAGGAAAATGAGGAAGGAGAAATTCTCCAGTGTGCCTTCAAAGCCACACTGGAGTGGCTCTATTGTTTCTATGAATTGTTCACCAATGGGTCATTGTTTTTGTAAGGAATGACGATTCCAAATTCCTGCTGCTCAATTACATGGCGAGAGCTAAAAGATACAGATGCCTCTCAGGCTGATCAGGTCCATAATGAGCATCTACATGGATTTTAAAATGTCCTGTTTCTCTTTAAATCCCACTGTTTCAGCTATTGCCTTCTCCCTAGTCTTCCTATAGTTTCCTGATTTTGCAGGGCACTACCATTTTTTTATCCCCCCCCCTCTGAATTTTCCTTCAGACAGCCTCACTTAGTTAACATCCTGCTTAGTCACTTATCTTTCACTGCTGGTCCTCATGTTTTCCCCACTTTTGTGGCGTTGCCTGTCTGCTTGCTCTTTCTGAGAGCAATTATGAGCTTGTTCACAGGAAGCAACTTATGGACGGTAGTTCGGAATCTATGTTCTCCTTGATGCCAAATCTGCAGCCTGCCCTCCCTTGGCTTCTGGTGAAAGACTGAGCCAATCAGCTTTTCAGTATTTCTTGATTCTGATTTTCAGCTTCCTGGTAAATGGCATAAATGAAGCTATATATGACGCATGCAGACCTTTATTTTTGCTTAGTAAAGCAAGGAGCTATTTGTTATTAAGACTGCAGAAAGAAAACCAAAAGTTTCTAAAGCTGTGAAGCATTTTTAAAGAAAATGTACATATCATTATAAATGAACTTTATTGTGACTAAAGTTAGCTCCGTTTGCTTCATGTTCATACCCCACCTCAATTCCATTGGAACAAGTTAGACAACTGCAGGTGAAGAAGTGAAAAGTTAAAACACTGGTCCCTGAGAAGAGCAGATAGAGTAAAGAAGTACGGAAAGCGTCATGGGCTGCAAAACATTACTGCAAGCAAATGACTCATCATCAGAGCTGCAAATATAGCTTGTGAGTAAGGCTAGCAGGCTTGCTGGGCCTTGAAAAGCTTTGAAAATAGGAAAGTGCATTTTTAATGGATTTTTTTTTTTTTTTTTTNAGTCTATATAAATGAAGTTAGTGAGAAAAGATTTCTTGTATCTGTAATCTGGGTTGTTTGTAAATGCATCCACCTACATCACTGCATGAAATTTATGTGTATGTCTGCTTCATTGCAGAATTGGAGTATGTGCATTTTTGCCCTGCCAGTATCACATTACATCTTAAAATATTTTAAAAATTAATTTGACCTCCTAGACTATGTGGGAGGGGATTAGCATCTAAGAAGGTCTCAGAGTAGTTCATAGTTCCTTTTTTTTTTTTTTTCACTTGCTTTCTCTGTATTCCAGAAAGAAAGCCAACTTCTAAAAAGATAAAGGTGTCTGACATCTGCTGGTTTTGATAATTCCATCCTGCAGTTGTGGTAATGGTTTTGCTGCTTGTAACTGCTAGAACAAATTAAAACTGCTCAGCTTGAGTAGCTAAATAAGCTTTGAGCCCACACTTCCCCGCCTCCCCATCTACATGCACAGTTTAAGCAGGCTCAGATCCAGTGCTAGCCATGGATTAGCAAGGGAAGGGAGAGAGTTAGCCATAAGTTACTTACTCAGAGGTCTGCTCTGGACTTCTAGCATCTTGCTCTTGAACGTGCACATTCCCTGTTCACAAAGTAAATGTCATAAATGAAAGTGTGCTGGCCATCCACCCAAACTGATGCTCTAATTGCTGCTTGAAGTGTATGAAAAGGGAAGGGGTTCACATTTATGCATCGTGCTTCCTCCTGCTGGGGTTGTTCCAATCTGCTTGTCACTCTTCATATGAGCTACAAATGCCTGGGTTTTATACCAAAGTTCTTAGAGGAAGGTAGTGCATTTAGCTTCAAAACAGTATATTTACAAAAAAGTAACGGTGGGAGTAATAAACTCTTGTTGTCATTTTCAAAACTGTTCCAAAAAGTTGATTGTAATTCATAGTTAGGGATGACGAGAAGGCTCACTGAACTTAAGTGAAATCTCAAGCTAAGTGAGCTGTGTGGTTGTCTGAATTGTAAAAGCACAGTTTATTTGCTTTAAAAAGGTGGTACTTGACCTGTCAATTTCAGCTTAAATCAGATTCAAAATATTTTATTTTTTGTAGTATTTTCATTTAATAAAAACTGAAGTCAAAACTATTAACCTGGTTTAAAATGCAGATAGCTAATAACCAACTTAAAAGATACATTTCTTTCTAATTTTCTTTTATATATCATATGCATAATTTATCTTCTTTCTCTCTCACTTCTTCAGTCTTTGTGAGCAAAAAATAATGGTATTCTCCACAAAGTGAGGCAGATGTGTTAACAGTACATTTCCCGAAGATCATCTATCACCAAAATGAGTGTTATTTATTTTCTCAATAATTTCTGGAGGAATAGCCTGGCTAGGAGGCAGGTCCTGCTGTTCAGATCATAGAGAAATATTTAGCTAAGAACAAAAGGAATTTTATTTTCCTTTTTTTATGAGGTTTTGATTCTCATTTTTCTATGTAGAGTATGCAAATTATATATTCCAAGTATTGCAGTATTCTTTCATATGGTGGAATGAGTCCTGTACTTCTTGGCTGGGAATGAGGCATTCATTTTGTTTGAAATGCAAGTATTGTTCTGGTTATGGCTTTTAGAAACTTAAATGTGGAAACACAGAGGCCTTACTGTTGCCATTTATAGGTTGTCAGGCTATGTCATGCTGCTCTTAGAAAACCATAAACACAGGAAGGATTTTTACGGGGATCTCTATCTGACGTAAAAAGAAGAACTTGGACATGAAAATGATTTTCATCGTCAGAAAATACCGGCATCTTTTGTTGTCTTCATCCTGTCTTTTGCTGAGGTTATACAATTTTATCTGAAGTAGTGTAGATTAAAAAAATTCTTTTGATTTGTACTTGTAGCATACAAGATATGCAGTGTGTAACCCAAATTTAAGCTCCAAAATACTTAAGCAGAATAAAAAGACCTCTAACGCTGTGTCAGCCTTTTGGGGGCAAAGGAGGACAAAAGGGTTTGTAAAAAAATTACAGCAAAATGGAATTGAATAGGAAAATAATTTTTGTTAAGAATTGAATGATAGCTCGTCTGAGTTTCTTAGAGGATCAGTTAACATGTTTATGCTTATCAGCAGACTGTGCCAGCACAAGAGTGTCATTTTAAGGGCTAATTTAGTAATAGTCCTTGTTGGAATTAAAATGTGTTAATCAGGAGTGTCTTATACGCGATGGTGACTGTGATTGCCAATGAGGAGGTCCACAAAAAATGCAGAGGAAACTAAATAAAGTAAAATATACAAATTGGAAAGTGACTTGGATACATTCCATTCACACATATTTCATGGATTATCACTGTATCCTTTAAATACAAAACTATGTATTTTATAACAGAAACCATTACACCAGTGGAAGTCATAAAGTACCTCTAACTAATTTACTCTACAAAATATAGGAATCTTAAGAAGATATATTAAAATGTCACTTCCTAATCATTCTTCAGTACCGATAGTATAATTTAAAAAATAAACAGAATCATCAAGAAGTCCCATGCCATTTAGATTATAAATAGTTAAAGGATGTTAGTAATTTTCAACAGAAATGGAATTTGGGGGGAAAAAGAAAGAATATAATTCCTATTTGTAGGGACGCAGTATATAATTTGGTAGTTGATTTTTTATTATTATTATTATTATTTTTTTTTTTTTTTTTTCTTTTTAATGGAGGACCAGAGAACAAAGATTTAGAACTTTAACTTACTAAGTTAAGAGATTTGGAGATTTGGTCTTTATGAGAATTCACACCTGATTTATAATCACAATGCCAGTAATTTGGACCCTTTTAGTGTACCTGCTCTTCAAGTATAGAAGTGCAGTTAATTTAAAATAATTCATCAGAGCATGGGCATAGAGGCTGTGGTTCCATTTTCAGCTTCCAGCGATAAGTAGAATTTAGAGTTTATGCTGATTATAGTGACTGAGTTATGCAAACCAATTAAATAATTTATGTCCTTTTTATACCAAGAGCTAAAAACTGTGTTTCACCTTGTATTTTTTAATTTGTAGTGTGCTCTTCTTATCTCATAATGAGGCACTCTCTGGTTGGGAATATCAGCAGCCTCTTGTGATACTGAGACTCACAATCCAAGGAAACTCTTCTAAATTTGATGGCACAGATAAAGAAATGGCATGCTAATAAGAAGTTTTTGTTTGCTTTTGGAAGTGTACGTGTAAGAGGTAGCCTTGGCAAGCCTTGCCTGCAAGGCAAGACTCTGCCTGCAGGTCTTGGTGCAAGCAGAATCCATTCCTCTGCTCTCCTAAGCCATATCAAGTGCAGCAAGACATCCTCTTCCAGATCTGGATGTAGCTGTGGTTAGAAACATGTCCTCTCCTTCCCGCCATCCATTAGCAACTTGCTGGGACTGATGGAAGAGGAAGGGCCTATGCCCACAGGCTATGGCATGCCCAGCCAACCAAGTGGACACTGCTTACATGGGAGCTGGTCAGGCCTGGCTGGCATGGTGCTGAAGTACCCAAGAATCATGAAAACCTCCCTGTTCATGAGGTCTCTGTAGGGATACTCATTCATCACTCAACCTGTCACTGAGAGGGAAGAGCATGGCCAGGTTACATCCTCAGTGGCTTCAGCACTGAGTGCATCCAGTGCATCCCATTCCTGAGGCTGTCGCATATCTTGTTCAGAAAAAGCAGCCCCATCATGAACCAGTCAGCCTCAGAGAGATAACTGAGATAGCTGAGACTCCTCCTCTGGTTAAATTGCTGCTCCTCTCCCTCTGGCTGACTTAAATGCATTTATTTAAAATGGGTGGGTGATGTAACCTAAAAACATACCTTTTATCCTACTTTGACCAGACACCTGGATATTTCTCATGTTGAAACAAACATTTTGATACACCAAGTTAGGAAGATGTTAATGTGAGTCTACAGGAATGTTGTTATCTTAAGCTACCCTAACTTAAAAAGTGCTGGTTTTCTTTTTCATGCCATGCAGACAAAGTTCTCCTGTTCAAGCACTGCTCATTCCATTTTACTCTCCTCAGAGAAATGATCCTTGTCTTCTTTGCTGTCATTCTACCCCTTGGTATTTTTACTGTTAGCTGATGCACACAACCCCACCATTGCTCATGCCTAGGAACTGCTGTAATTCTTTTCAAACTGCATTTACTCATTTTTCCTCAAAGACGCATTTGTTTGTCACACAAAATTGTACTATGTGGTATTACAAGGTGTGAGATATCATGTAATATTGGAATACATGCAGTTATTTATGGGACATTCAACCTCATTAAGCAAGGAATAGGAACTGAAATGTAAGCAATATTGAGGATTAGTTATTTGAGTGTAGATTCTTGAGTAATT
This sequence comes from Pavo muticus, assembly GCA_016647715.1. NCBI lineage: Eukaryota > Metazoa > Chordata > Aves > Galliformes > Phasianidae > Pavo > Pavo muticus. The sequence goes on from JACDJE010000239.1 coordinate 571,694, forward strand.
TGTAATTTATGTGAAACCGTTCGCAGTTGTTGATAGTTTAGCCATGTCGGGAAGGGAGGTAAATTTAAAGAAACGTAAATTTATTGAAACCTGTGCTGCTTATTGAAGTTTAATCTTTTAATTTCGTTTATTCCACTAGTCTTAGGTACAAGTAAACTGAAGTGCATCATATTGTAAAGTCACCTAAACAATGAAAAAAAAAAAAAAGAGTGAAAATTATATAACTGGCACAGAAACATGCTAGCTTCCATGCTCTTATGTCATCAGCTTCCCTGTGGATATTTTTTTATGAAACCATTTTTCCCAAATATCAAAACAAGAATGTAGCCCATGAGAACTACTGACTGATCCTCCAACATCAGTTAACTTCCCTGCTAGACACCTATTATCTATTTATCCCCTTGTATTTTACAAGATCTTTACATTCTACATTCACACACACTCATGCACACTCAACTTAAAAAATGTTATTAAACACATGGCTTGATTTTATTCTCTTCTTTTTTAGCATTTCTTTTTCTTTAAGTTGATGAATGTATGTCCTGTGGGTGACTGAATGAAAAGTTTCTCCTATCACATTTTGTTTTCACTCAGTTTAGTAGAATTTTCTTTTTCTATGCCTTTGGTCTCAGCTACTTGACAATAGCCTGCAAAATGATATTGTGATACCAAATTGATAAATTTTATATCTGAATGCAGCAGTTACAATATAGTGGTGTTTGCAGATGTGTTCAGTAAGCTGATTTCTAAAAACATTTGCCTTACTCTTCTGCTATTGTTATAACTTGCATGTCACATTTCCAAGTGCTGGTGGCACCTCCATCAAGGGCTGTCTTCTCAGTTGTGGCTTAGATCAGACATACCTGCCTAGTATTTTATTTTCTTCACATTCTTTTGGGTTGGGTTGGAATGTTTTTGTTGTTGTTGCTGTTGCTTTTCTTAGTACATTGCTGAAGTTGTGTGCCAGTTCCTGAACTCTGTTTGAGGAGTTAATTGTAGCTTTGGGTAATGTGTGACGGCATTGTTTGTACCTCCTTATACTCAGTGTAATGTCTCTGTTGTGGATTCAAGTGACTTGAAGGCTGCACTAGCTATTGGAAACAATCAAGAGCCATTCCAGAATCTGCAAATTACTGCTGAATTGAGCCACTCTAGTAATATCCTTGTTCCCCGGGCAGATCAGCTTCTTAAGAGGTTATAAGTTCTAATACACCGCTCAAGGTTTTCCTTATATTACATAAGATCTGGCTGTGAGATTCCTCATGTTTCTGCATCCTTCTGCATGGGGGGGGCTCTAGGAGGTAATGTCTTTTGGCCCTTCCTACCATCAGGTAAGAAGCTAAAGAAGCTAACGTTAGTGCAACATTGTCAAACAATGTTACCTACCTTTTGGCTTATTCTTTGGGTTTAATTGTTTCTACTTTGCCTTTACTATGCCTACAGTATAGTCATATGGCTGTAAATCCTCTCTGACCATAAATATGGAGGAAATTGTCTTGTAACCTGTGCACTGCAGACGGCCCCGTCCCTCCTTGCCAGCAGGGATAGCAAGGAAGCATTTGATTCATTGATGTGGTGCCTACTGAGTCCCCTCTGCTGAACTCTGGATAAATCTGGAGCCTGTGTTGCTGTGGATTTCATGTGGGGATACATGGAAGGTTTTAGGCTACAAAGATGCTGAATTCTGAGTTGACAGAAGGCTGGGTTAATGGGCAGAAATACCCATCTGTCTTCATCGCATAAATAAGTTGTATTTGTCTTCAAAAGACAAGCATCACATTGACCAATTTAAATCTGTGGTCACTGTTTTCAAATTAGTGCACATGCATTGGGCTCATTACCTATATATACAGATATGATATATATGCTGCAACATCTTTGAGGGAAGAGAATCAAAGAGCTAGCAAAGAAAGAGAATGCTGCTAACTTTGAGAAAAGAAGTCCAATGTTGTTTCTCCATAAATTGTGGGCACCAGGTCTGAACAATAGAATAAAACTAGGTAAGAGACTAAATGTCAACTGTTCTTCTAATTACAAAAAATGTAGCAAAACACTACATATGGCAAAAAATGCCTGCTGCTTGATTTCTTGTCTTTCAGAATGCCTTAGTGATGTCTTGTGTGTGTCAGATTTAAAAAATTTGCTCCTAATGTAGTGAATAGATATTTATATTTAATTTTTTTTCCATAAAATATTTGGCAGAATTTCTTTCATGTCTTGATATATCTTGGTAGAGCTCTCTATTGGCAAACATAGCATTAATTATGGAGAGGACGAAGGTTAACAACTAATACAAAAATTAGTTTATTTTTTCTTTTGGTGAATTGTAGAATTTTTCTGGTAGCCTTTAATACTAAATGCTCATCTGAAACAGCGTAAGATATTTTAGAATTGTCTTTGACATTAATATTTCCCCATTTTCAGCAATCTTATGTAACACTTCATTGGCACTTACATTCACCAAAATATTATTTGTACTTACCAGTTGTTTATATATTTCCCTGCCCATGGAGTATAATGTTCTTTGTGTACAGCGTTCATATCCATGAAAAATCAAGGACTATAAAAATTGTCTGAAATTTACAATTTCATTGCTCTTCTACTTGGATTCAGATACTTAAAGAATGGGAGAAGGTTTGAACATTTCCACAAATAAGAGAAATACATACAGACATTAATATTTACAGCATATAAAACTTCCTATAAGACAGAGTTGTATCAAAGAGACTCCTATGGGTTTTCATGCAATGGACTAACGAATCATTTATGAACAAATGCGCTGGCTCTCAAGTAAAAATCTACTTTTATGCCTATGTAACAATGCCTTAAAAAAAATGTGATTTATTATGTTATTATTTCAGAGAAAAATCTTATGTGTAATCTGTGTGATTTTTATTAAATAGACTTGAGACCTATGTATGCAGACTTAACTCAAATATCTGAAACTGCTACTGACCTCAGGGATGCAGCAAACCAAAGTATGAGGATTCTAATTGTCATGCGTTAGTGACAGTGTGAGTTATGTTGTGCAAAGTAAAGTTTTGACTTAATATCTGTTTTAGCACATGTTACAGAATTTAGGTTCTATACAAAAAATAATTTTTTAGATATTTGTTTACAGTGAACAGGAAAGTAAACCTGTTGGTAAGACAGGGGACAGGCAAGTGTCCCTCCTGCCTTAAAGGAAATCTGGAAAAGTTGTTCTGTGACTAACAAACACATTATTATGCACTAATCATGTGATTTTACATTGTATATGGTTGACCTGCGAGATGTTCCTGATTTCCATTTTACAATTATTAATAAACTGCAAATGTGGTATCATTCTCTGAATATACATAGTGAGCCAGATGTGTCACAGTCACTAAAATTGCGTCATGCCGTAGAATGCAATTGGTTCACCTGTAAGGAAATTGTTGAAATTCTAATTTCATCACACATTTACTGTTTTTCAAGGATCCTTGTGTTTACAGCCTTCACTGCAAGCAGAGCTGTTTTTTCTCTTTCTTTCCCATTGTGGAATCTCATGAACAGATAGAGGGCACAAAGAAACCTTCCTTTTCTTTAGCACATTTCAAGTGTCTTTTTCATTAATGCAAACTTTTCACAATTGTCATTTAACCTTTCTTCTCCAATTGGTAAACAATCTGTATTTAAAATCACTTTCTAGTGTCTATTTCAAGCATGTTTGTGTAGAAGGTTATTACAATTTTTGTCTGATTCCAACATGAAAGGTTCAGTTGACTTTTTTCCTACAGGTCATAGGAAAAATACCATTGCTAATTATTAGCAACAATTACAGCTGTGCTGCTAGTCTTGCAACTATTATTGCATGCCTCACTGATAGTGATGATCACTGACATTGTATTTTATAACACAGCTCAGCTGATGACAGCTCAAACATGCCATTCAGTCGTGAAATGATGTTGAACACAGGGTTTGGGTGACCTGCATGTGGTCCTTAGCTACAGCTGACCAGATAATTCCTGCTTAGGTGTATTCGTTACTCACCCAAGAGACCCCTAGGACTGAGTTTGCTCAGTAACTTGTTTGTCAGAAGAAATTTCTCCTGGGTTGTGCCATGCAACTTCTGTCTTTCATCTCTCTCTTCGCTCTGATGACTACTAGGCAGGATCATAAACAGAAACAAGCTCTTGTTTCATGAAAGAAAGTGGCATGGCGTTTTTGCTTTCCAAGTGCCTGACAATTTAGGCATAGGAGAGAATAAGCGAGTGTATTATTGGAATATTTGAGAAGACACCTTATGTAAATACTTTTTCTCCAGCTCTTGAAGGAATCAGTCATTTTTGTCCCTGTCTTCACAGTCAAAGCACACACTTTTAGCTCCTCATTTTCTTCTAGAGTTACAGTTACGTCTGCTTGCCAAAATGATCCTCTTCATCATCTGTTTAGTCAGATGTTTGTGCCTTTTTCCTGCTAATCTCCCTGCTTTTTAGATTTCTAGATTACTGTCATGCTTTGAGATGGAATGAGATGTTAAGTGTATTTGCTTGTACTGCCATTTGTTTATCATTTATTTATGGTCTTAGTTTAAGGGGCTGACTTTATTTCTGAGCTATGAAGTAGTACGTTAGAAGCCAAAAGCCACTAGAAGCTTAGAGCACAGGATTAGTGTATTTGTGTTTTTGACAGAGGAAAAGTTGTAATGAGTATGGAGTTGTGTGTGGAGGGATGAGAGGAGTTGATACACTGATTTAGTATGGTTCACTGAAGTTGTAGAAGCTTGTGGCATAAACACATCTGTGCCTTCACAGGTCAAGTCTTGTATAATACTTTACTGTGTTATTATGAAAATGTGAGGGGAAATTATTTGTGAATCATTATGCTGGTACTTAGCTCTTGACTCTTCTGAGAACATTTTGTTTTTGTGTTCTAGGGTTATCTCTCACACTCCTGCAATGAACTCCTGCAATGAAGAGATTAGATAATGTGTGATAACATGAGCTAACTGGCTTATTCTTCACAGTTAAAGCATTTAATTGTTTATATTCTGCATTCACAGTAGCTGTAAAAAAACTTTAAACAATGTATCTTGGTAGACACATTCAGTGAGAATCTCTAAATTTATTTAGCCCTGCTAAAGGTTGTGGAATAATCTACTGCATGCTCTGTGGAAGTATTTAAGCTGGATGTCTGAAGTCTGAGCGTGGCAGAAGCCATACATCCAGTGACTCAATGTGGTATTTACAATCAAAGTTGAATTATTTAGCAGTATTTCTTTTTTCGTAGCCTTTCATGTCCCCTCGGTACCCTGGAGGTCCAAGGCCACCTTTAAGAATACCCAACCAGGTAAGAATTTATCACTCCTGCACAGTCATGATCCAGGTCATGGTGCAGCTCTGGGTGCAGGGAGCTTTGTTCTGAATGCTGTTGATGTCTGGCACACAAAGCTGCCTTAGTCCCTCTCCACTCTATTTTGTCTGACCATTAATAGACACATCATGCCACTGCTGGCTCACCTTCCTTTGCTTAATTACTGTGTACACCTCAAAATTTATCATGCCCTCAGTCTGTCTGCAGAGGGAGAACATAGTGGCCTTGTAGAGAGAGAAACATATTAACCTCAGCCAGGCTGTGCTGCCTGCCTAGGTTGGAGGCATTGTGTCTCCATCATCATTATGTTCTCTGAGCTTTCCTAAACGCATTATGTAGGTAGCTCTTAGAATTGCTTTACTTCAATCTACACACAGCGCATCACTCCTTCCTCTTCTCTGTTGGATGTGTAAAGTATTACAGTAACAATGAAATGTATTTACTTCACAGTAAACAGGAGGTGATTGGTGAGAAGGAGTTATCATCAAGTGTTATATGCCTTTTACAGACACTCTGAAGACTTTATAAAAGCTTCAGATTACTACTTTTTTCTCATCTCCACTGGAGGATATGAGTGCTAGTGTAACAGGAACGAGTAATGAGCTGTTGTTCATCGGCAGAGACCTTTATTGGCCCATCTGTGAAAAGATGGTTCTGGAAGGAGATAGTATTTCTATTTTCTTAGTGCAGTTAGAAGAGGAGAAAGTGAATGTCAGCAATTGAAATGTTGAGCGAGAAGGAGACAGAGCTCTAAGAAAAACTGTGTCATTTGCAGGATTTAGAAAGGTTGATAGGCAAACTAGAATATCATTTTGTGCACCCTAGACTTCCAGGACTGTCTTTGTTATCACTGGAGCTGAACTTTTCTGTATTTGTGTGTCACAGTGTCAACAAAGTTGTCTTGACCATTGGCACAGTAGTGTCATAAAATTGAACATCAAATTTTAGTGAATTAGGTACATTTTAGCTTGCAAGATCACCTGGTGATCTGTAACATAGTTTTTCACAAGGGAAATGTGTGACTTGACAATGTTGATGTGGGCATCAAAGGACAATTTAAGTGCAATGAAATGCATCCAGAGTACTTCGTTAAATGTTAGCAACAGTATATTGTAACGCAGTACAAAATGTCTTCCAGAGTTTTCCACCTTTTAGTAATGTTCTAGCCAGGAGTACACCAGTGTTGGATATCCATTATTCTTTTGTTTCTATGTTTCTAAACTGCAGATATGGCAGGTAGAACCTGGGTGTGGTGAATGCTGTGAAATTGCTCCCAAACCATGGCTTTATTTCAGCTTTTTTTCATTTTGTCTTCATAGTGTATTTTCAGTGTAGAATTGCAAGATAATGTTCATGAATTACAGCTCTTGCAATTCATTTACATTATGCTGCATTCATGAATTACTGCTCTTAGCACAACTGCTCTTTTTCAAGGGACCTTAAGGGCTACCATTGAAAGTAATGAACGACCAGCATTTGGGTTACAAGGAGATAGATTATCTGATGTTTATCAGAGTTTACTCTGATGTTAAACCTCCACCATACCTATACCTCCATCTCTCAACATAGAGCATTTGAGGTTGTATTTTGTACGGGGAGGTGTGACATGGAACGTGCATTCCCAGCACTTCCAATCCTGTGCTGTGGTACGTGAGCTGGATCTGGGCTCCATGGTGAGGAGCATTAGTAAATACTGCATGCCACAGAGTACCCCCAGGATGTTTCCAGGGCTCCGTCATACCCTGCAAGATCCAGTCCTGCAAGCATATTTGCTCTTGGCAATGCCCATGCTGTGCTGACATACTCTGTGTTGTTGAGGAGTCCTCTGGTGCATTGGCAAGAAACTGTGATGACCACATGAGCCAAGTATCAGTAAATGTTGCAGCAGCTCATCCTTATTTGTCTGGTGTCTTGAGCAGAAATGACCGGTTCCTCCTTTACAAGAGCATTTGACGCTTCCCTATGTATTTCATGTCTTGTTCTTACATCTGTCCTTAGGACAATAAACCACGGAAGTAAATGCAAAACTCAGTTTTAAACGATTTACAGAATTTAACAGATTATGTGTTTATTCTGTAATATTACAGTAGAATACCTTTTAACCTGGTGCTAAACTGAGGTAATAATGTGCATCTTAATTCTGAACTTCTTTCCTTTTTTGGAAATAAACAATAAAATATTTACAGATAAATTCCCTTTCGTGTGTACCCAAAACCACCACAGTATTTTCAGATCAGCAGTAGCTTATCCATCCCCTCAGTAAGCAGTTGCCTATGCTGCCTGAGTAGATTATTTTCTTTGCACAAGAATTACTTATTCCACACACATTTTAATGAAAAAGTATTATTATTTTGGAATTTTAAATGGCACTTTGTGGATCAACTGCAAAGATCCTTTCATAAAAAAATTTATTCTAGCTGACTAAATGGTAGTTAAGAGATGGTAGAAATTAGCCTTAATCCTGGATCAGTTACTATAAGAGGGACATAAAAATAAAAACACACTTGATTTGTACTGGAGGTGAAGTAACACCTTATTTTTACTTCAGACATGAAGGCAAGCTATAGGAGCAAGCGTTGTGACTCTTTTTATCTCCTGTAGATGAGTAATAAGCTAGTGCTCCTCAAGGGGGAGGCAGGTAGAATATCCATCTCCCACATCACAGCCCTGCTTTGCCTTACCCTTTGAGTGCTGAAACCACTGGCGTAATTACAGCTCACTCTTAGAAGATATCATGGCGTCCACACTGGCACTTCTTAAGAGAAGATGTTAAAATTACTATTAAAAGGGAAAACTGTAACAACATAAACGTAGGATAAATTGCCATGTAACCAAGAAATAGGCAATGATGTGAGGTTAAAGAATAGGTGAGCTAAAGCAAAGGAAGAATTGGAGAAAAGAAGCAAATTGGATGAGGATCTGTTTTGTAGATTATTTACCATAATTCCAAAGAAGTGCAAGAGTTTGTCCATACAAGTCCATAGATGGAGTTGCTGGACATTTAGGACATTTAGTTGGGCACTCCGGACATTCAGTTAGCATGTTTAAGAGTGTTAACTCTTGACTCAGAAGAAACATCTAGGAATTAAAAACAAAATATTATCTGTTATCTATTTACCATACATTTCAGTGTATTGTGTTCTTGTAATATGATTTCTATGCCTGCAGGCACTTGGAGGTGTCCCAGGAAGTCAGCCATTATTGCCTAGTGGGATGGACCCAACACGGCAGCAAGGTGAATGAAATAAATATTTGGATCATGTAACGTAACATCTTCTCAAACTGACATCCTTTGCTCAGTGTTTCAAAGTTCACTGCAGCTTTGTTGTTGTTATTGTTAATTTAGAAGGAATCATAGAGTCATAGAATGTATTGGGTTGGAAAGGACCTTTAAGATCACCTAGTTCCAACCACCCTGCTATAGGCAGGAACACCTCCCAGTAGAATGATTAATTAAAGTTGATTTGGAAGGTGTCTGTATTTCACATAGTTTTTTAAACTACATAATTTTATTTCCAGGGCATCCAAACATGGGTGGACCTATGCAGAGAATGACTCCTCCAAGAGGAATGGTTCCTTTAGGACCACAGGTACATGCTACAAATAAATATCCATTTTTATTGACAGATCTGTATTTATACTTAATTACTTTGGTTCTGGTGTTGCATAGTTTAAAGATAGAATGTGCTAGGAGTTGTTCTTATAATACTACTTAAAAATAAATTTTATCTATTCTAAAAATTAATTCTGATTTACAGCTTTATAAAATCTAAAATTCAAAAATCACTTTTTAAAGATTTGAAATTAGAAGGAATTCCTTAGCTCACTTATTTCAGGAAAGTTATGTTTTTCCTACATCCAGTGTATGCTTTAATTAAAAAATAGGATTTGTAAAGGAGTCCGAGTGTCAAGAAAGTGTTTCCTCATTCTCTCGACCTATTATATTATGTCATCAAGGAGAGTAAAGTTCATCTCATAGTACTACTTAGTACTACAGTATTACTCAGGCAAACTGTAGCAAAAAGAAAAGTGATAAGATTTTCTTTAACCACTATTGAGATAGATTTTTTGTTAGTTTCAAAGAGATTTTAATGTAAAATTATGAGTTCATGCTCCTTTTTCTGCTGTGTATCAATCATAAACATCTGTCCAGCTTTGATCCCAAGGAGGAAAGCCATCTTGGATTGCAAGAGTTCATCTTCTCCAAGATGCTGATCTGTTCATAATTGTGTATTGATGCTTTCCTCAAAAGTACAAAACCAGTATTTGTTGGCATTACATTTTAACAATAAACTAAGATAGACAAATACGTCAATTATGATGTACTTGAAACATGAATCCCAGAGGTTACTTTGTGTTTTGTTAACATTCTTGGTGAGGGAAAATTTAAGTAGTTGTGTTTTATACCCTGTTGCCAGTATTTTGTTCTCATACTTTGCATTTTTACTTCTCAATTTAGATAATCTCTCTGGTGGCTTATTTGTTCCTTGGAATAGAAACTGAATTTTAAATGATTAAATAGCCTTGCCTTTCAAATCTGTTCATAACTGCCTTTACACTTTTGGGTCCTATTGGCAGAAACCAGTTGTGTGGTTCTACACAGTGTCTGCTGTCTGACCAACAAACTGTTATTAAATAAATTTGTTGTTTCTTCTGTAGCATTGAAGTTTATTTACCACTTGTGTTTTGGAGGTAGAAAGAGAAGCTTCACAGTGCTGCCAGATGAGATTGAGCTGATACTTTATGCAACACCATTAGTCACACAGCAGGCAAATCTTGTGCCAGTTTTTATAAGGGTGGTTTTTTTTTCATTTTTGCTGTCTCTTAAAATGCAGTATTTGTAAAATTCTTCTTTCTTTTGCTAAACATTCCCTTAAAATGGGGAAAACATAGTTTATCTACACAACTTTAAACTTGCAAATAATTTTCTTCTGTAAATGGATCATTGTGTTTTGCTTTTTGGATCATCTCAGAATGCAGTTCTAAAACCAAACTGAATTTGTCTTTCAAACCTGCTTTTAAGGCCCTCTTGCTACAGTGCTGTAAATTTGGCCTTGGTGTGCCCAGAGTGCAAGGCTTTGTTCTACCTTGCTGCACAGGCAGTTAAACCTGGGAAACACTTCATGTGCTGATATGTAAATGCTTAACTCAGCATTTTGTGTTTTATGATTCTACACTGCTGCAAACTAAATACCATGAAGCTAAAAGCAGTGTTACAAATGCTTGAATCTGTGAAAAGCTGCAAAGGATTAAGTTAAGTTTTTTTCAACCCTTAGTTATGCCAGCTGGACAACGTACACAGTGCACACTGTGATAGACTACTTACTCCCGGTCCCTCAAAGTTGCTGGGGAGCTTACCACATGTCTCCCATGCATTCAAGTAAAAAATAATTAGATTGTCTTAAATATTTAAAAGCCTAGGCTCATTTATCTCATTTTGACCACCTGATGTTAGGGAGTCCTTTTATGAACAACCCAATACCGGATAAACAGTGGTGGTGGTGACTTTAAGTCAAAACCTGTGAGGAACAAATTAGGACAGAGAGCATAGCTGCAGCTGAAGGAACGTGTGTATTAGTAGACTTAATGAAAGCGCTTTTATTTTAGGACGAAAGAGTACATTAGAATTAGCAGCAATTAGAGTTGGAAGTACATTTGATTAGAAGTATTCCAGTCCTCAGGATTCCATAATGGTCTTCAGGCCTGTCCTACACAAATGGTTCCTAGACTAAAATAGATATGGGAGATAGCCCAAAAAGGACAAATGGCTCAGCCCTCCAAATCAAGATAGGAAAATGAAATAAAACAGATATGGAACCATTGTTTTGTTACAGTTAGCCTGTATTCTCTTCCACATTCACTAGCACTATCTGATCATGATAATGTACCCATCTGCTTTGACTACTCATCAGTTCCTGCCTTACAGTTCTGACAGAGGAGTGGTTCAGGCAAAATTATCTGTGGTAACTTAAGTTAAACAAGAGGTTTGAGTTAATCTGGCTGATTTTTGCCTGAGCATGCACACCAATTGATCTGTCAGCTGCACACTAATTTAAGAAATGAGTAGTGATTGATGTCCGGCAGCTATGGCCAGTACTATCTTCAGATGGCACTGTTGGATCATAGGAGAGATCTGGAAAATGACCTCTGTTTTCAGCCTTTGGATGTATTCTTGCAAACCTCTGTATCATATGCTTTCAGGAGTGTCTAACAGTGAGGAAAATTATACATTTTGGGTTTCTGTTTAGGGCATGGGACCTCCTTTCCCAATCCTATATCAATTCTAGATATCTAGATCACTCAACATGTGAACAGCACTGGACCAGTATTTTGAATATCACTGTTGGATTTTTCTCATGTATTCATGACATCATGTTTACATGCTTTGTGAATTAGGCTGACATGGAGAATACCCATAAGCCTGCATTATGTAGATTTTGTAGTTGTTAGTATAGTATACACCAATTATAGCAAATTAGTATAATTATTGGAAAATAGACAACTTAGATTTTTTAAAATAAATTATTTGCTTGTCTCTATACCTTCTGAAGTGCAGAGCCAGTATGTTTAAGTCAATACTGTTCATTTTAGAGAATATTATATTTTCCATTCCTTTGCAATAGCAGAAAAAAAATTTAAAAAAAAGAAAAGAAAAATTTTTAAGAAAAATCAACACAGACCACAGAGTGTATTACAAATGTGAGCTGTGATGATAGACTGTTCTGCTTGTATTCATCTGAATTAAAATAGGTACAATTTAGTTTTTCCTATAAAACAGTGCAGTTGTTAGGCTTTTGTCATGTTATCGGAGCATAGCTCTGATTTCATAGGCATTAGACAATTCATTTTTTGGCATTGCTGTGACATTCATTATCATATTTAATAATTTTCTTCTTGCTCACATTTCGAATTAACTGTTTTGAAGAGAAATGCGATGGTTATGCTGTATGTTATTGAAGTGATATCATAGGGTGTAATTTCTTACCAGAATTTATTGATACCCTAACAAAATATCGCAAAAGAAATTTTATTTAAATTCTGTAACGTAGAAATCTCATAATCTAAGTCCAGGTTTCTAATTTTGAATGAGCTTCCTTGGTTTGAAAGCTGAATACGTTATAAAAGTTGTTCCTCTGGCCATTGACTTGACTTCTCTATATGTAAATAATTCCTCTTTAACAATTTTAAGTATTCTTAGTATATTTCTATTTGAATAGTACATGTAATTCTTTCTCCTTGGGGATAACAATATTATTTTTTTAAGTCAACAATGGAAACTCCTGAAAGAATGAATTACATTGGCCTATCCAGTCAGCATTTACATAGAGATATCATTAACCTGCTGTCCTTTCTTTCCCCCTCCTCTTTGGTTTTGTTTTTTTGTTTTGTGGTAGTCTGACCCTTGGTTATCATTGCAGAACTATGGAGGTGCAATGAGACCCCCACTGAATGCTTTAGGTGGCCCGGGGATGCCTGGAATGAACATGTAAGCACAATGATAAAACTTATAATGTTTAGAAAAATCATTATTTCATTGTAGAAGTGACATTTGGGTTACATAAGTTAAGGGAGAACGTGCTTTGATAAGTAACATGCTTAGATGTCTAATAACTGCAGTTACAAAAAGTAAACCCACGGCAGCTTCCTTGTTCTGCATGCATCTTTTTCAGGCTCATTTGCTGTCCCTTCAGGTCTGTACAAATAATGAGTTTCTTTCACAGGCCAGAGTAGAAATACCGAGAATATTTTGTCAGTAGAGCCATCAATATGTCATTGTGTGCATTATAATCTTCTAAGTATTTACTTCTCTTTTGGTGAGATTGGTACAAGTATGATTCTTTTCTGCAAAATAATGCATAATTTTAGCAAAAAAAAAAAAACCAACCCTCTTCATTAAAAAAAAAAAAAGACACAAAAGACAACAAAACAACTTTTTGGAATAAATGTGGATGATTCTCTGTTTCTGCTTTTATTTCCATGGCTACACTTATTTTCACTCTTAACAGATGGAACAGATTTACAGATATGACTGCAAGTTTTCCAGTATTTCTATGTTCTTCTGAGGCTGGATTCCTATTTAGTAAAAATTGATGTCAGCTGAGTTCTGTTGAGCTATACTGAATTATTCTATGCATGGAGTTTGTCATTGGAGTGGATTATTCATTTTACACCTGTAGAAAGCTCCCCTTCTTAAGCATGTAGAACAATTTCATATGTAAAATTACTGTGTCTTAAGTGGACTAGATTTAAACCATGGATTTTAACAGAACAAGTGACTCAAAGTGAGGAATCTTCTGCAATTCACATAAATCTTCTCTTGTATGGAGTTGTTTGAATGATCAGTAAGCCTGAAAAAAGTAAGATGTTCTTTGTTTTATTTAGATTTATTTCATAGGAGATACAAAACTTTTAAGGGGCTACTATAATTACTACTAGCAGAATATAGACAAGAAACTGCATGATCATTCTTGATCTTGGCCCTGCTGCTACTTAAGATACTACATTTTCTCATAACCAGAACTTTGCCGTCCCTGGTGTAGTTGCAGAAGGCAGCATGGCAGTCAGCGTATCAAGACACAAAAATGACTTAACAATCCAAATCAGAGAGCAATTTATTTTGTTATTCCTTTTACACCTCTGTCTTCCAAGAATGAATTTCCACCAGATGGACACTGAGAACACAGTCAGGACTTACGTGTGTTTGTTACATCTTAGATTCCTATTTCTACTTTTCTGGGGGGAGACATAAATGAAAGAAAGATGGCAATTTGCATTAAAAGTAAAGTTCCACACCTGAAAAAGAGTTATTGAAATAGGTAGTACCATTAAGAAAAAGTATTTAATCGATCTTACCCTTAATTTCTTCAGATCTCCAGACATACTTTGAGTTCTTGAAGCAAAATAAATTCTGAAGTTGGGTATTACTCTGTCATATACATGATATATTAGAGTCCAGGCAATTATAGGAACTTTCCCAAGGATAGGCAATCAATGAAATTCAATGCGAGTATAAGCACAAGAGAGAGAGATTTTTAAGAAAAGAAAACATAACTTCCTAAAATTAAATGTTCTAGAAGTAAAATTGAGGACAGGTAAGGCATTTTAACAACACTTATCCACGTAAACGAAAGTTTACCTAAGAAAAATAAACAGAATTCTGGATGACAAAAAGAACTCCTTGTCTGTCTATTTCTAGGAGAAGATGGTTATGGGTTGAAATACTGACATTTCCATATCGCAACATTTCATAAGCAAGCTTCATCTTGCATCAAGTCAGTAAACATGTGTAGGTCATGTTCTTTTAAATCAGAGATGTGAGTAATGCATTTTCTTTTGAATCTGTGTGTCCCACTGAATTGGATGCCACAAATTGGAGAACTCTGCTTGGTATCCTGAGAAGAGCACAATGTAAAACGACAGTTATGAAGTACGTAACCATAACTGTCTCTTTGTCTTGTCGTGCATTTACGACACTCCTCTACGTTTCCTACAAGCTCATCTTTCCTCCAGCTCAGCTGGAAGTGGTACAGAGCACTTTGGTTTTGAACAAGGCAACCTTCTGTCCGTTTGCTTATTGTAGTGCATGTTGAAGGCATAAGGGAGTCTAGAGTGCTTGTACAGGAGTGTTATGCTTTAGTATATATTGAACTATGTCACATGCTGAATCACAG
Source organism: Pavo muticus (assembly GCA_016647715.1). NCBI lineage: Eukaryota > Metazoa > Chordata > Aves > Galliformes > Phasianidae > Pavo > Pavo muticus. The sequence continues at coordinate 586,699 of JACDJE010000239.1, forward strand.
ACCTCTGGAGTTTCATTAATGCATGTTTTACTACATAAATGCTTTTTTTTTTACCATCAAACCAAATACACTTTTTGGTCATCAACTGGATTGACGTACACTGATATAAAGATCAGAGACATTACTGTGGCCTGGCCTTCTTTTAATGGTATTTCCAAGACACCATGTTCATTTCTTACTGTGAAGTTGCTGCTGTCAGGTTTGCCATTACCCTGCAGCCGCAGTAAAGGCTTGTCATGTCCAGTCTAGTTCAGAACCAGATAGAGAATCTGCAGATGACCTGCAGGCAGCAGCACGTGTGTTGAGCTCATTCTGTTTTACTCCTTACACATCTCTATTACCTAAGGCACAGCACTAAGGAAGAACAGTGTAAATCATCTCATCTACTTGCATTTCTAGGGAAGAGGATGGCTATATATAAAACTATTGCCTTATGTTAACTTATATGTGTCTTCGCATAGCCATATCATACATTAAAATTCTGCACTGTTGTATTCAATGTTTTGATTTCTGGCAATGTTAAAATATAAAAGCATGCATTCTACAAAAGCAGATGCCATTTTAAAATCCAGCTTTTTCTCCTGGGAAAGCTTCAAAGGAAGCTGCTCTGGCTAAGAGCAGAATATCTGCCAAATATAATTTTACATTTCTCTGGATGAGAAAGTGTTCTTTATTGTCAAAAGCAGCAGCAACCAGCCTGAGAGCTCATAGACAGTATTTCAGCCCGTGAGCATATACTCCTTAAATGTAGCATTGCTAAATAATTCCTTGCTTCATCATAGCTAATGCATATTAGATTACTTGAAACAGCTGATACATATCCTATGTCTTTTTCACAATAATTTTATTTTAGCTGTAAGGTTTTAGGCTGAAAATCAGTGGAGCCATTTTTAGTAATATTTTTTTTAGTTTGTGGAAAAAATGCTCTCTTTAGGACCAAAATGGCAAATTTCAGGGAGCATTGTTGCATTTTTCTGACACTTTCTAATGGCCTGTATGACCTGCAGTGCTGTTCAAGTGCTAAGAATATCTCAGGCATGCCTGAAAAGAAAAAAATTATGATTTCATTTTTTAACTGCGGTTCCCAAACTTGTATCTTGAGGTTTAATTCCTGATGGAACATATTTTCCCGTTAGGAAACTGAAATATGAGACTTTATTTTTCCAAGTGCTATGATCAAGGGTAAAGGATTAACCTTAAGAATAGATTGCAGCTGTAATTAGTGATAGCAGCAGATACTTTGTAAATTGCTCTTATTTTGGAAGTGGAACATTCATAATTGTCTAACTATTAATGCTTCCAAAGTAAACATTTTTATAAGAGGAAAAAAAAATAAAAAAATCCAGGTAGCTTTTTTATGTGTTTTATAAGCTAACAGCAATATGCTCTGTATAAACCATATGGCTTTCAAGGAGAATCTGCTACAGCGTTTTCTAAGTCTATACTTAGAGCTGTCCGTGACTTCCAGTAAATTTGCAAATTCCAACAGCTTTTTAGATGAAAGGTGAATTTCCTCTCTGGAAGCAGCAGCAGTGCAGCCTGCAGGATAGCACAGGCGTTAACGTGGGGTTAGCTTAAAACTTGTGCACTCGCCAGAGGTACTGTGGCATGGAGAGGAGCTCGTTTCCCAGCCTCCTCATAAAGCCCACCTGAACTTCCCTGTTGCTGTGGCTAACCCAACCATGTACCCGAGCCAGCTTTTTCATCTCTCTGTACTTCACAGTAACAGGCACTATTGTCATGGCCACCTTCCATTTGATGTTTTTCACAGGGTGTTCTTGTGTTACACAAAACACATGCAGGGTTTTGTGGTGAACATAGACTTCTGATTCTATTCGGAATGCTGCTGGTTTCTCATGAAGAATTGTGCCAATAAACCACATGCAGCATGTGACATTTCAGAAAAGAAAAAATGAAAAACAAAAACAGAACATCTAATATTTCCAGCGTAGTTATTAGCAGATGACAAATTGCTGAATATTTGCCCCGAGTATTGTGTCCGTAAAGTCCACTCGTATCGGGCATTGCTTGCATGAGGCAGTGAGTCCATTTCTTGGCTAGAAGGCGGCTGCAGGCCATTGCTAAAAGCCTCTGTGGAAGCATCTTTCAGTGAATGTGCTGCACAAGGTGACTAGGGAGAGCTGCTTGGGTGGTGGAGTTATCGCTTTCATGGAAGGACCACCGAGGCACAGAAAAATACCATAAAAATATCTTCCTCTTTGGTGGGGTGTGTGTTTCAGCAAGAAGACCCTCAACTACTTTTCTGTTTTCTGTTTTCCAACCACCTGAAAATGTCAGCAGCACAAAATGGAATGATTCTTTTAATTTTCACTTGATTTATTTCAGTTGGTTGTTTGAGGTAATTTCTTTCTGACAGTCTTGCCAACAATGTAATAAAAAAAAAAAATTTATATTAAATCCCTCAGGCAACATATCTACTTAATAGTTTTTAGTTTTGTAAAACTTTAAAACAGAATACTTCCCAAACTCGTTTATAAAATTTACTTTTCTCTCTGTATTTGAATAACTCCCAAGTCTCATAAGCTGTGGTGCTTAATGTCCCTTTTCTAAAGCTAATGAGGCCAAAATGCCATTTTAAATGCAAAGGCTTTGTCGTCTGCTCTGCCTTTCAATTGTCAGAGCCTTCAAATAGTGATTTTGTCTTATTTATAAATAACTAGGAGTTCTTAATGTTTCCAGGGATAATTATAATTTTTTCATATGTTGTGACTGGAAACATAGAGATCTTGCCTCCCTCATGGTTTAGTTTCCTCAAGACAACTCAAGACTATGGTTTAGTACCCGCAAGACAATGTCTATCCACCAAAGCATTCCTCTGATCTCAGCTAAGAATAAGAAACTCAAAAGAACAGCAAGGGTTGTGGGAAAAAAAGGCGCTCTGTCTGGAAAGTTTTCCTTTTTCCTTTTTCCATTCCACTCTGCTGTTAGCATCAGCCTGATGTTTAGTCTGAATGAGCTTTATCAAAGACTTCTTTGGCCTGTTGCACACTTGTCCCTCCTGCTAGGAAGCTGCTACTTAATCATAAACATGCTGCTTAAGCCAAGTGTAACAAGAATGTCTGAGAAGTCCGAAATTTCCATTTTGCCTGGTTTATGACAAATTTTATGTTTCTGATACTTCTGTGGAGATAATATATCCTTAGTAAAGTAGCAACGTATTTGAAGGTGCTTATTTAGATACGTTTAAATTGTATGTATAAAATGGCATGCTTGCATTTTTTAATAAAGGAAATAAATATACACTATTTTGTACTATAATATAGATATGTACTATGTATGCTTCTCAGACAGATATTAGAGCAGCAAGTTTTCTGTGGCTTCTTTTCGTAAAATGTATTTGTTACCAAAACTTTTTTAAGGAGAGCACTACTGCTAATGAAACTGTATTATACATGCTGTATTCTAGACCAATACTCAATGCATACATCTATCCACAGTTCTTCAGGGAGGTAATTCATTACATTATCAAGAGTACAGTTCCAATGATTGAGATTACACTTTTACACTTTAGTACCTTTCTTCTTTGGTCTGTATTGTAGCAAGATTATTGTGGAATGTGTGATACTTCCTACAAACATTAAAAAAACATTAATAAAAGTGCTAGGCAAAGGGTGTGTTACGGGCGGTGTCCTGAAAAGCACATGTGCACAGAATGAGTTAGGACCCAAGGTGTCTGAATTGTAAATGACAGGGCAGTAGTCATAAGCCATCTTTCATCAGCTCATAAACTGGTAAAGTGAAAAAGCTCGCAACAACGCGAGCTTTGCTGTAACAGTGTAACTTGGTGCAGTTATGGTTGATAATCACACTGTAATGTAATTTGAAAAAAGCCATCTCATAACTTATTCTGGTAATAAGTTACTTTGAAATATTAGCTTCCTCAAAATGGGTCTAGGAAAGGGAATTGTTCTGTGTCTCATCTTTCATTTTCTATTACAGGGGCCCAGGGGGTGGTAGACCTTGGCCAAATCCAACCAATGCCAATTCCGTAAGTAAATATTTAAATGTATTAAATATCATTTTACATTCAGGGAATTATTTCTTATCAGTACTCCAGGAAGAAAAACAGAATCTACTTCATGCACCAATTAAAACGCTGTGCATACGTTGTGTTTTTTCCCACTAATCCTATTGCAGGTTAGGTACAGTGATGAGCATATGTTAACAGAGAACTCAGTGACCTGTAAATATCCAGCTCTTTTCACAATCACACAGCAGCTCTACGTCTCCGTATCAGTTACAGACCCTCCTGAAGATGACTGTTTCTATGGGGGATATTTAAAATTCATTCTCACTTCCTTTAGTGCAAGTAGGAAGAGATAGGACAAAACTATCTGGCTTGCAGGCTCTACAGAAATTACAGCTTGGGCAGATAGGGCTTAATATGTGCTCACATATTTCGCGTAACAAAAGCACGTTTGCTCCTCTTAACTAGGGAATGTGAAATAGCAGAAATCAACCATTTTTTATAGGCTTTTTGTAACAAGGAGTGCACTCTATTGAATTTTGTTGCAAAAACTACAAAATGAGGTAGTCTTACAGCAGCTTGAAGGAAGAGGAGGTCAGTAAGGTATCCCATGTGAACAACAGTGTCTGCTATTTCCTCAGAAAACACAAAGGCAGAGTTTTCATTTTCATTCAACAGTCATATATCATTAGTATAAAAATATGTCCCTTTTCAGCACTTGCAGTGGGATAAGGTAAATCTTGTTTAACAGACTGCACTGATTCTTTCTGTTCTCAGTTTTGAATTTTTAACTATACTGAATGACAATTGCAGAAAGAAAGAGCTGAAACTCATCCTCAGTTTTCTTTTGCATGGACTCAACTAAAATAGGTTGAAATATTTTCACTCTACAAAATTAACAGAGAAGTTCAGTAATAAATATGTGTAATAATGTATGTAAAATGAGTTGGATTATAAGTTATTTACACTCATATAAGATACTTATTCTACAAAATAAAGTATCTTTTGTCAATTCAGTTACTTCTTACCTCATCCTCCTATAATGGCATTGCTCCATGTTCCTTAAGAGTGAATCATTGAAAAGAAGAAAATTGGGTTATTCATAGCCAACTGGATTTCTGAAGATATCCTTTGTAACAAATACCATAGTTGAATTTTACATGAAATTAGGACACTGTCCTTTAAAAAGAAAAAAAAANGTGCTGAGAAATAAAATGAGTCACTTCTAGGGTTAACAAAACAAGAGTCTCTTTCCTTTTGTGGTCCGGATTTTAGTCAAGCTTAAGTGTATTATAAAGAACATACAAATTCAGTCCATCTCATACACCAGATCCCAGTTTGCATACATTTAAACGTATTAATTATTTGTATTGTTTTCATTAGGGTGGCCACAAGGACACAGTAACCTTAAATGGAAATATTTTTAAATATTTGATAAGAAATTCAGTTTATGTCTATAGTGCAAATTTTAGACTTGAACATGCATAAAATGCATTCATTTCATAAAATGAAATGCATCAAAGTTGTTGAAAAGGTGTTTATGTTTGATGACAACAGTATATTTCTATCATTTTCCACGGTGTGCTGGAAACAAACAAAAATGCATTAACCTGTAACTCTTCATAAATATTGGCATGAACTTCATGTCACTGCAGAAGAACCTACTGTGTTGTTTCTGTTGATGTTACAGATACCTTATTCTTCAGCATCTCCTGGGAATTATGTAGTAAGTACAACTCTATGTATTTACTTATTGGAATAGATATTACATTTTATTCAGGCAAAGGAATAACATGTAGATGTTAAGAAGAACCTTGGTGTATTGGCTGAGTACTGAACATCTGATCCACGCTTAGTAGTTTGTCTGCCATCTATGGTACATATGTTGATGTTTATTACTAGAATCATTATCAGGCTGGTCAAAATGAGTCTGTGTGCTGTTTTATTTCAACATGTTTATAATAACCAATACAATATGTTTTCTAATATAATGAGGCAGAAGAACCCAGGTATATTGGAAACATAATATTGTGTATGAATTTTTTAACTTCTTGAGGGAAAAAAAAAAAGCATTTGAAGAATGAGCGCAAACTTTTATCTCCCCAAAGAAATATACAAATGGGTGATACTAGCTAACATTTTAATGTAATTTTTATTCTCATAATTACCTACTGGAGACTTGGAAAATCTTCTTTCTCTAGTCTATATTGTCTTTCTTTCACAGACATTGTCTTAATTTATTATGGATTAGTCAGTGGCTTTTTTTTTCCGAGTCTGTACTTTAGAATGAAATAGTTAAAACATTGTCATTGTGCCCAGCATTGATCTGTCATTCCGTGCAACACAAAATGCTAACCATCTCTCTGTAACTTCACAAAAGCATTTTACCTATCAACAAAACTCTTTGCTGGAGTATGTGCTGCTCGTATTTGTTTGTATCCCAAGAGATTAACTTTGTTTACTCTTTTAGAGGTTTTACTGCTGTTGTTATTGTACTTACCTCCGTTCCACTCTTCTAAGGCATATCATTTCATATATTTATATCACATTTAGTATTGAAATCATGGTGTAATGGGGTGAGAATTTTGTCTCCTCTATGTAGCCGTTTGCCGTTTGCCATTCTTGTTTGCAAGTTGTTGGATTCCAGTTTTCTGGACAGTCCAGATTCTCTTTTGATTTTTCATATTCTGCCATCTGAAGGTCAGATAACTGCCGTGTTTTAGCTTGAGTCAACAAAAACATGAATCTATTTCAGAACATGGAAATATCAAGTCTTTCACCATAAGGACACTGTACCAGTGGGTTTTTTTTCACCTGTTTTTGCTACATGTAGGTTTCTCTTTATTTCTTCATAAGAGAGATGATCCTTCAGAGATAAAGCTTGAAAGATGAGCTCAAGGATGAGCTTGTTATAAACAATTTATTTTGTCCTTTATTTAAACAATTAGCTGCTGAAAAGATTAAGTTTCTGATAAGAATCCATAATTCTAGGACTCATTTGCCAAATTTACACAGTCTAAATCTGCTGATGTCCAAACAAGTTCTTTTAATCAACTGTTGGGAAGGCTGTTCTTGCTGTTTTCGCCCCAGATACTGGGTACTAGTGATCACTTATTGTTGCAGATTTTGGAAGTGGTGCACTGGACTTCATATTCTAGTTTTTGAAATATCTGAAGTCCTGAGAAGTTAGAAAAGGAAATGGAATAGAAATTAATTTTAAAGAGGTAAAACTAAGTAAAACACACACTGTACAGAAGGACTCTGTTGTACGCATATTAAACCAAAGGACAGCCGGGATAAGTGACTGCCAAAAAAAGACATCACCATATTTCAGTGTATAGGTAACAGAGGAGGAATAAGCATAATGAGGTGATTTTACTTCACTCAAGTGACAGTGATGAGACTGATGGTGGTTTGTTATCTCTAACTTGAAACATTGAACGGAAATTAGAGTATATGTGAAAGATGCAAGAAAGAGACATAGAAAAAATTAAAGTACTGGAAAAAAATGCCTGAGCCCCTGAGTAGATGTGCTCTGTGAACTCCAGCTGTGCCCATGGGAGAGGTTGCTGCCTAATTCCTTGTCCCCACTGTTCTGCTGAAGTTGACCAGTCCTTCAGATCAGCTGCTGGAGTTCCTAGGATGAATGCTCCTCTTCATTCAAAACAACATGTTGTTGCTTACATCAACAACAAGTTGATGTAAGCATTTGAAGAATTAGATCCTTCGCTGTGCGTTTGAGCCAGAAAAGGTTGAGGGGCACCCACGCACGAAGCTCCAAGCGGAGCAGAGGCTGCCTCTTAGAGCGAGTGGTGGTGGAGCAGTTGAGGTGTGCCAAGGGTTGAAAGTTTTTGCCAACATGAATGCTTGCACACTGTATGTCTTGTCTGACCCTGAGAGAAGTACTCTTGCTTCGGAGGCTCCCTGTAATTTGGAAAATGGAACACATGATGGTCAGCCATACTGACAGTTAAATAAGCAAAGCTGCAGGGCAGGAGCTTGCCAGAACAGAACAGTGGCAATCATGTGGGGGCTGGTGGGGGCTGGTGTGAGCTGGAGAGCTCTTAAAGCAGATTTTTAGCCAAAGGGCTCATGTTGTGGAACTACTCACTTTGGGAGCTTATTCTGTCTACTTTATCAGACAACTTTTTGAGAAATAATTTCAATATATAAAAATACATTTTGAGGGAGAAAATCATTAGTACTAGAAGACTTTTTTTAAAGACAGATATATACACACACTGAGGGTAAACACCAAACTTATATCAGATGCAAATATTAACAGTGAATGTGAGTAACTTTTCTAATAAATGACCAGTTAGTAGTTTCTACACCTCCTTATACCATGGCTGAAAAAATAATATAAACCTAAAATCATGGAGTTCGTGAGCTTAGTATTCAAGGTTTCTGTTTCATTTACAATTAACTGTGAGTTAATCGCTTACTAGCAGATAGAGAGGCTTGCTTCTCATGTGTTAAGTGAATGAATGAGTGCCTGAATGAGCAGAGGCAGGAATGGTATCAATCAGAAGGCTGCTACATTACTAATTTTGATTGCATGAAGGCATTGTACACTAGTGCATCACTGCTGTGTGTTTTGTAAGAAATGTTAGTTTTAGTAGATCACTGAGAGAAAGAGCCTATTGTTTTAAATCCAAAACTTTGTTGCTTCTTTCCAAAATATCTCAGTGATTTATAGCAAATCCCAGCAATGGTCCTTGTAAGCAGATAGGAACAGCCAAACCTGTATAGTCAGTGTTACTTAAAAAATCTGCTACTATTTGGAGGAGTCTGTCTGCTATTTTAAAAGACAATAAAAGAGATAAAATATAATAACAGTCATATAGCACTGAAAATAATCACCTGTTGTTATCAACCTGTGTGTTTTTTATTATGCAGAGGAGGACCAATTTATTTTTATTGACATTTTATTGACATAGACGTTTTTATAAAACCGAGTTGGTAGTTCTCCATGTTGTTTAAAACTGTTAATGGATCTGCAAATATAAGCAAGAAGCTATAATTCTGTCCTTAATAAACAATTAGAGTAAAAAATAAAGAAGTCATTTCTAAATAAACTTAAAAAGCATGTTTAGCAACCAGAGATGTCTGTGTACAGCACTTATTCTTAAAGACTGTAACACAGGAATACCTGAAGCTAAGGAAGTAATATTCCTTGCTGGTTTTGTGGTTTTGTTGCTGTTTGTGATTTAGCAGTCTAAACAAGTGATACAACTGTACCCAAACTTATGCAGCCATTACTATTCTGACTCTTTTTTTATCCATTTGTCATTAATTTGAGAAGAAACTGTTTATACAGATGCTATTTTTCAAAAATATGGAATATTATACAGGCTGAATTAAGTTGGCTAGGGCATTGAGATACTAACTCTGTCTCAAAGAAAATCTTTCTTAAGGTGGCTACCTTCCTCGCTTCCCATAAGACACCCTTCACTTTGCACTTAGCGAACACTGGCTACTCTTAAACAAAGCACAGCAGAATAGAAAAGCCAATTAAAAAACAGTGGTAACAAAAGTCAGTTGTGGGAATTAAATTTAACAGTTTCAGGCCCTGATCCAGGTATTTCTTTTGTCTGACTCACATCGTGATACAATTACTGACTAAGGGATATTCTTGTGTCAGTATAGCTGTGTACATAAGTTTGTGCCAGAACTTGCTGAGCGATTGTGTTGCCCTAGTCTGTTAGAAGCTGTTCTGCTACCTTATTAGAAAATGTGTGTGTTTTTGTCAGAGCAACTTGGGACATTTATACTTTGTTTTCATTTGTACTGTGTTCATTTTTTTTCTGTGGTATTTTTTCATTTCATGTTAACTGGCATTTTCTACTGTCTCTAGGGTCCTCCAGGAGGTGGAGGGCCACCAGGAACACCCATCATGCCTAGTCCAGCAGGTACTGAAATGTACTCAGAAACTATAAAATAAAATTATAAGGGATTTTAGGAAGTACATTATTGTTATAAACTTTGATTTTAATGAGAAATTATTAGCTTTATATGTTCTATATATTTTTTTTTCCTGCTTTCTAACTCCCTTTCTGTCCCTACTATATTACAGACATACAAGTCATTATATCTGTACAGTTCAAACCAGTTCATTTCTAGCCCGACCTTTATTGCATGATTTCAGCAATAGAAAGGAAAACAGAAAGGAAAGAAGACACAGTCTTTATTTGTTTTTGGTAAAGTTATCTGGGACAGGACAGTTCTGCCAGGCTGGAAATGAGGAGATCTCTGAACTGGTGAAACTCCATCATAGTAGCCTGTGGGACAACCTGACCAGCCTGTGGATCTTGGCTAAAGTGTAACTCACAGGCATGGCTGTGTCATCTGGCAGCAGGCCATTCTGGGCAGATGGCACTCCTCTGTCCTGCTGTGGAGGAGTAAGACTCCAGAAGAATCCTTGTTGTGTCCTACCGGTGATCTATTCCCAGATCTTCAGTGCCCCATTGTTTCCCAAGTTACGTGGTCTGTATCTTGACATTCTGACCACTTGGTGACAAAAGACTGGCCACACTACTACTGAGGTTTGAAGAACAGATAAGGATGGGAACTAATTACCTTTTCAAGGCTTAAAGTTTGTCAGACAGATACTACATCACTGTTCTGCAAAGAAGGGAAAAATCACAACGTGTGGAAGATGCTGTCCTCCCTGTGGACAACATCGGAAGTCTAAGATGAAACTAAATACATAACACAGTATTTAGTAGCTTCTCAGACTCCTTTCGGGCAACGTTTGTCTTTGTAATGCACTTTACGCATCTAAGACAGATCACCTCAGTAATGGAATAGAATCCTCAGTCTTTATATCCAACATGTTCTTGCTGTCCTCTATAGTGTAAGAGAGCAGGGAAATTACCTAATTTCCCATGAAAACTTCTTGCACCAATATAATATTTTCTTTAATTACAATTCCAAGGCTTTAAAAACACAAGGTGGAGAGTAGGGCTTCCTCGGTTATATCACTTGTGGAAAAAAAGATACATAGTGCAAGCTGGCATTTAAAAGTTAGAATTTATTTTATCATAAAGCAGACTTCAAGACAGCAGATGCTTTTAAAAATAAACAGCCCTGCAGTTATGGCACATGTCAGGTTGTCCATGTGCATTTCAGATAAAGCTTCTGTGGAGAAAATTTTCCTGTTTTCAGTTAAAGATACTCAAAAATTTTTTAACGCTCTGTTTTCCAAAGTATGCAGATGCTTAGGAACTGTCCATCTGAGAATTTTACAAAGGTACTTACTTGAGAAAACCAGTTCCGAGTGTTCTCAAGGCCTGGGGAGAGCCAGAGATGTATGTCTCAGAAGGATCTGGTGGTTGAAGAACTTCTCGTCTACTTCATCAAACATTAAAATAGCTTGCTGTATGCTACTTTTACTTTAATAACTTGAAGTAAAAAGCTTGCATTTCCCCTCTTTGACAAACAGTACATTTGGATGTCCTAGTGATACACAATGCTCTGTATAGAATGAAATTATTTACTTAGCACGGTTAATTGAAACTTACAATGCTGCTTCAGAAAGATTGGGAAATAGGCAAAGATCTTGATTTTAACTGCATGCGTACAAATATATTCTTGCACAAGATCAGGCTGCATTCCCAGTTCCAACACATTTCAATCAGATCTAGGCTTTCTTGCTTTCACTACTTCAGACTTAGAAGACATCCATCACCTTGTTTTGGAAAAAAGATTTACAGCTCAGTATTGAATTTTGCATGTGCTGGAGTTCCTAACTCTGGTTCAAAGAGATTGAACGGTCTGTTTGAGGTCTTTTTGCAGATACCGTGGAGGTTACAGATTTTCCAGAGCTGCCAGTATTTTTTTTTGTCTTATGCTGTCCCCTTCAAAATGTGTTTAAATTTTACCTAGGACATTCACCTCTCAGTAAAATTTTTCATTACGTGGCCTATCTCTTCTCAGGTTCCCTTGGGAAAGACTTTTGCTAATTTGTCCAGCATCTGCTGCATTTTTTCCATTCCCTTTCTTTGATATTTTGATGAAAGGTGCTAAGACTTTTTATGTGTTAGAAGATAAGTTCGAGATCAGAATGAATAATTTGTATCTAATAGTAATTCTCAGCTACTGGTTTCTTCAGTTCAACCTGAAGACTCCTGTATGTCTTGCTAGCTACATCTTGCATTTCATGCTGGAGGTGCTCCACCAGAGAAAAAAGTTCGCGCACGTTAATTGGAGAGTAAGTGTTATGGCTGTGTCAACAGCAAGGCCCAGTGAAACTCTTGTCAGAATTAATAGCTGAGGCACTATGCTGTTCCAGAATGGTTTTGTTGGTTTTGAACACAGATTTGTTTTGAAGCATTGCACCACACTGCACCTTGAAGACAGATCAACTAAAGCTGTTCTTAGAATGAGGATGTTTGCACAATGCTCTCTTGAATAGCTAGATATGTTCAAAATCTAATGGACTGACACGGATGAGAAAGAATAAAAAATTCCATTTACTATACTAACTTGAAGTCTGTATAATGAGAAACTATTTATCATTTATTACAGATGGAAAACAAATTTCAGAAAGTATTGATAAGAAAGAGACTCCTGTTTTATAGAGAATGTTGAAGATGACTGAAATAATTTGGAAGTCCGGGAGAAAGGCTTTATGGAATTAAATAGTTAGATACTCGGTGATTTATAAACCTTTTAACAGTCATGCGTAAAACTAGAGTCTAGAAATAGTCACTCAGGGACCACTGCAATTATTTCTTTTCATAGCTCTGTTGTGTGATAAAAATAGATAGAAAGGGAATGAAATCTTCCTTTATATTGCTACTGTGTATCAGTGATTCAGGCATAGAAATAATATGAACAAAACGACAAGAAATGTCTTAGGTGAGTAGATTTATTGAAATATACATATTAGCACTTAAAATAATCTCTTATTACAGATTCAACCAACTCTGGAGACAACATGTACACTTTAATGAATGCAGTACCACCTGGACCCAACAGACCTAATGTAAATATGAATCTAGTTATATACTGTTTGAATAATACAGGGTTGTTATATCCGAACTGCTACATTTGCATCAGATATTTTTAATGATAAGTTTTCTGTTATTATGGATGACGCTTTAGTTGCTTCCCTGTCCTTTTTAATGTTTCTCAAACCAATCATGCCAATACATATAAAATAATGATTGGGGCACTTTTTCTACACGGATGAGACCTTAGAAACTTGTGGGTCTTGGTGGTAACTTAGTTGTCAGAATGCAGTGTAAAATCGACTTCCTTGTGAAATGTGATAATCCTCAGAGCTGCCACTAAGTATTTGTGTCTGAAGGGTTCAAACTTCCGTAATACCTCCAAGAAGAAAATGTTGAAAGTGACACAGTATTATGTTGCCTGGGTGTTCTGTAATAACGGGATAAGATTAGTATTTCTGAGAAAAAACAAACTTCTGTTCTAGCCCAAACTTCAGAAGTTTTAGAACTGATGAAAATCTGGATTCTTAGGTAGAACTTGTTTCTTCTCTGATCTCTCTGCCTTCTGTTCTGTAGTATTTCTTTACTGCAACCATATGTCACTTCAGTACGGTCCATTTTGTGGGCCTTAATGAAAAAGAAAGGCCAGTAGAACTTGAAAAATCAGACTTTTAGATATTCCTAGTTCACTACTCAGTGAATTGTAGAAAATATTCTATAAAGTTAATGCCTCTAAGTTTTTGAAAAACTGAATTGAGGTTAATAACTACAATTGGACAGAAACTACTCACACTGCAAATATAGCATGGAGTAGTCTGACTGTCAATATAGATAGGATGGGTTATGAGAGCTGTTCATTGATCAATTACTTGTTGAAGAGAATAGTAAAATTCCCTGTAAGTTCAATGGGAGTAGAGCTAGGTCTGCACTAGCAGGTTTGAAAATCGTACACAAAGTATTTAAGTAAGTAATGAATTATTGCTAAATTTTATGCCAGCCTACGGAGGTGAAGTTCTCAAATAATCATGAAGGCAGCAATTAGAAAAAGTGAATAAAAGCAATGATGCTTTTGCAGTCTTCACACCTGACTTTCACTTGACTTTCTCATTCAGAGCTGGGACTGTGCACTTTTCTATTTTTGTCCTGCGGAATATTTTCTTTTTATTAGATGACACACAAAAATCTGTACAGTAATACCAGTTTTTAATGTCTGATCCTTTTATAGTTTCCAATGGGGCCAGGGTCAGATGGACCTATGAGTGGACTGGGTGGAATGGATTCACATCATATGAATGGATCATTAGGTAATAATAGTAATATCACAGACATTGTGAATTTTCAATGACCAATGCCATTTTCTGTGTTCTCTGAGTGATATGGAAGACTATGTAAAAATCTTGTAAGAAATAGCCGTAAATACATCAGTTAAAAGTATTAGGATACTTTTTGTGCCTATGAATTGGCATACATCATACAGGTCTGGAAGAAAAATGCTGTATTTTATTGATGTAACAAAGTGTAGTTTTATCCCAGTGGATTGAAAACACTCTAAAAGCATACGTAATATGACAGTTAAGTGGAAGTGATGGCTTAAGACCCATTTTTACTTTCTTCTCCTTGTCTTTCAAAAACTTGAGGTGTTACTGCGACATGCTGGTGCAGGTTCTAATCAATTACCTGATAGAAAGTTATTACATATATTGATGTATGTGTTAAACTGTTTTTATCCCAACAGTTGGATATCTTCATTTGTTCTATAATTAGCCATCCGTCTGTTAATTAGTATTATTACTCCATCCGCACAAGCAGCTTCATACAAGTGCCAATTTTTATGCAGCAAGACAGAGCATGCTATCTTGTTAGAGTGTACAGAAAAACAGGATACTGTTTTGACTTTTGACACTATAATTTTTGAAGGACACAAATCTAAGGGAGAAGCCTTGCCCAGCTCCACAAAACACTCATTGCTTTATCTGTTGACTAGCAAGCTCTTTGCTCTTTGCTTTTGCTCTTTGCTGGAAGGATGATAGACACTTGAAAAGGATGTAAGAAACAAGGGACAGTTAAATAAATTGCATTTCTGCCTTACTTCTCCATACCCACAAGAAACAGAGACAAGGAATTTATTTCTGCTCACAACGGGGCAGTAACGGTGAATATCGCTCATATGTCTTACTCTTCCATCTTCCAGTGACAGAGGCAACAACTTCTGTCTCTGTTGTTCGCCAGCAAGGTTCTCTTTTACATCTGAGAGCGGCCCCCACGAGGCACCAGCAGCTTTTTCCTGAGTGTCATTTTCCTTTATGGGGAAAAACCCTAGCATGCTAAATACATATCCAGCAGGCAGAAGCCAACCTGCCACTGTCCTCTGGCTTTTGTCCCTGGCAAAAACCTCTGTCATCTTCACAGCATGGATGTGGATGAACCTCAACTTCATCCTGCAATTAATAACATTTAATTCTATACTCTCATGGCAAAGAAATATCTGTCATTCCTAACCCCAGAGTTGCAGACTGTGAGACAGAAGCATAAGAAGGCAAAACAATGGGAGAAATTAAAAAAAAAAAGTTTATAACAAGATGAGAAATAGCTATGCTATCAAAATTTATGTAGGAGATACATTCTGAACTACTAAAATTCAACAGTACACATCTAATTCCTAATAGAATTGTCTTTTTTTTGTTTTTGTGGGAGGACAGGTTCCTAAAATTCCTAGATTATTTTACATAAGGGCACTTTGTGATTTTATAGCCTTACTTTACAGATTACAATCCTAAAATGGGTTGTTGCTTTAATTAGTAATGATGTGCATTACGTGCAAATAAATGAGAAACAGTATAAAAGGTAATTACATCTTTTTCTGTCAGTTTCCATAGCCATAGAACTGTTTCTTGGATAAAATAAAAAATAAAATTGAAACAGTTATAGGAGGATTTTGTATGTATGTAGCATTTGCTTGGTTAGTTCTGGCAGTGAAAATGATTACATGCTTAGTCAAATTAACTATGACTTCTTCATAAGGTTAATTTTGAACTGAAAAGGAAATTGAGTTCTTTCCGCAGAGGAAGGCTGGGGGAGATCTGCTTTCATTTCCATGCTGCAGTACGCAGCAGTGTCTCACAATCAAAGGTGTTAATTGGTCAAGATTCATCTTGCACTTACCAATCTTCTTTGACCACAACTGTTCTACTGGATATCTATTCAGAGCTGGTGGTTAGAAGTCTTTTGCTAATTTCCACCAACATGTTTTCTTTTGGCTGTGACAAAATAGCTCTTTCTCTTCATAACATTCATGAATTTGATGCACTTATGGAGAAACATCTTACTCTTTCTCAACCTTTATTTTTTGTGGCTAAGTCTAGTGAGCTACTTCAGTCACCTCCCACAACCCCCTTTGCTTCATTATTTTTCTCTGACACTCGTCTAATTGGAATGTCTTTCCTCTAAATAGGTGAGCAGAATTGTTTACTCTCGCTGCTAAAAATGCTTTCTGTGATACATTCCTCCTAAAGTATTTCTTTTATTCTTGGCTTTACCAAAGTGAGAGCATGTAAAAAAAAAAAAAATCTTGCCAATAGTCTTTCATTCACTGTATTTCAGCTTATTTGGTTTCTGTAATTCCAACCCTCAGGATGATCTGCTTCTAAAAGAAAATGTCATCATCAGTGTAATACATTAAAAGTGGGTGTCATCTCAGCCACTTTGAGTGTAAGTTAGTACTTTCGGAGCAGAGACAATGATGAGCTCCCCCTAGATGAACTAGAGTCCACTAGAGCACTCCTTAAAAGGGAGTTCTGGATAACTGAAGTTCAGTAAAAATAATGGTCTTTTTTTTTTCCCTACTCCAAGAACATTAACTTCTACTAGTTGTCCATGACTTTGCTTTTATTTTTTTTTTCCTTGGTCTGCAGCAACATTTCCCTTAGGTGTATGTACCCCAAATTAATTGCATTACCTGTACTCCTGGCTAAGAGGTCAGGGAGGTTGGACGTACTCTTCTTCAACTTGTACTAGGCTGTCTCATCCTGGCAGATATGATTCAAATTGCCTGTGCAGATGAGAAATGTGTCCTTCATTCTCTTCTCTCTTTTTACAGTAGGTGCATACATGAAACTAACATTATTCTATACTGACTGTAAACTTTTACAAAATGAGATATTGGGAAGGAAGGAGATAGTGAAATTTTAAAATATTGCTGTCATACCTTAGATTTAGCATGGAAAAAAAGCTTTTTGATTAATTTCAGCTCAAAACTAATTGAATAATTATTTTATTTTAATTTAAGGCTCAGGAGACATGGACAGTATTTCCAAAGTGAGTACTGAGAAATATATTTTTTGAATATTTCATTGTGAACGTATTTTCTTTGTTATGAAGCTTTTTATTATGTGTCTTCGTTTTCTGCTCGTCAACTATTCAGAGGCTATGCAGACAGTAAACATTAGCTGAAAATTTTAAAGCAATGTCTGTGATCAGTACAGAATATAAATAGAGTCACTTCATATTGTGTAATAATGTGTACTAATGCATGTGATTAATATATATACATTTCATATTTTGATTGATCGTGTTATAATCTTCCATACTGTTAAGACAAATTAACACATATAAGGAAGGGATTCTCCACAGTGAGGATGGTGAGGCCCTGGCACAGCTGCTCAGAGAGTTGTGGGTGCCCCATCCCTGGAGACGCTCAGGGCCAGGTTGGATGAGGCCCTGGGCAGCCTGAACTGGGGAGGGGAGGGGGGGGGGAGGCAACCTGCCCACAGCACAGGGACTGGGATTGAGTGAACTCTGAGGTCCCTTCAAACCCAAGCCATTCAAAGATTCTATGATAATACAGTTCTAATAATCAAATCTCATTAGGTGCAAGTTGGGGAAAATGCCTTTAGGATGTTACTTTTATGCAGTGCATGATTGTCACCTCTGTAAGGCATAGTTAATATCTTAATCATTATTGTAAGTCTCTAAAAGCTAGATTTAAAAGTACTTGCAGAAGAGTCACTGTTTTGATTCCATAACCATTAAATAGTTTACTCAGAACAAATGTGAGCTTAACCTGCAGGGGTTTTGCATCTACAAAAATAATATTATGCTTTAATGTGTCACTTCTTCCATAAAAATAGAACTCTACTTTGTATGTGAACATTATTAATTTAAGAACTTATTCAAATAAGGAATTAATGAGCTTATTTGGCATTGATAAAGCAGCATAAATCTGTCCTTGCAAACTACTGTTTTGTACTCAGTGTCTTCAGGTGTAACTGACTAAAACTAGTAAGTATATCAGTAAACCACTGCACTTTTGTGCTTTTGATCTACAAATATTGAAAAAGATGAATAGCTTGTTTCAGTTAAAATTCTGTAGCTTATTCTTTTTTTGCAAAATTATTTACAATTCTCCCAAAAAGGAGCATGAGTCTGTGGTGAGTGTATGAACTGCTCATGTACGTTGTCTGGTTCAGGACTAAGTACCACAGCACTGCTGTGAGATCCCTCGCAGTGCAGACTTTTTTTTTTCACTTTGGACGTGTCTGTGGATGCTGTGGTCCTACTGAGGACATTACTGTTGATGCACCCTCAGGCTGGCCCTGGGCTATGGTGAAATGCAAACACATAGACACCTACATTTCTGTTGAGATAGAACTTTGTAGGCTGAGAATGCACTCCCAGCTGTCCAAAAGGCGTGTAATAGTTAGTGAAACCTATTTGCATATCTAAAGTGGAGAAGGAGGAGCCTGAACTGTTCCCCAGGTAGTGCTCAGGTAGAGCTGTGGGAGAAGTGCAGCTTGTAAAGCGTACATAGGCATGTATCATAGTGTGTTGTGCTGTTTACAATGGATTTGCAGTCACTGCCAATATAGAAGACATTATCTTGCATCACAAGAAATTCACCACAGGCAAACAGCATAATTTCAGAATTGCACAGGTAGTTATGGTCTTACAACAGCCCTCTGTGGCCTTTCCTGAAGAGAAGTACCTCAGCAGTGTTGGAGCTGGCTGCTGCTCCTGTGATGGAGTAGCATGTATAGCAGTGCTATGTTTTTGTAAGCCTTTAAGGTCTGCATTGTGTTCAGGCCCTGCAAAGTGTAAAATAAGGGTCTGAAACGACCATATTGCCCTAGATGAGCTATGCTGAGAGCTGCAGAGGTGGATTCAATGATAACAAGCATACATCACTTTAAAAATCAACGTTCCTGTTCTTCAGTAATGTTTTGTTTTGCGAACTGCAGCATTTTTAAGAAAAAATTGAAAACAAAAAAGCTATATCTATTAGCTTGCCATTATTTTAAAAAGACTATATTAAACCCACTGGTATTAAGTATCAGTATATGTACTAATATGATTATCAGGTATTCTGAGAACCTGGATCCAGACATTTACCTGGAAGTCTTGTAATTTGTTGCCCTTAATAAACATCGTGCAAATCAGATTTGAGGCACATCTTCAAATAACTAAAAGAAAAAGGTGTTTTCTCTGGAAGTAACAGAGTTGTCTTGTTACACCATTCTATATAATGTAAATACTTGTAAATACTTTTTTTCTGAAAAGCACAGCCCCAACATGCAGCTTCACTGGTACCAGAAGAAGTGTGTAGGCAGAGCCTTGTGTATTGCAATGACAATTTCATGCAGATAATACTACATAATACTTTTGAAATTTGATTGGAGGTTCTGATTGCAGGAAATTGTGTATTTATAGAGTTGATGCATGCAGAATTGCTACGTGTCTGCCTTCCAATTTTGTACACGGTTGCCAGGATTGTTCCGGTTACAGCAACAGTCTCCCTTTACACATCACCAACTAGCCCTGCAGTTGGCTTTTTCACAAACAGATTTCCAGATTACTAATTAATATGACAGGGATTGTTCAGTGGAGCTAACAAGAGTTTGGTTGGGTGTTGCTGGATGCTCAGATACAGCCGTAGAACTCCAGTGGATTAAAATGCATATTAGAGTAGCTGATTATCTTTTCCCATGAGATAAAGGAAATTAATCCAGCCTTGGTAGAGTCAGTACAGCTCACAGAATTCAGAGCTACATTTTCCATAGACAGAGACGATTTTACTTTAATTGGCTGAATGGCAAAACATGAAGCTTTTATGAAGTAGATTGAGATGGAGGAAGTAAATGAACTGAAATTATGCATATTAAATAAACATTAATAACCAGTGTTTCTTTCAGTGCCTGTGGAATTTGTGCAGTCATCAAAGAAATACTAGCTTTGGAAAAATTCAGCTAGTGCTATAATGTGAAACCCCATACTGGCCATAAAAGCCACCCAGGGGAGTTGCTATAAAAGCATTTATGTCAGGAATTTGAACCTTTGGGGCTGGCATACTGTAGCAATTGCAGAATTTCAAAGCTTTGTACTACACAGAGCAAGATAAAATAGGGGTAAATCCCCAAGGAATGATCAAAAGTACGGGAGCATCATATAAAATAAATGTGACAAGGCCTCAGTGGGTTTTAAACTTTATATTCATAGATTTTAAGGCCAGAAGGGACTGCTATGATTGTGTAGTATGACCTCCTGCATAACATAGGCAAGAGGACTACCGTGAATTAATTCCTGCTTCAGGTCTGGTAGGTGCGGTTGAACTGAGGCAATAGTTTTCAACCTTTTCCAAACTGTGGATCCCTAAAAATTTGCTCCAATAACTTCACTGAAGAATTGTCTTCAAATGTAATTGTCTGATGTAAATTAATTAGTTAATTTGCTGCTGTTTTGGTGGTGCTGCTGTCCTGTGATTCCTGGGGATCTGAGAATCGCCATTAGAAGTAGAGTGAATGAGATGGTAAAGAAAACAGAAGGCCGAAATCTCGACCCAAATATAAGTAATATTTCAGGTTGCTTATAGAAACAGTTAAGCCTGCGTGTGGATTATGTAATAATTTAATAATTAACCTGTAGTTGCAAATAAATACACCATAACCATTCAGATTGAAAGTGGTGATCAGTATTATAGTAAAAACTTAATGGCAGCTTTTCATTAGCCGTGCAAAAGGCATTTCAAAACAGATGGCATGTACAACAATCAGTCCTACTAGTCTGCTCATGTGGTAACAAAAGGTAAGAGATCTGAGCTTTGGAGAAGCTAGGTACAAATTACATTTTGTTCTCCTTGGAGGTGGAAGTAAATAATGTGGAACTCTGTAACATTTTATAATAGTTAAATTATGGGCAGAGGACAAAATGGAGCTTTTGGAGTACCAATCGGAGTGTTCAGAAATAGGGTTTGAAGGGGAAGAAGTCATAGCTATTTAATGAACTTTCCAGAACGCGTTATTTCCTGCCATTGAGTACCACTAAATGGAGCTCTCTATAACTACCTGAAGGGAGGCTGTAGTGAGCTGGGGGTCGGCCTCTTCTCTCCTGTAACTAGTGATAGGACTAGAGGGAATGGCTTCAAGCTGTGCCAGGGGAGATTCAGGCTGGACATTAAGAAATACTACTTCTCTGAAAGAGTGGTCAGGCACTGGAATGGGCTGCCCAGAGAGGTAGTGGAGTCACCGACCCTGGAGGTGTTCAGAGAATGTTTGGATGCTGTGTTGAGGGACATGGTTTAGTGAGAACTATTGGTGATAGGTGGATGGTTGGACTGGATGATCTTGTAGGTCTTTTCCAACCTTGGTGATTCTGCGATTCTGTGATTCTGAGCCAGGCTCTTGTCAGTGGTGCCTGTGACAGAAGAAGAGGCATCTGGCACAAGCTAGGAGCACAGGAGGTTCCCTCTGACCATCAGGCAGCATTCTGTGCTGTGCAGGTGATGGAGCACTGGCACAGGGACACAGAAGCTGTGGGATCTCCTCCTTGGAGATCTCCAAAAGCCACCTGGACGTGGGCCTGGGCACCCTCCTCTGGGTGTCCCTGCTGGAGCAGGGGCTGGGACAGAGGGACCATGCCAGCCTCAACCCTTCTGAAATTCTTTGGAAAACCACTATGGGGTGGATAGTCTTTGTAGCAGTGAGGAATACCGAGGAATTAAGGGGTCTTTCTCTTAATTTAATCTTTCCTATTTTTTTCATTCATAGTTTACCCTACTGCAGACTGAGTCATCCTAAATGAATACTTTCTGCAGGTATTTTCAAAGTACAATGCATCTTTGTTTAAGAAGCCTTATAAAACTATGCTAGCAGGCATACTGTCTGTTATTCTAATTGAGAAATAACATGCAAAAAAAAGAATGATTTCACTCAGGATTC
Organism: Pavo muticus; assembly: GCA_016647715.1. Classification (NCBI taxonomy): domain Eukaryota; kingdom Metazoa; phylum Chordata; class Aves; order Galliformes; family Phasianidae; genus Pavo; species Pavo muticus. The sequence continues at coordinate 608,847 of JACDJE010000239.1, forward strand.
TTCAAGCCGTTGCTATTTGGTCACTTAGAACAAAATCTGCACTTGCAGTTGTATTTTATCAGCTTGCTCACTGACTGCACTGGGTTTTTGTTAAGTCCATAATGGCATATCAAACTTGGATTTGTACTGGTAAAATTCAACAGCAATAATGTTCTGTTTTTTGGATCAAGAGACAGGAGGGGAAAACTATGACAGACATTACAAACTTTTCTAATGAAGATCCTGGTTTCATATTTCCGTGACTATTCCTTTTCCATCACAAAACCTGTGTTAACAGGAGTCTTAACAGTGATAGAAGTAGAAGCATCTGTACTCCAGGCATGACAGGTTGCCACAAATGAGCTTTGTGAAAACACCTAACGAATTGTAGTGCCTGACATAATCATGTATTAGCTGTTGGCTGAATAATTTCTGTGACAGTTAACTAGTTTCATCCTTTCTGTAAGTAACTGAATCTTGAAATCGTTTTCTGAACCTTGTAGATCTGATTGTGTAGTACCTATTTTTTAAAAAACAGACATTTATCTTCAGATGCCTTTGAATTGTTACTATTAATTAGCATCTCAGCTACAACTAGACACTGGAAAAGTAAATTAAGACATTCTCGCAGTAGGCTCTGTGGAAGCAAATACAAAAGTACAGCTGCTTCTGAAAGTGTGTGCAAGTCTGATCTGAGGGCTGGATCAGGAGCATTTTGTCTGAATTCTCCTTAACTCAGCTGCCTATAAACTCTTTATTAGCTGCTCACAGTGAAGTGGTTTAGCACCTCCATGTCTGACTACATTCCTGAAACTACTTGTGAAACTATTTCCATTAACTGCGCACTGTGAGCAGAGACCCAGACAGGGGCCTTGATTTGAGAGGTCTTTGTATACTCTCCACATGTTGACTGCTAGGTATGCCTTCAGAAGTCATATGTCAAGACACAAGCTCATAGACTTTGCTGGATTTGATCATATGAATGAACACAGTGCCAGAGCTTACTTTTCGACCTGCTGAAGTCATTTATAGTTTTTCCTGACTTCAGTAGGAGAGGATGGTGGCAATAACCTTGAAAATAAGAATTACAGGTAAATAGTTGTTCCTTCAGGGCCAGAAACCTGTCTGTATGGGCTGAAATTAGTGACATAAGCCTGCAGAACTCAGCAGTCTTATCTCTCTTTGTAAATCCAGTGCATTGCATAGTATGCTGTGCTGTTCTGTGTTGTATCGAGTGTTTGACACTTCATGAAGCCTGGAAATTAACTGGTGTCCAACACTTAACCTGTTTTTTAAAATCTTGTTTAACAGAACTCTCCCAGTAATATGAGCATGAGTAATCAGCCTGGCACTCCCAGAGATGACGGTGAGATGGGTGGAAACTTCCTAAACCCTTTTCAGAGTGAGAGCGTAAGTATTTTTTATGGGGTTGTTTTACTTTGGGAACTTTTGTTCCTGATCTTTTGTTTAAAAGGAAAAAAAAAAAAAATGCATTCAGTGATTCAGTGTTCAGTGACGCAGAGTGGGCATTTATCAGGCGCTATCTGAGCAGCTGAAATACAGAGTTAAAAGATCTTTACATCTGAGTATTTCAATTTGTGGTTGCTCAACCTTTGACTCCTAAACAATGTGTTTTACACTGCAGGAATATCTTCTAGGACAAATTCACACTGAAGTATATAAATAAGAGCACCAGATCTCGTGTTGTAAGGAGGTAGTATGCTCTCAGAGACAGAAAAGGCAAAGGTGCCCTCTAGTGTTCATTCTTGGACAAATGGTGTTTTTTTGAAACTGAGACTGCTTAAGGCAGCAAAACATGGTGTACAACACGTTGCAAGGTACTTTCCTACTCCTGTGCCTGAAGCTGGGTTTCTAAATTCACATTTAGGTTCCTAAACAGAAGTGGCCTGATTTTTCAGAAGTGCTGAGTGACTTCAACACTTCTATTGTTATTGGAAATCACTGCTGCCAGAAATGAGTGCAACTTCAGTAACTATGCCAGTGGTGAATTTTGACGTAGTGAATGTGAATAAACAGTTCTTCTCAGATCCCAGAACAGAAAAATTGCATGGCAAGTTTAATGGGAATCACATTTTGGGGTGTATTCTTGTTGTTATCATTTACTTACTTGAAAGTGAAATGGAAGACAGAGCAGTTTCTACATGCTATGTGTGTGCATCTTCAGAAAGAGGGCATATGGTCAAATTGTTTGGAGTACTGGAGGAAATCAGTTTGTACCACCCAAATAGACAGATGTTTTAAAATCTGCCAAAAAAGCACTAGACACAAAGCCTCGATTAAATGTGATCCTTGGTCATGGTAATCTTGGACTTTCAGTTTAGCTTACTTTGCCTGAACTGAAGGCAGAACTTCTTTGCTGTTCACCAGGGGTTTTGATTGGGACTGAGGAAAAGCTCCTGGCTCATAACAAAATAAAACTGACAAATAAGTACTATTTTGTCTTTAGATTCCTTATCCAAAGTGATTACCAGGATACATTGACATTTACTATAATACAGAAACTCATTTGAACAAAGACTCTACTTTAAACATTTGAGTTGTTCTCCCTCGTTTGCTAATGTATGCATGCTGGCCCACTGTGAGAATGCTTAGCACGGGGTGGGAGCAAGCCCCAAAGTAGAATGGGCATATTTTACCTGAGTAGTCCATTCTGTGCAGTCTACATGACAAAGAGCCATATTGGGTATTCACAGACACTTGGAAGCAGCCAACTCAAAGCTCCAGCTTTGGCAGTTATTTTACTGCCTGCCTTGTTTTTGTAAAGGCAAATTAATCTATCCATTTCTTGTATCAATTTTCATTACAGTAATATTTCTTGTATTTGAACATTTTCCTCTACTTAGATTTTAGGCCAATTGAGTTTCTATAGTCTGCAAGTCACAAATTAGGTATATAGATGTGCAGTTCTTTTAGGCACTGTGCTGTGCCATTGATTATTTGTAATAAAGTACTGCTAACTTGAGGGCAACTGTAACTTCTATAAGGGCTGCAGTTCAGCTTGTGTTAAAATAGTAAGTTAAAGTGGTGACTGAACTTTCAGTTCACATAAAGGAGAGTGGCCACTGATTCAGCTTGTCTCCTAAAGTCGATAACACTGAATAATAGAGACTAAAAGTGCAGCTGAATTCCTGTCAGGCTTATCTGCACACCCTTCTTCCCATCAAGTAATAAAAAGCTCTCCAAAATATTTATGTGGTTCAGCTTACTACAAATGCAGCTGCTCTACTTGAGGCCAGCTCTTTGACTACCTAAATCCCTAGTAACCAAAATCAATCAGGAGAAGGTCTGAAAAGCATCACTGAAGTACTGGCTCATCACATCACTCAGGTAACACAGAAATAATCTTTGAGTGAGTTGACTCAATCAGTGAGAGCTGTATTTTTACATAATGAATGAAGGGCAATAGAAATTATGATTCTGCAAATTGAACTACAAGCCTTTGCACAGGCTATAGTACAAACGTAGGAGAAAATTCAAAGAGCATGTTGACATTTGAACTCACTGGTCCTGAAGTGGTTTTAGTTACCTGGGTTAAAAACGGTTGTTAAAATGTGAATTCCTCTTTTTTCAGTACTCCCCTAGCATGACAATGAGTGTGTGATCCGTTAACAAGTCTCGTCCTGAAGACCACAGTGAGTTGGCCCTCTTCAGAGAGCTACTACAGAAGAAAATTATTCATCCCAGTGTACAGTCTTAACAAAAGGATCTCAGACACAATCAGACCCACCATTTTTTTTCCTACCATCTCCCCTGTTTTTTCAAGAAAGTGGGTCCCAAATATGATTGAGACAACTGAGTGGCATAACAGAACTGCCCATGATGGAACTGCAATTATCTGTGTATGTACATGCATGGGTAAATATATATGTATGTGTGTGTGGCACAGAAATACACACATACATATATAGCCCTGCAGGACACTGTAAAATATTATCACATGACATCTTAAGTAGAAATGACAAGTAGGGACTTATATTCCATCTTTTTTTTTCACGTTTACATTCTAATTATTAAAATTTGCTTGCCCTCTCCCCTCCTGAACTGTTTTACGTTGCATATATCATTGCTTTATAAGTTATTTTTTAAGGTGAACTCATTTGATAAATTCTGATTTTGTAAATGTCTGCCATTATGGATAGGAATAAAATTGCTTATAAGAGCTTTCATTAACTTGTGTTTGATACCAGTTACATACCCTGTGAATCACAAACTGTGTTGTCTCAAGAAATAGAAGAAAGCTCATCTTAATTTTTTGGAGAAATTTAATAATTTTCACCTAGTTTGGTGATTTTTTTAATACTTTGCCTTTAAAAAAAAAAAAAAAGAAGCACTGAAGGTTATTTTTCTTCTTTAATTGAAGCCTAATATCTGCAATATCTATTTTGAAATGGAAGCCTGAATTTCATACAAGCTTCTCAGTATATATAGAGTACTATAAGGTTACTGTACGTGAGCTCCAATTGCTATAGAATCTAGCAATAAAGTGTCAGGGCTTATTCTGCCTTTGGGAATGGATTTTCTATTTAGCACGATCCTCTGTAGAGGTGGTAGCTAGTGGAAATACAGTAGAGTCCTTATTAACGAAACCTGTTCTAACAATTTATGTTTACGTTTCCCCTTTTCAGTGATTCTCAACTGAATCATAATAATCCATGGTCTTGATGACACAATCTCCCAAGCCCATTGAGAAATCAGGTCACTCTGGTACATAAATTCACCCCCCAAACCTTTCAGTAAGCAGCCATTTTTGTGAAACAAAGTGAGGGAGTAAACTTTTTATGACTACTGTGTCTTGTGAGGGTCTTAGCTGTTGCCATGAACAGAAGAGGAGCAAAGGTCTGGGGTGTTTTGTAAGGTCAGCATATTAGATGTGAAAGCTGGGAACAGAATGGAGAAAAGGTGTGTGGTCTTTAAAGGAGAGCTTCTGGAAATAATCCCATGTCTCTTTAGGCAAAGCTCTAAAACCAAGACTGTAGTAAATTTAGTTCCTAGTGACCTCCAGATCTCTCAAGAAAATGAAAGTTTTCAATTGAGTAGTGGTCAAAACATTGATGACCAGCAATGTGAACACAAAGTGGCTGCACTAAAATTTATTCCACAGACAAAAACCAAAGTCCACTTTGGACTTTGCAGATGGAAGAGCCACTTAATAGAAGCAGCACTTCTGGACAGACAGTGTCCATGCAGTCTTGTAAGGGGATATTTTTTCATAAATTTGTGCTGAAGAATTGTATGTAGTATGCTCATTGTCATGGTAGATGCACATAAGGAGTAACAGAATCTCATAACTCATTTTTATTTTTATATATGTTATATATATGTGAAAATAAAAACATATACGTATTTTATTCTCTTGTTAGGGCTGCTAAGGATGAAGCTCTTGGAGGCTTAAAATTATGTTAAAGTATCAAAAGTTTTGGTAGCATTATTTTTTAGTAATAATAGCTACTTTGATTAGCTATAATCTTGAACTAGATTGTCATTATATAGTTTCGTGGACTTTATTCCCAGTGATTATGAAGGTTGAATTAATTTGCTTCTCTTTGGAAAACATTTTGTTGCTGTCTATAGAGATGCCAGGAGCCCCTATAATTTGCATTAAAAAAAAAACCATAAAGCAAAATCTAATTTCCTGAGATCCATCACGGTCATCACTAATAAGTTTCCCTGGTTATGTCCACAGTGCAGCCCAGCTTCTCACAGAAATAGTGCACAGTGCAGGCATCCTTGCAGCTTGTATTTGTCATCTGCATCATCCTTGTTGGTAGCCTTCCAAGAACGATTCTAGGACTCTTTTCTGCCCAGTTTCAGGCACGTGATGTCATTGCTGCTGATGAATAAATCTGGACATCACGTGCCAAAGCCCTTTCGTGCAGCAGGTAAGTGTGCCCTTGAGTGAGCTTGTGACCTGTGAGGCCATCTGGGGTCTGCTGGGTGCTTCGGAGGGAGCCCCTGCAAAGCATCACTGAGATTGTAAGACAGTGCATGTTGCCACCAGAGCTTCTTGCTCTAGCAACATTAAACAGAACTGTGGCTTTGTATTAACCCAAACTCCTTTTTTCATTTTTCCTCCTGAATTTGGTATTATCTTCAACAGTTTAGCTTATTGGCACCTATTAAGGATAAAAGTCGGACCATTAAATTAAATCTATGCATAAAGCAGTACCCTTTAAATGGAACTGCCAGCACATATTGAATATTATTATCAAAATATGTTGGCCTAATGTATATACATGAGCATAACATCCTTTCAGACATACCTTTCCTTCTGTAGTTCTTCTGAACCTCCCTTCTATGCAGTTTTTCTTATTGCCAGCAAATCTTTGTTTCCCCTTTACATTTCATTTCCCAGACATTTATATTAAATTAAACATTGGTGCATCAATCCTGCAGCATGAATGTCGGCACATGCACTGCTGGTTTCAAAAGGAACGGAACTGGGCTGTGCTTCTCATAAAGTATAACTCTGTGCCCTGGTACTTCAAGTTACTAGGTATGTAAGCACTTTCCATAACTATACAACCCCACAGACTGGTGGGACAGAAGATGTGCAAGCTTGCAAAATTGTAGATTTGGGACATTTGATGGAATAATCAGTGAACATCTTGTTATTAGAATTTAAATCAGATACAAAGTAGCCTAATCATCTTGCTTTTTGTAAGGAATGCTTGCCTTCTGTGCTTACATACATGAGTGAAGTTGTAAATAACTCATTGCTCATTGCTAAGATCAGGTGATTACAACCATTCTGGAACTGAACCCGTAGAAAACAACAGTACGTGCTAAATGCTCAACTTATCAATTACAAGTATCCCACTATTTTTTAAATTTGCATGGAGATTTTTGCTTGGTCATTTGTTTTCTTTCTTTTGCTTACGATTCTTGTAGGATTTTCATCATATAAAGGAGTATTAATATGGAAAGAAAGATTATTTCCAAGCACTGACTGAATACACTCACTTATGTTTCTAATGCACTAAATATCAGTGTGTAATGTAACTGCTGTTTTTATCTGTCCTTATGCAACAGCATTGTTGATTTTGTCAGAACTTGTCCAGCTGTGGGAGAAATACTATTCTCAGTGATGCCAAGTAGTGTGTTTTTAGATTGATTTCTTGCTTTCATATAGAAACAAATAGATAATGATTAAGCAGATGGATCTTTCAGGCAAGGCTAAAGTAAGGCTTTCTGGGGGGTTGGACTCGATGATCTCTAGAGGTCCCTTCCAACCCCTACAATTCTGTGATTCTGTGATTTTTAAGAACAAGTGATGAAATTTTAAAATCTTAAAAGTAGAAATATGGGAGTAATTTATTGGAACTGCAGAAATAGAGTCTCGTACCATCAGAACTCTGGCAAAAATTCTGGCCTTGTAGAATTCAGCTGGAGTTGGGATTCATTTGTGGATTTCACAGTGAAATCAGTATGTTACCTTCTGCAAAAAACCATGAGTAGGAGCATCCATACCCAGATTTTATCTCCATATCTGAGTCTTGCATAGACAAGAATGGGGTTTAAAGCAAGGAAGAAGCTGTACGAATCACTAGTAAAATATGTAGCCTGATGTAAACAAGTACCTTGTATTTGCATGCATGGGTTGCATTATTTTCTTAACTGCCTGAACACAAGGAAGAACTGCAGTTGCAGTTGATGTTTTGGGAGCTGGTACATGCAAAAGACAGCAGTAATGGTGAGACAGGTCTCTGACACTCTGTAGGCTGCCCAAATGTGTCCTAGCTTGCCTTGGGATGACTGGCATTTGAATGACAGGTGAGTCCCCGAGGAGTCTCCAGAAGCCAGCCCACCCATGTCTCACCTCCTCAAGGAGTGTACTGACTGCCAGAATGACCGGCTCACTCCCCTCTTGATTCTGCAGAGCACAGTGCCCCATGTCACATCTAATGTCCTCTGGATGCATTCAGCACTTGCTCTCCCTGTAAAACACGAGGAGAGAGATATAGGCTAATCATTTATCTTAAATATTTGAAAATAGGAAGAAGGAAGTAGAACCTTGCCTCTAGAGAGCAGTTCAGAATCATTGCATTGGGGCAGCTTCATGAAATGGCCAAAAATCATTTGAATTTTGCCCTGTTCTGTGGTTAGCAAATGAAAAACTGCATTTCAAGAGGATTTGGAATTAGATGGGCAGTGTAATGAGAGACCAGCTGTTACAGTATTCAGTGTTGAACATTTTACTTTACTAGTTAAAATGAATTTTCAATTGACAAATGTTGCAGTGATTTTTACTTCTCAGATCAGTTAATTATTTTTAGGCGTTTTCTCCTGTTCTTAGGCATCTATGATCCAGTGTTGTTGTTGGCAAATATGGACTGAATCTCCAGAATTTGACCATATATTTTTGCATTTGCTGAATATAAAAGAGGGTTGAAAGACATTGAAAACAAAACAAAACAAACAGTCTAAGAAAACCTGGTAGTTTTTTTCTAATTTATTTCACAGTAAGTGAGGATAGAACCACAGCTTCTGTCCCAAATGTTCTTGGGTTTGGTTAGGTCTTCAGGAAGGGAATCCTGGCAAAGCACATCTGTTAAATTAAAACCCCTCAAAACTGTTCCAACAGTGACAGCTCATTTTTCTTTAAACTGATCCCACTAAGGATCTAATTCAGGATGTAATGACACACAACATCTATAAAAATTGAGTACACTCAAATGTAAATGACTTAGATTTAAATTTCAGTGTATGCAGCTCCCTCTGCTTTCCAGACGTTATTGGCTCCATCCTATAAGCTGCTGTTTGTGCCAGTTGTCCTGCTGAAATTTTGATGAAACCACTCAGATAGAGTCAATTTTCTTGTAGGATTTCACCCTGACCTTGGTGAAATGTAGAATCTGTCTGAGGTGTGACATTATTTTGCAGATCTATATATGGAGAAAAATACAAAGAGTCTACTGAAATTACCAAAATGTTGTTTCAACATGAAAAACAGAGGAAAAAATCCTTAGCTAAATTACTGATTTGAGTGCATGCATGCAGGTTGTTTGCCAGCACTGTCATCTTGGAAACAAATTACAGTAACAAATTTAGGGAAGATAAATGGACTGTCTACTCAACAATTGAAATTCTGATCCTGCAAACACATGCACATTTGTTTGAAATAAAGCCTACACAGGCTTAATTTTAAGCAGATTTAACAATACAAATAATATCCTTCAGAAGAGTGAGACTGCTAAAATGCTAAACCCAGGCTGAGCATGGACAGTCTAGAAGTCTTCCCCAAGCCAACATTTTATCTCATTTTACTGATTTTACTGGTGCATGAACACGTTCATGTGCTGATAGTACTGATATGTGGAACAGATATGGCTTTCTTCTGTTTCTTATTTTATTTCTTAGAGCATTGTTCACTACTATATTAAATGTTTTTGTGAACTTGTCCTTTCATTTTGCTTTCAGTCATGCAGCCATAGTTTCCCTCAACATAGCTAACAGCTTTGCAGTTTTAGTCTGAACTTCTCTTTGGTCACTGTTCTTCATCTAAGCCTAAAATATGTAAGAAAGCCTCTCATGTAATGGGAAAACTTGCCATAAAAATGTGTAAGGGTTTTCTCGGGTACATGTTTTCACGTTTAATAAAGAGACAATTTTCAGTTATGATTTGAAATGGTCACTTTCTAGCCACTATTTAATATCTATGTGCAAAAGAATTCAAGAAAACAAATGACTTTTTTTTTCTTCTCTATTTGAATTGAGCATCATAAATACTTACTGAAATACATGTTTTTGGGAAGCCAGACCAAACCAAAACTTACTACCTAGCTGCTATGAATAATACAGGCCTTCATGCTGAAATCTCCTTCTGTATCCCTAACAGCAAGTTGCCTCACATCTGATGCACATGGCTCAGCGGGCCTGTGTGGGGCCTGGCTGTGGAGGACTGGGTGGCAAATGGCCTTCATATTCAGCCTCACCTCTCCAAGGAAACTTCTGCACTGTGTGTGGCAGCTAGGCCTGTGAGATCCTTGGGATTTCACAGGGCTGGAGCAAGAGGCCTGGTTTTTCTAACAGAAAGTTGTGGGACATTGGCACTAGTTTTTGGAATCAGCGCAGAACGTGTTTTGGTTTTTTGTTTTGTTTTGTTTTGTTTTGTTTTGTTTTGATAGACACATTTCCTCAGTACCTTGGGTGTGCTAGGGACTAGATTATACAGTTTGGAAGTCTGGTTTGTTTCAGAAATATGTACAGCTCTTCAGGGTCGGAGGGAGTTACAAAAACACCCATGGCCAAACCTATGTTTGTCCCCATAGAGTGAACAGTTTGGTGTGAACAGTTGTTAGTACAGAACTTTGCTTCTTACCACAAGGAGCCAACTCATCCTCTGGATGAACTGGAGATTTGTAGTCTTTATTTCTCTTGTTTTATCGTCATGCTTTCTTCCCTCTCATTTGGATTTTTCCTTTAAATGTACTCTGCCAGATGTTTACACAAAAACAAGAACAATTTTCCCAGTAAACACACAGAAAGTTACTTACATCCGTAAGGCCTCATCTGGAGTACTGTGTCCAGTTCTGGGCTCCCCAGTACAAAAAAGACAGGGATCTCTTGGAAAGAGTCCAGCGGAGGGCCACAAAGATGGTGAAGGGCCTGGAGCATCTCCCCTATGAAGAAAGGCTAAGTGAACTGGGTCTGTTTAGCCTTGAGAAAAGAAGACTGAGAGGGGACCTGATCCAGGTCTATAAATATCTAAGGTGTGGGGGGCAAAGTGGTGAGGCCAGACTCTTTTCAGCAGTGTGTGGAGACAGGACAAGGGGAAACGGCCAGAAACTGGAGCACAGGAAGTTCCGCACCAATGTGCGCAAGAACTTCTTTACGGTGAGGGTGACGGAGCACTGGAACAGGCTGCCCAGGGAGGTTGTGGAGTCTCCTTCTCTGGAGATATTCAAGACCCGCCTGGACGCTCACCTGTGCAACCTGGTGTAGGGAACCTGCTTTGGCAGGGGGTTGGACTCGATGATCTCTGGAGGTCCCTTCCAACCCCTACGATTCTGTGATTCTGTGATTCTGTAACGAGAATCCCACTATAGAACATTTATTTCATTACAAACATTGTGGCTGTGCAAGATCCCGAGAGCTGTTGTTAAGTGTTCAGCATTAGGAAAGTTAGCTTCTCACAGGCTTATTATGCATTAGACAAGATGACTTCCAGCAATGACATAAAATAGCCTGAGACAGAAATTGATATTTGCTGTGCAGAATAGAGGAAAAATAAAATCCAAACAGAGCCTACGTGATTGAAGTAGATGATTACTAAAGCTGTAATTTCTAGGAGAATTTGAAAAGTACATTAGCTAGCCATAAGCTTTCATTTACATTGACATTAAAAGTTAAGGAAAAGAATACAAGTTCCTGAATGAAATAAGACAAGGGAGGAGAGGCATGAGGACAGTGTGAGCTGGAACTTTCTGCTGAGAATCAGGTAACTTTTTCTGGGGGGAGGAGGCAAAAGGAAGGCATCAAAGGAACCCTTTTCACCCTGCAGTGGCTGTCTGAGAAGTGTGTATCAGCATGTCCTATATGCTTAATGACCAATTGTGAAGCCTTTTTTTTTTTTTTGTGGCAAGTATCCCCTTCCAAGAATGTTGTAGTGCATCTATTTTGTGCATGTTTGCCTAAAACAAGCAAACAAAAAAACATCAAAACAGCTTTTTATGCCCGATTTTTATTGCCATACATGCAGCTGGAAAACACTTATTTCTGGCGGGGAGAGGAGGAAGATTTAATTGCATATTTATGGTATTAAAGCATTGGTAAACTTGTCAACTTGGTTCACATTGCACACATATTCTATGTAGCCAACTGCTGGTATTATTACCTCAGCAACCCTTGGTCTGTAAACTCCTGTAGGTTCTGTGCAAGAAACCTTGTCGCTATTGCTTAATACTATAAATTCCTGCCCTGAAGCAAGAGGTGGCTTTGATTGTGCAGCCGTGTGTACTGTGTACTACAATAGTACCTGTTCTGTCATCAAAACTTGCTGTTCACGTCTAGCTAAACCTTTGTTAAGCACGCTTAGTGGTTTCAGGACTTATTTCAGACAGCAGGATACATAAGCTGCTAGCAGGAGTATTAAATCAAACACAACCTAAGAGAATCTGGCCCAGTTTGCAGCCTGGATGAGGGCCTGGAGCCAACCACGATTGGACAACCAGCATCTTGCAACGCCAAGCTGGCTGTGTGTGCAAGCTGCTGCCGGGAATCAGACCCTGTGGGCATCACACACCAGGTTCTCCCCTGGTGTATCAAAGCCTCTGCGATGGTGCCAGGACAGAAACCCAGAACTGTCGGTTGCGGTCAGGGAACATTCTCTGTGCTGTGTGCCCTCGTCACCAGCTATCACTGGCAATGCAACCTGAGAAAGTTGAAGGGGATTCCCATCATTTATTTTTTAGTTTAAGTGACTAGGCTGACCTTTTGAATAAAGGCAGTCTTTGTTAGTGACTTTGCACCTTTACCCATTCATGTAAAACTCTTGAGTATTGAAAAAAATGTTCCTCACACCTCCAAGACATCTGTAGATAAAGTCCTTATATTTCTAAGTCCAAAAATTTTTTAAGATCAAAAGAGAACAGGGCATAATCCCAGTTAAAGAGAAGTGCTTGCTGGCCACATATAAACAACTAGGCAGGTGTGTTTTCAAAAAAGATTGGCTTTCAATATCACAAGTGAAACTAACACTCAAACTGTAGTCTCTAGAAATAAAGAGAACCTCAGAAATTTTCCAAGTCATTCGGAATTAAATTTGTCAATCTAAATATTAATATAGAAAATGCATACAGAACAGGATGGCCTGCCTCTGACCTTAAGCATTAATACTGATTGTGTCTGGGGTCTCACAGATTTTGTATATTTCAGTGCAGCTGTATTTCTCCTCAGTGAGTGCTTGACTTTCATTATTGACAGTAACAGCAAAGAGCTAATCCATGGCATACCAAAAGAACTGGAAAGTATGGCAGTACAAAATTCCCTCCGCATCGTAGATATGCAGATGCGTGCATGTTGCATTTGGGCAAGTAAAAACTCCAGCTGCAAATTCCTCCAGAATTTGCGTGTGACTTTTGAAGGCAGTCTCTTGGACCATTTCAAAAGGGCAGCAGGCTGCACCATTGAGAGGTCCAACAAGCTGCTTGAGAGTGGTACCTTTCCAAATGGTTTAAGGTCTTGCTCTGGGGGGGCATAACTAGTCCAGTGGCAGGCCTTAGAAGCAGTTATACCACTCATGCATCTTAATTTGAAGCTTACTGAATGTGTCAGAAAACAGACATGCACCTGAAGGCCTCCCTTCTTTGAAAGTACTTTTTGAACAAAATGTCCAGCTGTTTTCTACAGCTGTTAAGCTGCTGAGAGGTTTGGTGGAGTTAGTTCTGTTGTACCAAGAGACAACAACCTGTGCCTGTGTGCAGAGAGCCTCCCCAGAGAGCCTCTGGCAGCCAGGCTGGCACATCTTTGGGAATCCCTGGTGTCCCAAGAAGCCTGTCCAAAGGACCAAACATGGGAAATGAGGTCATAAATCCAGCTTCATTGCTTTATCTCTAGAGAGTTCCAAGAGTTCCTGGCACGACCGGGGAGCTGCAAAGTGATGGAGTGCATGGCCCCTGACCACAAAGGTGTATCTGGGTTGGAGCCCCAGACAAAGGTCTTGCAGACTGGTGTTTAGTGATGGTAATTTGATACCACCACACCAGACTGGTTTTGTTCCACACTGGTCTGATTCAACCTACCCTAACTTAAGCTACCTAAAAATTACCAGTCTAAGTTTCCACTTATAAGTCACAAGAAGGGCAGAAGCAGAGATGCCTCTGGAAAACTGTATGATGGCATCCATCGCCCTCTCCAGTGATAAATCCTGATTGCTTTTAAGAGCATACACTTGGGTTTAATACTTAGCTTCACATCTCTGGAATGGGCTGAAATGGGAAAGAGTAACACAGCTCCTGAGAATCTGAATCCATGTTGGCTTCCAGTTGAGTTTTTGAATCCTTCAGTCTCAAACATGATTTCTGCCCCGTAGTTTGCTATTGTCTCCTTCTGTACTTCTTTTTTTTTTTTTTTTTTTTTAAATAAA